>JAALXI010000066.1:0-366918 GCA_012977755.1 Fusarium nurragi
CCTCCCCTCCCCTCCCCTTTCCACCAGGGAAAGGATCTTGGAAAGACGCGCAGATCGCGTACTTGCAGCCATGTTTCTGATCAAGTCCCACAAGCAACAGCCCATACGAGGTCTTGTGCTCTTCTGCATCACCCATCTTGTGGGTTTGGGTCGTTCAGGCATCAAGACATGTCTGATCTGGTCTGATCTGGTCTGGGGATGGCTTCACAATCATTCGCTGTCCGTTTACGGTGAATGTATCGTCGCATATGAGTTGTGGGTATGTATATTGTGCTCGCATAGTGGTCGGCCTCTGATTTGTGGTGTGGTTGATATATGCGCTGAAAATATATATACAACCGCGAACTGTGGACAGCAGTCTTGGTATATATATGGAGAGCATAGTTGAATAGCACATACACACTTGATGTTCTCTACTAGAAAGGATGAGAACCCATATCCTGCAGCCAAGTCTCGCAACACCATCACCAACAACTCAGCACAACGCGCAACGCGCAACGCGCAACGCACATAAATATGCACTTACACAAGCACACCCACGCACGTTCCCGTGTCCGATGAGCTCAAGCAAGCTACCCGTTCGTCAGATCCCCCATCTCCAGCCTCCAGCTCGTGCCTTGATTGGCCTACCCTAGTCTGCTCAGTACTCAACTATCCTGTGCGACTGTCGAACCACGCAAGCTCAGGTTAGCTCTGTTTTCTGTTCTCGCGCCTTCAGTCTAACATTGTCATGACTGAGATAAGATAAACTTGTAGAGTCCTCTGGGCATAGCATGTATAACAAGACACGCCACGCCACATCAGACACCTCATTCAAGTGAAACAAATAGTTCATTGCAGTATCAACTACTCCTGCTCCTTCTCCGGCTCCTAGTGCATGTTGTTGTAGTCCTACCAAATGCACCTTTGTAGATCTCTACGCGCGATTGGCCTTTACCTGCCAAACATGGCTAGATAATCAAGCCTCGCCAATATTTCCATAGCCTCGATGCCCAAGTGGCAAATCACCAATCTTCCTCCCGTTGCATTCATCGACCAGCCTATCCTCTCACAACTTTGGATATCACAATCCCGCAGCCGAGGTACTTGCTTATTGAGTTTGACATAATCACTTTGTGATTTCTTCAACTATCCCTAATACCGTCTCGTTGATGCTAAAGACCCCACCATTGTCGGCATTGCCTCCAACGATTGAGCCAGCTCTTTGACTCCTCCAATTTGCTCCTTCTCATGCCAAAGACTCTTCTTCTTTGATACATGCCGTTATTCCAATATAGTTTTCCTTGCCACTGTATCCCATGTAATAACTCAGCATCTACCTTTCCCTTAGAAGGCAGGTCAGCACCTCAAATTGGTGATTCTGCGATGATTGCTCTCCGCTACCTCCCGTTGATCCCAAGGATCCCAGTGATTTTCCCACTGTCGCGTGGCCCAAGAAATCTCTTTTGTCTAGAAATTCAAACCTCGCCCCTCCCGCCTAGAAATATTCAAAAACTTACACCCAGTAAAAACCTGGTTGGTGTCCTTAATCAACAAACGCCTGATATGCCGCGAGTCCTTGCTCAAAGCCTTAGATGTCCGAGTTGTAAAAACGTATATACAGAGAACGACGAATCGCCGTCCTGGAAAACAGAAGTCGGGTATTATTAAACGTGAATGTGTGCGAGTATGTGTGCGTAGGGTATGTGTGAGTGTGTGCGTGCGTACTGGTCACGCTGTGTCCCAAGCGGGTTGAAGTGTTTTCCCAGTGAGCCTCTGCGTCGTAAGACCGTGGGCTGGGTTGACTGTCACCATCGTAATAATGTGTCTAGACTTGAACAGCCTTATTGTCGATGGGCCTCTTCGGGCTTAGGACGAATCGACCTCGCCTCGAGCTGACGTTTTCTCTCGAGTTTGGCGTAATGCAATCCACAAGCGTTGCAGAGTGTCCTGGCCCCATCCGGTCCACGTCGCCATTCAGGGGTATCAATTCTGTTACAGCTGTGGCATCGTCCTGGAGGAGCAGCGCGCTGTTTACTGTCAGTTCAGAATTCATATCTGACATCAGGGTTCGGCAACTTACACCTCGTCGCTTCTTGACTTCTGTAATGCCATATGGGGGCTTCATTCCATCACCATACATGTTGACATCGTGCTCTTCATCGTATGGTCCCTTCATCTTAGCTCCCTCTCGAGCTCGCTCATTCTGAATCGAAGTTTGCACCAGGTCTCGTACTTGCTCCAAGGATCGCTTGACATGTTCGATGTTGCTAAGCATATCGCTAACTTCTCGTTCCGTCGGTAGTCGAGCCGGAATTGGGTGAGCTCCGTGCTGCTCTTGAGCAATTCGACTATAGGCTTCGGCAAAATTAAAGATTGTACGGGATGAAGAACCAATCTGGATCGAGTCAGTATATCACATCATTAATGAAACAAAAAAGGCCTTGAGCTTACTCGACTGAGGGAATCTTGGTAGCTCCAGCTCTCAAAGTGCCTATCCACTGTAGCTTCATACCTAGCTCGGGCAGCATAATCAGATTCCTCCACATGAGGAGGCGCTCTGGGGTCATATGCCCCAGGGGCATGGGGCGGCATTGCGTGTCTTGGTGAGATGGGATACGCAGGAAGAGGTATTTGACCCGGGGGTAGTTGGCCAGGTTGGTATGCGACAGGGGCCGGAGGCGGCGGCGGCGGTGGTGGGTGAGCGTAGACACCGTTAAGCGGGTGGTGAGGTTCAGAAAGCTTCTGATCTGGGTGGTGGTGGTGCTGAGAAGGCAGATCAGGTTTACCTGAAGGACTCTGGCGACGGTCAGAGACAGAAGGAAGTGAAGGTCGGCTGTTGAAGTGCGGACGAGGCGAGTCCGTGAATGCTGGTAAGCCATCCTGTCGAGGAAAAGACGAAGTTGGATGAAGAGGTTGAGGGGATGAGCGTTTCTCGGCCTCAGGAAATGATCGAGGAGCCGGTGCGAAAGGCGAAGGCAGGCTCGAGCCAGATTGCAGACCAGGTGCATGCGCGACGGGATAGGGCCCAGGTTTGGTGCCTTGAATGACCTCCGAGATGGACGGGAGCGACTGGCGATTTGACTGATCGTGATCCTCGGCTGGCTTTCGTGGTTCAATTGAGGAGATCATGTTGGAAACACTGGCGGCGCCCGAGCTTGATTGAGAATAGCTGGAGAAAGGCGGTTGAGGTTGATAATGGGCGGACGGAGTGATGAGAGTTGCCGTTGCCATGGCGGGAGGTTCTCGATACGACGGCCTGTCGAGGATGTCCCGCGAGTAGGAAGGGTGATGTCGATGGTTCGAGTATGACTGTTCGGGTTGGGATGGATGGTGTAGTTGGTGATCTGAGCTGGTAGCAGAGTGACGGCTGTAAGAAGAGAAGGAGTGTCAATATGGGAGGGGCAGACAGAAATATGAATACTTTCAAGTCGGGTTTCATACGGACCTTTGCCTGACTCCAGAGTCAGCCGCTTCCATAGCGGATCTGGTAATTACTAACGATGATTTGGGACAATTTTTAAGGCCGTAGATGCATCTGACCTGGCTAGATCCGGCTGGGGGGTGCTTGATGAGTGAAGGAAAAGAGCTGTACGAATAAACGGGGAGGGGGGTGGTAAAGAACGAGGTTCCGGTGGTGGAGGAACTGAAGAGGCCAGGAATGGGGTCGGCACGGGACCAGGGTGAGAGATGTGACAATGGACTCAGGTGAGGGTTGGCAATGGGGTGTCAAAACGGGGAGGGGGCCGATGAGGCGAAATGAAAAGAGGCGAAGAAAAGAAACAAATAATACCAGACCAGGTCAAGGGGGGTGGGTAGATCTGGCGTGCGATGGACAAGCGACAAGGGCCCTTCGTGGTGGCGCTGAGCGGGACAGTGGCAGGGGGTTCCGCTTACATAGAGGTCCTGTCCTGGTTAGGGTGAGGTTTGTTCTGGTCGCCGACGACAGGGGCTGCAAAACCGGGGGCTTGCTTGAGTTGGTTGTTCAATGGCTGGTTAGGGGAGCGCCAAAACCAAGAATCCTTAGACGTAGGAACGAGTTTGATTGCTTGCGATGCTCGTCTTCTGCAGACACAAGACGAGAATGGAGAGTAGCGCAAACTCAACAGGCGGTTGACTGCCGCGGAACTGGGACCAATGGCCGGGGTCTGGGAACGTAGCGTTCAAGTCGGCCTAAGACAGCCCAGCGCAGCTAGAGATAATGGGCGGGTGGGGCTAAGAAACCTCGCACTGGATTGCACCTGTTGGAAGTAGCGATGCAAATGCTGAAATACTCAATCGAGGTAGGTGGCTATGGTGGTGATCCGATGGCTTGATACAACGTGAGCAACGGCTGTCGCGCTGCGTGGGATGGAGTCGAAGTCGCGTGTTGGAATGTACGGAGTATCAGATTAACCAAAACCTGTAATGCAATTGCTCACAGTCGATGCAAAGGTCGTGCACGAGATTCCGCGATTGTGTGTATGGATGATCCTGTTGTTTTTTTCCGATGTCGGTGATTCGAACTGAGCTTTGAACCTTATTCTTGTTTCTTTTCGTCTTTTTCTTTCTCTTCCTGTTCCTGTTCCTCTAGTTTGCAGTATCTTCTGACCGAGTGACTAGACAGGGATGGATTGACTCGCAACAGGATAGTGCAATATTGTACACAGACACAGAGCCGAACAGCGCTGGGCCACTAGAATGGCGGGCAAGGACAAATCCTGCTGCTGCTGCGGACGGCTGTGTCTCTGCAGGCGCTTGAGTCAGCGCGGGCGGATAATGCGATACAAAACAAGGTGGATAATAGAGGTTGAATAATGAGAAAGGGAAGATCGAAGATGGAGGTTTGTTTATCAGGAGAAGAGCGTCGGTTATCTCTTTGTTGCCTCGGAATTGTGGTGGGAAAAGGATGGAAGCAGGGAGAGGTTGAAACACAAAGGGCAAGAGCGGAGGAGCAAGGCCAAGGCCAAGGACCTAGAAGTGCACCCCAAGCAGTACAACCACCTGTATCCGTAAATCGCCAACTGAGCTGCAGTGCCTGGAGTGCGTTACGGTGGGAGAAACCAGACGTGTGATCGGCGTCTCATTATCATATATTCCTAACGAGTACTTCGTTCCGTAGCCTACCAGAAGAACAGTCCGCGGCAACCTGGGCTAACCGATCAACCATGCAGGTAGCGGGAGAGCAGGTTGGCAAACAACCAAGCAAACATGAGAGCCACCGACTAGCCAGCTCGCGCCTTGCCCTCGGGCTGGGGAGACAGCCAGGCAGCTCAGAGTAACAGGCGTGTCAAAATACAAGTAAACCTATCATATAGCACGCGCATTGGGGAAGCGCAACCACCACCACTGGACCAACCTCCAACAGGGGGAGGGGAGGGTTTTCGATTCTGTCAGTTCACTTAAGTGCATGGATCGACCGGTACAGCACAAGGGACCTGCGGCGCGGTTATTTGTAGGAGATCCGTATACAGATCAGTCGATCAAATCCGGCAATGTTCTTGGCCAAACCAGCGGTGCCGCAACTGGTCTATTCGTGATCCTTCGAACGGCTTCCCAGTAATAATCTACCAATGCCAATGCTGTCCCCAAATCGATGGTCCACCGTCCACAGTCCGCACGAGACATGAAACGTTACAAACAAATCAGTCAACAAGCGCGCCTCAGCAGGCGTTCTTGATGCGGCGTTCGGTTGTGAAGCCTGGGAGAAACGGTCGCGGGTAGGGGTATCATCCACGCGACAGGGCTATTCAAGTTCGCTTCCAGTGGCTAGGAGGCACGACGGCATGCCGGTTTACGACACGGTACGGGTGGAAAGAGAGGGTCCGGTAGGGATCCGAGCAGAATCGATCATGGATGATGAGTGGACCTTTTGAGGATAAACAAGGATCGTCAGTGACCGATGAGGCACACAAGGGGAAAATACTGAGAAAGCCAGCGGTGTTGGCCTAGGGCTGTATCTCACTTCTGGCAAGATCTCGGGTAATTCGCATCCTTTTATCCATGCCATAATCGTCATCAGCATGCATGCCTTGGAAACCTGGTCTCTACCGTCCATCAAATAAACGGCTATCGCTATGTCTTTTGGAGCGAGAGGAAGAAGAGCCGGGGGGAGAAGCGAGACATTTGCGCACTCCTTGCAATTGCCGTCGATTCAAACATTGACCTTGTCAAGTTCTGCACCAATGGCTGGGGCATGACGATAGCCTGGCGCAGTAGCGGCTAGGCTTTGGAGATCTCCAATCTCAAATTCTGCAAAATGGTACGACTTCCTGGGGACCCTTGCTCCTGGGGTCAGCAGCGCTGCAGCGGTCTGAGTTTAGTGGTCCACAAACAGCACCAGGAGACACCCTCGGGCCACGCGGGTGAATGAAGGTGTATGTTCTTGTTGCTACTACCTTTACCTGAAGGCTTGGCGGTTCTTGGACAGTCTTGCAGAATGGTAAGCGCAGCGCAGCGGCCGAGTCAAGCACTGTCAAGGGAAGGGTCATAATGTGACGGCTCTAATGAATATGGGGGTCATGGTGATCTCGGCTGGGAACTATCTTGCAGCGCTTCCGTCGCTACAGTTGGACATCGGCATTCTGGTGCTGGCTAAGAACCTGTCTCTCATCGACACATCACATTTCGATCCAGCACAGGTCCCCTGCCAACTGTACCATACAATGACATTGCCCTCTATCCCCTGCCGCAATGCGCTAGGGACTAGGAGTGCAGTAGGACTAGCTTGAGGTAAATAGGGGCAAAAAAGTACGAAACATTATGACGGCTTAGAAGAGAGATGCGCGAGATTGACATGAATGAGGTGGGAACATGGGCTTCCAAGGCTTGAGGAACTTGGACAATGCTGACGAAGAGCAGATAAGCTGGAGAAAGCCTCATCTGGGATCAACCCTCCAGAAACTATGGGATGAGTGACGATGATGAGGGTCGTTTGGGCCGCAAAGGGCGGTCCTAGTGACAAGCAAGCAGCGCGGAGGTCCCTACGACGAGTAGATGATGACGAACGGGCGAAACGACGGGCGATGAGCGATGAGCGATGAGCGAGATGGGCCGCTATCCAGATGGCTAGACTCAGATTGGGGCGTCCCGCTGGATGGGCGGCACCGCAGCCAGGTACGTCAGTGGGCGAGTAGCCAAGGTTCAGGTCCAGGTGGTGAGGATCTTGTGCTAAGGAGAGCGAAGCGGTGGCTTTTCCCACCTTACATCAAAGAAACTTTAATGAGCTGCCATCGGGCACCTTATCTGAGCTCCAGCACGCGTACCTCGCAGGTAGTCCCCTGTGGGATAAACCCAATTCGAACGGACCCCGCGGCTCCGTAAGGACGGTACTGTACATCCGCCACCACGCGGAGCTGTAGACTGGCAGGTGGATCGCAAAATGATCCGGACTCCAAAGGCGCTTTACAGAAATATCAGGTCAGTGATAGGCCCATGGGTTGCCCGGGGGTGTTGGGTATTCTTCCACTACCGCACCATTTGGGCAACAAGAACATAGATGGCCCGCGGGTCTAATCTCTCGATTAGTGCGCGGCCATGATGGATGGATGAACAGTGTGTGGACATCTCCATCATCGCCGCTCCACTCATCTGATGGATCAAGATGAGATGCGATGAACAAGATACGTACTGTCCTAGTGTGCGATGCTCTACTAGATCAAATCACCCATGATGCTTTAGCCATTTTAGTCGATGGTTAATCGTAGATGGTTCTTGTTCGGCCAAACTCATTAGATTCGAATGCAACCTTATCGTGGACGAATTGCCATGGATTTGCCTGCCTCCTGCGAACCTGAACCAAGTCAAGTCAAAGCAGGCCCGTATAACCTCTCTGATGATGAATGACACAGTGGTGGCTTCCGACGACCTTCCTTGTCCGGATTACATGTTGTCGCTATAAACACTTGATTACCTGCCCACGAGACAGCATTTCCGACTTGTTCCCCAATAATTGCTGCACGGTGCTGGTAATCTGTTGGTCTCTTCGTAAAGTAGCATGACTATAGTGCTCATCACTGTACATCATCTTGTCGCATCCCGGTTGTCCGATTCATTACTTCCGTACCATCCCCAGCATCATCCTAGCAGGCCATCCGTTCCAATCTCGGCTGGCCCCAAATTTCCCCCATTCACACTGGCCTTCCAGAATAACCTACAAAACAAGTAAAGCGCACAAATCCCTACAGCTTTGGCTTGACGTATGTGTTGCTTGCTTGATGCTTCATGTGTCTCGTGATGAGCTTTGCTTCTCCATTGTCTTCACCGTGACCCTCAGATGTCACCTCACAATCACCAATGTTGCGATTCATAGTTCAACCTGGAACAATTCCAACAATATCGGTAGGGCACTGATCCAGCCCCTAGACTTTGGCTAGAAACCATGGCTTAAGCACTGGCCTGTTCTAGACGTTGATGAACTTCTTAATCTCCTCCGCCAAGGTATTGTTGTTTGTTGCCCATGCGCCACGAGGCTGACGGACGATAACCCATAGTGTGGCATAGCCATGGGTCTCCCTGTTAGCTAGCTGGACCGTATCCCCGTACGATACAGTTCCCAATCGCTTGGGACTCAATCGGCTGTGCCGCTGACTGCTTGATGCTCACGGTCAAACTTTTATGGAAACATCTTTTCAACCCTGACGAAAACGTCTATGCTGTGTGACTTGGCTTGTGGACGAGTCGCACGTGTGATTATGAGTAGGGATGTAGCATAGAGCATGGTTTTGAACTAATCGCTGTTGATCTTGTTCAGAGATCGGGAAAGTGATTACTCCGATAGGCTGTGAGACGCATACATCCGTGGGGTTTCTAATTACTTACTGTGTAGGGTGGGATATCTCGAACATTCTAGTACTCTTTGATCTTTACGTTCATGTGTCCTGTTGCTGTCTGTAGCTGTGAACGATATAACAGCGTATACACAGTAATACCTGGTAACTTGATGATTCATGCTTACGAATTGAATTACACAATGCATTTGGCCAGTGTGTTGTTGGGCATCTTGCGTCTCGTCTGTTCCCCTCCTGTAGTGCCACGATGTTACGTCGTTCTATGATGGGACTGGTATGACTCGGAGAATTATGCTAACGCAATCCCCCTTGTGCTTGTGCAATCAGCAATCGCGTTTCTACCCGAACAATGCAATGGTCTCACCAACAAAAAAAGTCCTGTGGATCTCGACTGTCAAAACAGCTCTACTCTCCCTCGGGTGAACGGAAAAGAAATGCTTCTAGTTTTTCTACGGCCTCCCTCCCCCATCAGCGACTAAATGGCCAAACAGTAGGTGCGTGCCCCTGGGGCCCCTTGTCCCAAAAGAGCCCACTTCTTTACCGTACCGATGGAAGCCCCATTTGCTTCTTCGACGGCAGTCAAGTCCTAATCAGGCCAATGCAGTTTAGCTTGCCCACACCGAGCAGCATTAACCTGACCCACCACCATAAAAAGGCACGATGTAAGGCGAGATACTGGCTAGTAATGCGCTTTCTTGCAGACTCATGGGGTTTGAAATGATTCCAGGTATCCGTTCTATTACTCTTGTCGCGCAGTCCTCCAGTCGGCACCCATGGTCAGATCCGGTATACTTTCCAATATAATCGAGCGGCACAGCCCATCGACGATTGCGAGTCATACGTTTCCTAGCCCTAATATTCCTTCCCCGGACGGAAAGGGATTTATGTAACCGCAGGCCCCGCTCGCGATCCGGCGCTGTCATGTATAGCCGCCGATGCGCAAGCATTGCCTGTCTATGGGTCCATTCATTTTCCGTCGTATCTGTATCACCGGTGTTTAATCCACGAATGCCCTGAACCCAGCCAATGGAACAAAAAGCCTCTCCAAATCGAGCAGGAGAGTAGCACGATGACTACTTGGCACACATCGGATCGTTGACACTCAAATTTTCCGCCAGCCGCACGAGTTTGATCTGACCTCAGGTTGATACGAGAATTGCTCGGCCTATGTATGATGCTGCACCGGTCCAAAACGACCGATATCTTGCCCGTCCCCATTACAGGGGGACACACGTGCGTGGATAGGCTCAGGCGCGGTTGATGTAGGATGCCGTCTCCATGATGTGATTAGGGACGGGCTCATGCTTCCGCTATGCTGTGTTGTCTGTAGTGTACAGAGCTGTCATCAACGGCCGTCTCCCTCTTTGGGCCTTAACCTAAGCATTCCTATTTTCGTCGAGCTGTTCATTGCGCGTGCTATCCCCACGCTACTGAACAACCTCTAGTATCTGTACATCTGAGTGCCGAATGTCGGTCCATGTGATACTCGGCTTTGCATCAAGTACGTAAAGGTTTAGGTGCACACTGACTTTCACAGACTGCCTCGGCATGCGTTTTTTTAATTTTTAATTTTTAAGCAACACACATGTCGTCAACGCACCCCTTGCCCGATATCGAGTCAGGGGTGTCAAGTTCGGGAATAGCAGACATGAACGAAAGCAGGGGACTAAAGGTCATGCATGCATATTCCTCGACCATAGAAAAAGAAAGGTGCCTGACTCCCATATTGGACTTCGACAAACCAAAAAACATAAAAACATTGCTTACGTCGTTCCAACTTTGTGGATACCCAGTCTGTTACATGTTATTGAGCGACAAATGAATATGTGACTTATATCGGTCAAATCACCGCGGACAGATGTCTCCGGCACGTTTGATAGAGGCTTGCAGTAATATTCAGCACATAAACCGACCATCCCCAACGCGGTTACACAGCCCTCCTTCGCTTCGCATGCGTGGCGTTAGTGCAGCAGAGAAAGCTCCAACGGCCGGGATCTAACGCTAGAGACAAATCGTCGATTCAATGTGCTGAGATTGTCGATGCTGGGTGGTCAACCAATGGTCAAGCAAGCTCCCTATTTGCTATTGGGCGCAGGGCTTACTAGGTCAGAGTTGAGGTCAGACCTATTTGGAGATACTGTGACATAGCAGCAGAAACGTCCAATGTCCCCACGGGTCAGATCTCGAACACACTCCGGTCTTCTCCTGTACTGAAAGATATTTCCCAGAAGCCCAAGCGTTTACGCTGACGCGATCATGAGATCCTCACGATGCGGCGTGGAGCACGGCTGGAGGCAGAAACCAACCTGAGCCACTGGTGGTGAGTCCTCGCCCACCACCAGCCTCGACTATGTGCCTTTGGGCAGATGCTAAGCCCTGTTTAGACAAGCCACCACATGCTGAATATGGAACCATCGGCTTTGGGCCTTTGTGGGCTGTCGGCTGAAAAATAAGATCTCAGGGCGTGGCAGGCTAGAAGTCTAGAACATCCTTTTACGACAATGAGGGCTTGCAAGGTGGCGGTCGTTAGCCAAGGCAAGTTTAATACTTGGGCACTAATGTAGCCATCCAGCCTCTTCGATAATGGCTTTCGGCTTGCTACCTGCACACAGCCATACAGTTGCACAAAACTGCCATTGTTATTGCCGTTGCTATTGCGTGGTGCTGTATGGTAAGCAGACGATATGTGATGTATGTCGGGGGTGGGGGTGCGCGGTTGATCAAGTCGAGATGCCGATGCATACCAGCTTCACGGTTACACAGCCAGCTCATCAGACATTCATAGATCCCTGCATTTCTGTGACCACCTGGATTTGGGTTTCATTTCCATCGGAGGACAATGATGATAGTTTGGAGACTTGCAGTGCACGGTACGTCTCTCCCGGACAATGGTCGCGGCCTTCGGAAGAGGGGCACGCGTTTTGTGTGCTGCCAGCATGCCGACAACCAAGTTACTGTGTACAGTATCGATTGCGGGCGTGTTCCCGCACACTACGGAAACGATGCACCAGATCAGATACACTCCTCTCAGTTGGCTTCCTCTACATGTACATGTCGGTCATGAGATGGACAAGCTGCAAGATTCAGGTACTTCGATCCACAATACCCCGAAGTATAGTATCGCCCAATGGTATGCGTCAACTGTGACGCTGTGCTTACCGATATAGTATTGGTACTTTTCCCACCGTTCTCAGCGTTGGCACCACCAGACAAAGCCAGATCGAAAGGTACAACTGGAGGTTAAACCCCAGCACTGAGTAGCGAGCAAGTCTCCCACAATGTTGCATCACCTTCTGGCCGTTTCCTATATGGGTCTTCTACTGGGGGGGGGCTTTGGTGCTTTCCGGATAGCTTTATCTGACAACCGGTATCCAACGGCCGTTTACCAGGTGGACCTGATGTTAAACGGGAGCGGGGGCCTCACAAACGTGCTGAACTTGAAGCTACCCTGAGTACGGAGTAAACGTCCACAGCAAATCCAAAGGCTATGCACCCGGGCACCATACTCAAAACGGACGCGTTCTTTTTCACGGGAACACACGTGGTGGACCGCGAATGCAGGGCGGCGGACGAACTGCATTTCGAATCCCACCAACTAACTCGATCAGCAACATCCCGCCTGAGTGCGAAAAAGCATGCACTGCGAATACGTTTTTATGTCCCTGATACCGCAGCTTGATGGCCGTGATTGCGGATCCGGGGACGAAGATGGAAACGAGCTGGCCAGTGCAAATTATCATGGATTTGATAGGTAAGGTAGTGCGAGGCTTTGCGCTCCAAAAGAGTATATGGATCCTGATGCTTGACTGGCAGCCAAATTAACTTTGCTGTTCGTAATAAGGCTTAACGTTGGCTAGACCGGTCCTCCCTCATCCGCAATGTTCTCCGGGATCCCTATTTTCATTTGCGTTCCCTTACCGTTGGAAATATAGATCTACGCGTCAACTCCGAGCGTAGAATCAATCTAAGATACAGAGCCACCCGGCAGGCATCCTCTTTTCAAGGTTACTCGTTGCTTCTTCAGTGGATCTGGGCGTTGAAGGAGATGAGACCTTGGATCCAAGTGTTGTCGGCATTCCACGTTTATGAAAGTCAATCGCTTCATGACCGAATTCCTCCAAGTGAACTTCACAGGTATCAAGAGACATACTACCATAGTACGTATCATCATTCTGCTGAGATCGGGAAAGATTGATTAACGTAACATCCATCTCATGCTTCGCATTGCAATGTTGCAGTGAATCCCAGATCATCGATGCAGCAATTCTCTGGACAGGCAGGTTGCCAGTAAACTGTCTGCCCATGTTCTCGGTGGACCTTTCCCGAGCATTGTTGAACTTGACAGACCGGAAAAACGGGGCAATCTCTCGCTACCGCTGGGGGTTTCCTCCTTATTACAATTATGACGGCTTCCTCTTACGGCACCTCAGTCGTCTGCATAGAAAGAATGTAACGCCGCAAAAGAAAGGATTGAGCCGCTCGTCGGCTCCGCGCCCTGAGAAAACGCGTCTCTCGCATGCTCCTCAAAACACAGTAATATTCTGACAAGCATTGAAAAAGCTCCGTCTCAATCCTTTGGCGGATCTACTTCGAGAAATGCCGTCTTCTCAGTCTTTGGCACCCCCGTGAGATAGGCAAAGACAGACGCCTCCTTCATACCGTCCCAGCAAAGAAATGAGTATATTTGTTGGCTGTTTCCAACATCCACATCCAGACTCAATCAAGGACCGAAGGACCCTTTAGCTTTTCAAACCCGACTTCGGCTGGCCTCAGTTGTGCGCCAGACCAACCGTCGTCGATCAGCGCGAGTATCGGAAGTGATAGAGCGGTTGCCGACATGGAGGCCAAAACTGTCATTTTGGTAACCCGCCTGCCCGCGTTGGGTTCCTCGCAAGCGCTGCCACCCTCCTTGGTGGTTTCAACCCCCGGCTCCACAAACATTGCCAGGGAGCCCAGCCATCACCCTGCCTCCTCTCGATCTTTCCACATCGACTTCATTGATGGGTCAGAGTGATGGTTGTTGGCAAAAGTCGTTCCTCCAAGCTGCCTTTCCCAACAAAACCAACACCACGACAGCGCATCTTAGCCGAAGGAGCATTACGTATCAAATGCTCATCATTAGTGTCCACTGGCATGCATTGCACTCAAACACGGCAAGCGATCCTTTCTGACTCCCTGTCGATGGGACGTTGTGGTTGATCTGATTAAAATAACAACAAGCCTGAGCTGGGGGTGTTTCGGCAATACAGGCATCAAAACGATACTCGCAGAGTCTAACCACAGACAGGCATTGGCCCAGTCGAACTTGCCAAGTGACTCCAGCAGTAACGGGCGTCAGCAAGGTTTCATCAAAGTGTTGCCTACCTACAGATACCGTACATAATTAACGCAAAGAAATCTGACAGAATCAGTGGTTGTTTAAAGGCACATCCCTACATTATTCGCTGGCCAACCACAACCGTCTTGATGCGTCTAAATGCGCCCTGCAGCTTCTCGATTTCAACGGTCTCGATGATGCACAGCGCTCAAAAAAGCAACACACAGCGATGCGTCACATGGCTTTGCTTCGTTGCCAGCTCTTCTCGAAAGCCGATTTGTGGGGATATGCTTGTTTTTTTGTTCTTGCTCGGTGTGCTGATAAGCGCAGCATCAATATTGGTACACGGCGAGTCATTCGGCAATACTTCCTCATCGCGCATCCATGCATCGCAAACCCCAGACTCAATCTGAGATATCGTGCCAAACCGAGCTGATTGCCACACCCTCTTCTGAATTAGCGTTTTCACCGTGAACTCAAGCGCATGAGACCTCCGCGGTTCTACCAGACAACTCTAAAGAGCTGAAAACGGTTACGTTCTCGAAACTATATCAACTGCCGACGTGCAGCTGTGGTAGCAGCCCTGTAAAATGAAGTATTCTACAATTATCGGAGCCACAAATGCTGTCATGGCTTAAAGGGCGGGCACATAATTTTCATCGGTCGGGCACCCCCCCTCCGTAAATGCAAGCTGAGCGAGATTTATTAGCTGGTAGTCAAGCAGCTTTCGAGTCAGCATTTCAGCCAACACCAGCCGATCGGATCACGGTACAATGACGTGGCCGTGCTTCCACATGTGGTCAGCCCCCAGATCGATTCCTGATTTTTGGGACTAATTACACCTTCAGTAGTCCAATATGCAGCCAAGTCCTGGCCTCGAAATACTACCGAGGTGCACACAAAGATACAGGTGTCCACTGGAGTACGGTGCTGATGGATTGCACTGCTACGCCAACTCCTACGGTAATTACTGCGTACAGTCTGAGTGTTCTGCCAAATGACAGGGGTGGGTTGCGCCTAAGGCGATCGGTGAGGGCTTGAGAGTTCCCCGTGGCTCCTCCGAACGCCAGATTCCCGCTCGGTCAAGGCCCCTAGTCGGTCGTCACATTGAGCAGTCAGTTATCCCAAACCATTTATGAATTTGCTGGCCACGAATCAGATACAATTGAGTACCACTTGCCACCACCATCTCAGATAACGCAGGCATGAAGAGACATAAATGTTTAGCCTGAAAACCAGCGGCAAAGCATCTGACAGCGACAGCGTCTCAAAGCCCAGTCCGGGAGTACCAATCCAATTCCCATGTCAATCCAGGAGAAACAAGGGCAAGGGTTCATTGGCCATCAACACCACGACGGAATGGCGGGAACCCTGGGATCTGGCTAGCTGTGGGGCGGACTCGACAGTGCGATCGTCTGATCCCAGGGCGCCGTGCGCTAGTGAGATCCTGCCCGTCCCGCCAACACACCACCACACCGCTTTAAGTGCTTCCATACACCCCCTTTCTTTCTTGCTGGGGCAGAATCGAGCAGCGCCAGTGACCGTTCCTGCTATGTCATGTCATGTCAGCCAGCACTTGGAACTAATGACAAGACTATCACGCACCAGCATCCACCGAGCCAACTAGTGGTGAGCTAAACACCACCTTGGGGATACACGAGGGCCTGGCAAGAAGGGAAGAGACCAGGATCTGGGGTCCACAGATGAAGGGATCGATCGAGGTGCTGTCATTAGCTTAGCATGTCAAACATGCAGCAACAGCAAGACCCTTGGAACCTCTCGAGCTTCCTGTCTTGGTAACAAGTGTGCACAACCACCACTTCTACAAGTCTACATCATTTGCGCTTCAACCGCCAGCAACATCAGATCTGAAGCTGCACAAACTAGGTTTCTTGCCAACGCGGCACGTACTGGGGTTCATCGATCATCGGCTTCAGTTAATGTCAACCAATCTTATATGCCGGTCAGGCCTTGAAACTGGACCAGATTCAAATACTGGCTGCAAGCCACACCGCGTTGAGCAACGACTTCGCTAATATGGGTGGTTCTTGTTACGCATCTTGGCGTTGAAGAATGGCCTGATTTTGCGGAATGTCATCGTCGGGCACTTGCACGACCTCCAACCAACCTATCACAGTCTTGACCTTTTGACTGTTCGTCAGCCTCGCTAATCCACAGTTGTTGTGTGGCAAGACTGGCTGTAAGAACGTTACTTGCCATGCGCTTCAAAACGGAACTATAATCACCAAAGCAAATCGCCCTGTAGTCTGCCTAAACCCAGACCAGCACAAGAAGAGGGTGCAGTTGTGTGAAGTTAGTGACAATGGCTCCGGGCTATATTCCGCACAATGGAATGGAATGCTCCCAAGCTAAGGCCTAGCCAGCAGGATCGATAACCGCGCTCGCGGAAGTTGCGGCGCAAGATGAAAATTTTCGGATCCCCCCTCTCGTGGTCAGGTCCGTCCTCTCAGCCTTGCCAACACTGGCTACTTCTAGCCCGGCCGATACTTGCTCGCTTCGTCCTCGACCCCTCGAACCCAGCGCAAGACGAATCACCTCGTCTGAACTGGCGTGATTTATCATACGATATCCTGAAAAGCTTGTGTATCGGCTCCTCGAATGTTAGCTGAACGAGTGATGGACGACCAGTCATCGATATGCCTCAACGGAAACTGATCATATGCGCACGACTGGCTTTGCTGAGAGCACAAGGGATTCAAAGATTGACTAACATGGGTAGTCCACAGTTTTTGTTCAACAATTTCCTGACGAGGGAATGACATAACTTCAACTATGTTTTGATTTTGATTCCCAATGCCTAGGTACTTGGCTCATCGCATCTCATCTCATCTCATCTTATCGGCATCGCATCGTATCGTATCGCATCTCCCCAGCATCTCTGTGGGGGTACCACCCCGGAAGATGGCAACCCCACTAGGCCCGCCCCTGAATCAAAGACTTGACTCGTCGTCCAACGTCTCGTAGTTAATATACAATTGGCCCAGCTTTTTAATACTCGAGTAAAGATTTGGATATAGCATTTTTCGGAGCTCTATGGGGTACACGTCTGGCTCTCAACTGGTCATCAAGAAGTTACCATGGCCGCGAGTCAAGCTGGACATCAAAGCGCCACCGCATGAGAGAGGTTGGCGTAAAATCATGAGTTCGACGAGGCCATGAGGCGTCAGACGGACTGACTGGCCAGAAGACTAGCATCCTCGGCTATTTTTATGCCTTCTTCTGTTTCTCACCGTTGTGCAAGCTAGAAGCCTTCGTGGAGCAACCCAAGATCCAGGCCAATAACATACCAACCCTGCTACCAATCTTCAGCCCTCATGGCTCGGGAGTTGTTTTCTAGCTGCGTTCCGGTCAGGTCATATGCAGTCTCTTCCGGTTGACTTTCTTTTTCCACGTACGCTTCACGGTCAAATCGTCCCACGGCTGCAGCATTAGTGTATGGAGTTAAACGTGGTGCCGCCACGAGGTTTGCTTCTTTCATGATACTGCCCTGCTATGGAGGTTTTCCTTGGCATGTATACAAGACTTTCCCGACAAGTTTTCTTTTTCCACATCATACTGGCTGTCTACCATGATGCGATTCCGGCAAACCACTACGGATGGCCAGTAGCTTCCTTGGTCCTTCAGCTCTGCAACCTAGCATAATCATCCAAGACCAAGAGCTGAGCCGTACTGAAGTTATGCACAATCGTGAGCGGTGTACAGTGTTTAGTCATGGGGCTTCTGGCTAGAGGTTGAAAAGCAACCGGGCGGGCCCTTGGAGGGTCATTGCGGTCTTGCATTAAACAACACATCCTGGGGTCTGGAGTCATGTCCTTGTTGGACCCTGGGTTGGTCAGTGTTGACCACAGTGGAGTGGACTATTGTCTATCGAACTGCATCGTGTGACAGATGTAGACATAGCAACGTTTAGATGAATGGTCCCTTGTTGGATGACATTCTAGTCATGCTGGATCTCGCATCGGAGGGGTGAAACTGGAGTCTGCATCCAGATGGTCCGGGACGGGGGACGAGGGCGGACTGTGGTCATGGCTAGAATCTGCATCTGATGCAACTTGCATCGCGATCCTGGCTGGTTTGGCTTCCGTTGATTGCGGGACCCTGACATGGAGCTCATATATGACATTATGCTCTGTTTGATGCGTCTTGCCTGAAACTAACGACGATCCGGCTTGAGAGCTGGGGCAAGGCACTGACCATGGCTTGATAAGATCAAACCCCCAGGACCCTGAATTTACATAGTGTCCTTGGGGTACTTCTGTCGATCATTTGGTCTGGGTCTCTTGGTTGACCTGGTTCAGTCCAGTGGTGATTTTGGTCAGTGCCAAAGCCCGAGACACTATCTCAGATTCCATCAGCTAGCTGAAGTTGAACGGCAGAACGGCAGAGCGCTGGGCTGGGGCTGGAGTTTCACTCACCGCCGCTGGTGTTGTCAGGAAACGGAGTCATTGACAACGCTAGAATACTCTCCTTGGCCAGCCGGGGCGACATGAGGTAAGAGTTTGAGACAGCGGCTCCGTGACCGATCCAGGGTCCTCTGATTCATAGCTCAAATCGCGCGGGCTCCGAAGTACGGACCAACGGATACGCTAGAAGAAATTAGAGCACGCCCCCATGGCTTCTATCGAAGGTAGCGAAGCTAGGTATCTGTGCCTGGGCTCAGTGGGTTGAAGGCTTGGAGCTGAGGTTGGGGCGAGCGCCAGCCATTCTCCTCTTTTGGGCCCAAAGTCAAGCCCTCTTATACTGTATCAGTAGTGGGCTTCCGAGAAATACATGGCGCTCGGACTTCTCCATAGACCATGTACCGTGCCCATGACCATGCTCTGATGCTGTCTTGGACGAGGTGAGGCTTACGAGATTCCAGATTGGCCCTAGTTGCCTCTAAGACAACAATGTCTTTCATGATTCTGTGTCTTTGAATCGAGAGCACGATTTACTTAGCCACAGGTGGTTAGTCTGACCAGCTGCCTTTGTGGCATCATCGTACGGATGCGCACGTGCCATCGTCTTTCTTATGATGGTTACAATATGCGATGAATAAACACCATCTGTCTCGCATCCCGAAAGCGCCTGGACCCGCAGGGCGAAGGAGCAACCTCTGTCTCTGCCTGTTGTGATGGGAATGCGAGAGTCATGTCACGACGTGTTTTTGTTTGTCTCTTTGGAGCTTTGCTCCACCTTCTGGATCATGGATTGCGCGATTGGTCAAAGTTATGCCTTGCCATGCAAGATCGCGATGAGAATATGAATCAGGATAGGATCTGACTGAGGTCTCTCAACTCGGCCCTTCCTTGCTCTCTCAAAGGGCAACAAGCTCTTTGTCTGCTTGCCCGTCTTGTGCGGCATGTAAGATCTGTGACTTGATGTGATATCAAATTTGTATTGGTTCACAGTCCGCACTGACATGATGTGACAGGATTCGAATCGGCCGATGGTTACTTATCGCCAGTCGGTGTCAGAAAGAAATATAGCAGTATTTACCTGAATGCGATACATTTATTGTTTTCTCATATGTCATTAATACTCAAACATTACATGACGTTTTCCATGTCTTGGTTTCAGCTGGCTGAGGTTGTCACCAGATTGACAGTTTCACGTATAGGGTAGCCAGTTCGTCGTTGTGGCTGTCCTGAACATCATGCTGTACTTGGCTAAAATCAAGGTTCGATATTATTTTTTCCCTGCATTGGGCCATTCGTAGATATTACCTGCGAGCCAAGAAGCAGAGTGGGAAACGAGAAGACCTTCTCTCGCAATGAAGTCAATTGAAGCGGACTAAATAGCTATAGGTTAGGCTGTATATTCAATCACTAACCACCTGGACTGATAGATGTTACGCATGTAGTAAACAATGGTACGAAAGCTCTCATAAAGATGGGTGGATCAACCAGAGAATAGATAATATGAAGGCTTTGGTATCTTTATAGTGGTAATTACGGGTATCCCGCATCGTCACACTGCGGTAATAGAGGGGGCACGTATAGGTCGTGGCAAATACAAGTGCATGTGGTGGCTCTCAAGATAAAGACCAACTTAACGTCAAACATCGTATATATGACCCCCGTCAAGTCGACATGCTACACCTCGAGTATAAAAAAGCAAGATGAAAGTCAACCGTAGGCCTCAGCTCCTGCCATACCCCATACCTTCAACCCCAAAATGTAAGTTCTCGAAGAATTATACAACTACCAAAGTAAAAATGCATACATGTCATGATACAAAAAAGACCAGAGCCGGGACTTTCTTTTGATATAATGATGCTGGTTCGATAGTTTCTTACAAAGAAACTGGATTTTCTAAACCAGGGTTTTCTTCATGGTACAACAATCGCTCGATGTGTTGAAACAATACACAATAAGAATGAAACAGCAGTGAGTCACCATGAAATATCAACACGAAGTTTTATTACAATGCGATATATATAGACAGGCAAACACATGACTCAATCACTAGAAGCATGAAGCATATATCGAAGACAAAAGTAATTCATCAAAGCAGCGTAGCCATCAAAGCCCGCAGTTCATTTCATTGGTCATACATATGTGTCATTAACCTCCACTCGCTCTTCTCTCGTTCTTTGCGTTCCTTTCCTTTTATTTCCTTCGGTGTTGGTACAAAACAAAAAAACACTCTTATTGCTGGCGCTTCTCAACACCCTCACGGCCAACGTTGCTCAGGTCGACCTCCTCGCCCTTGGTGGCGGGCTCACGGAGACCAGACTGAGCGGCGGCGTCAGTGCCGACGTGGCCCTCGACCTTGCCGGAGCCGACGTTGACGGTGCGTTCGTCAAGAGAGTTGAAGTCAGAGGCCTTGGGGGGCTGTTCGGGGAGAGGGAGGTTGGCCTGGGTCTCGGCGATCTTCTGCTCCTTGGACTGAGTCATTTTGATTGATTTGCTGGAAGTTTTTGTTAGAATCTTACTTTGATAGCGAAGCCGTAGATGTTGAATGACTTACTGGTTTTTGGAGTTGTGGCTGTGTTTGTGGTTGTGAAGAAGTCTTGTGGTAATGTAGTTGGTGAGTTGATGAGTTGATAATGATGAAACCCTTCAGCTTCTCAAAGGCCCTTTAATATCTCCTCACAGAGAAAACTCCTTCTCCATAATTATACATCTTCTTCTCCAAACAAACACAGAATTTGGCAAATTTGACATCACGATGGCTCATGCTCATTGACGTCAAACTGTGACGTCACATCGACCTCACCCGTACGTAAAGCTCCGGCCTCTTCTCCACAACAAACATCATTTCTTATGTTCTACGAAGTTTCCGACAGATTCTGCACCGCAAAACATTACTTGACCCACGATAAGTGAGATCGGGGATCGACCCGTTGGAGAATAAAGAGGAGACTGTAGGGAATATGGCCAGGGCGATGTTGTCACTGCTTCCAGGTACCAAGTCAGTGCCTTGGTTGATCTGACTCGAGAGGGGTCAGGCAGCACGCGACATATCAGTTTCTACCAAGGCATTTCAATCAATGGGCTTCATGGGCAAAAGGAGAAGAGAGACGAAAAAATATGCATCTGACTGATCTAGATCTCACCAGACCAAACAAGTGCGTCCATGTACAGCCGAACCAAAACCGAGCCCGGCGCCCAAAACGCCTCCAGTGCAATGCGGTGCAGTGATGTGATTGCAAGCAATAATATCCAATATCCAACCCGTCGTGACGTTCAGCCCCCACCATCTCAAACGTGGTTTTATTACTTTCACCGTTGGTTGTATTCCCTTATGCTACTCGTCGATCTGTCTCCGCAGACGTCGGTTTCTCCCCAGCATCTGGATTGAGATAATCTGCGTCCTCAGCAGCTTCGTATTCGCCAATCAAGTCTGCAACAACTTGGCGTGCCTCATCGAACTCGTTGAGGTTCTCTGAGAACGGTGCAGTCTTCTTGTATCCTTCCATAAAGGCGTTGCGCTTGCGCATTCCATCGTACTGTCTTAGGATTCTCTTGAAAAGCTGTACATGCATGAGTCAGTATGTGTTCACCTGCATAGTTCAAGGAGGGGGGTGTTGCATACAGTCGCAATGCTCGTGTGGTTGGCGAGCATCAGGCCGCTTACACGATGGCTCATGGGTATGTATGGACTCCTTTTCGTCAAAGCAACTTGGATACTCGCGGGTCCCCAAGGAATAAATGTAGCCAGACGTCGTTCTCGAATACGTAGCAGACTCTTGTGAACATCCGTCGGATCAACTTCACCTTGAATAACGTTAAGGATCGAGATGTAACAACTCTTCTTGCCAGGGACTGTCGACACCATGCGGTTCTTGGGTTGAAGCAGTCGTCGCATCACGTCCAGCACTGTTGTTTTGCGAACCGTCTTGGCTTGCTCAACCTGATCACCAGTAAATGGCGTGTAGGCAGTCATAAGAAAATGACACCTGGGAGTTGGGATGAGAGAGGCTAAGATGCTGACAAGATCGTTGTGCATGTAACCAGGGTATCGTAGAGTTGTTGTGCTGGCCGACATCACAGTAGCGACCTAATAGTTGTCAGTGTTTTTGCTCTCGTCTTACAACACATTTTCAGATGTCTTCTCCACTCTATCCAGTGACGAGAAACTATATCAGGTTTTGCTGTTACTCACCAGTTGGTTCGTTTGTTGAAAAGACGGCTCTTGAACGTGCAGCCGGTCAGCAGCGATGTGCGATAGCGCACCGTTATCCAGAACGACGACCGAATCAGCATTTTGAGTCAAACGTCGCATAGAGAGGATACTGTTGTACGGGTGCACAACGACATCGCCTGCGTTTGTCGTGTCTGGAAAGACCGAGTATGTCTGAATGATCTTTTTGGGAAATCGGTCGTTGAGCCTCTCAAGGAGGAACGAACCAAGACCCGATCCAGTTCCTCCAGCAATCGAGTGTAGCATCATGAAACCCTAGCGCATAGAGAGTCAGCGAGTAGACCTTTAACGTGTAGAGTATACTTACCTCGAGGGAGTCACTGCCATCAGCCTCTCGATCAATCATTTCCATGATATCCTCATACACCGCCTCACCGCTCTGGTAACCATCACCCCAGTTGTTGGCCGCACCCACACCATCTTTGCCCACGTAGAAGTTCTCGGGGTTGTAAATGTTCTTGTAGGGCCCTGTCTGGATACCGTTGATGACCTGCAAAAGCTGCTTAGCACTTGATCACCTCGTCAATATCGTATCGGTAGGACGCACTCTCGGTTCCAGGTCGATCAGAATAGCCCGGGGGATATATCGCGTGTCATCGCTCTGGTAGTAAAAGACATCTTTGCGGTCACCACCCTCGGTCGCAAAGTCCTCGAGATTTCCATCTTGGCTGATGCCATGTTCCTGGCAGAGCTGTTGCCAGAACTGGCTTCCAACTGTGCGTACGAGTAGAGTCAGCGGGGGGCCATTGCATCTGCGTATGTAATCGAGAAGTAGGGATGAGAGGGAGATATGAAAGGCTGGTAGGGGTAGATGCGGTGTGCAGCTTGGGGATGGTGGCGGGGGATAGAACTGACTGCTGTTGCCGCACTGCCCGGCCTGGATCGTGATGATTTCCCTGTGATTTGTACGTGAGCATGTGCATTGAGCAGGTTTGCATACCAGAGGCTGAAGCTACCTGGGCATTGTCAAGGGTCGATCAGAGGCTGGAAAGGGAAAAAAGATGTTGTTTTAGGGCCAAATCTTTTTTTGTTCATGCATCGTCTTGGGGAAGTTGACGCGACGCGTGCCGCACCTGCCCTGAGCTTCCCCGTTGCTGATCCCCGCCCCCGCGTTCCGCATGAGCCTCCGGTCTCTCTATCTTCAGCCTCAAAATGCCTGGAATTATTTGGCCATGTTACACTTGGAATCCATCCCAGTTTTTATTTGTTTATTCTTTTTTGAATGCATCTTCTCCCGACAAATACAAATTACCTTACAATAATAATATTTACTACTGTTTACATATCTTATCACTACTAAAACACCAAGCCTCTGCTGAGACTCCGAAAATATCTTATCAAAGCAACTTTTGTTGTATTTCTTACAGTGGTCAAGTCAAATTCTGCCCGCTTGAGCTCTTCCCACGATACTGCCAAGGTGATCTCCCCAGTGAAAAATAGTATAAAACCTCGAATGCTTGACAACGCCCGCAATGCTGCTCCTTGAACCTTACCTTTCTATGTAAGCACGCAACAGTGTGCTTCTAATATACTATCCCCAAGTTCCCTTTCCCATCCGCATTACTTCTTGTTGTGAACCTTGTTCTTCTCCAGCGCCTCTGCAAGCTCCTTGGCCATATCCGCGGTCTTGACCTGAATCATCCAAGTCTCAAGTCCGTCACCCTTCTCGTTCGATGTAGTCATCTTGACATACTTCTTGTCTGCCTTGTATGACATATCGGCCAGAACAGCTCGGTTCATAGCAATGTGCCCACGGGGTTCTGCTCGCAACAGCAGACGCACAACATTTGTCTCCTTGTGCTTGAGCAATCGAAGAGCTCCTACACCCTGTGTCGACCATGGGCTCTGCGACTTGGACTTTTTATCATCCGACTTCTCCCCAGCCGGTACAAATTTCAACACCTTTGCTCGTACATCGTGCATAACATCCTCGTCCTGTTCCAGGTTCTCGGCCAAGTTGACCTGCTCATGCTTCTCGCCTTCTTCATCGCCTCCGGCGGCTCCTTCGGCTTGGGTGGATGGTTCCGGGGTCCCGCCAGCTGGTGTCGTGGCCAGGCTAGAGCCTCCCCCAAGACTGAACGGTGTGTCTACACCCGTCGCTTTAGTGGGGCGATTTTCCGGTGTGGAAAAGGAGACTTACTGGTCCCGGTGGTAGAACCACCAGCAGGCGGTTGGAGGTTGCCGTTGCCAAAGGCCGGGGCAGGCTGGTTGGATCCGAATGTTGGTGTCGAGTTTTGCGCTGGCGAGGCTCCTGTGAAACTGAATCCTGGCGCTCCAGAGGATCCAGATGCGCCTCCAAAACTGGGGGCACCATTGTTGTTGTTCGCTCCAAAGGATGATGCTGGTGTGGTGTTGCTTGGGCCTCCAAACTGGAAGGGGGCGGAACCCCCAGCAGGCGCTGCAGATGCTCCAAAGCTGAACATGCCTCCAGATGCTGGTGCAGGAGTAGAACCAGCGTTTCCAGCGTCCCCTCCGTGGTTACCGGAAGAGAACGGGTTGGTGAATGATGAAGAGGCCGAGTTTCCTCCAAACTGGAATCCAAATGACCCGGAAGCGGACGAGTTTGCACCAAAAGACGACCCTGCGTCGTTAGCAGCAGGAGTCGATGAGGCAGCACCAAACAGAGGCGTAGAAGTGCCAGGAGCAGCAGCGCCACCGCCAAATGAGGGAGCAGCAGGAGTGGTTGAGGCACTACCAAAGCTGAAGATGGGTGCAGCCGAAGCTCCGGTACTTCCACCGTTAAATGCCCTCTTGGCCGGCGACGGCGCATCCTGCTTCATAGGACTACCATCAAGCCCGGCGGCACCAGACAAAGGAGGCGACTTGGGCGCACCAAAGAGAGGCTTTGCAGTACCGTTGGCCTCATCAGCACTGGTTGAAGCCGCCCCAAAGCTGAAGATAGGGGCTGCAGCAGGCTTGTTCGTGGCATTAGCCTTGAGCGCAGTCGCATCGCCAGAGCTGGGAGCGCCAAACAGAGGCTTAGCAGTAGATTCCGAAGCACTGCCAAACAAGTTGCTGGTGGTGCTTGCGAGTTTGGCCCCAAACAGAGGGGCGGCTGCAGGCGTGTTGCTAGCAGCACCAAAGAGTGAGGTCTTAGGTGCCTCTGTAGCAGCAGATTTGTCACCACCAGCGGGCTTGGCTCCAAATAGGGTAGATGATTGCATCGCAGGTCCACTGGATTCTGTAGGCTTGCTTGCGGCACCAAACAAATTGCCAGTTGGCGCAGGAGTGCTAGGCTTGTCATCGGGCTTGGCCCCGAATAAGCCTGTGGCAAGCTTTGCGGGCTCAGAGTTCTTAGGTGCCTCAGCGGCTGGCTTGGATGCGAAAAGGGATCCGAAGTTAGGCTGGGCGGCCGGGGCCTTGGATTCGAACAGTGACTTCTTGGGAGCCTCGTCGTTCTCTTTGTCAGATTCGCCTCCTGTTTTGTCATGTTCCGAGGTGGGTGTTGATTCCTTCTCAACCGACTTAGCGGCACCAAATAGATTGGACGAAGTGGTAGGCTTGGTGAATAAAGAGCTTGTTGGCGCCGAAGCAGCCTTTCCAAATAGGGAACCAGCCTGGCTCGTAGAGGCAGAGGTGGACGGGGCAAACTTGATAGGGGTAGTACTGGGGTTCCAGGTCTGATCGGCAGGTTTCGCTGCCGGCACCTCAGTTGCTGTCTCGTCCTTTTCTCCGACGCGAACGGGCTGTCCATCGTTGTCCTTGGTGACCCTATCAAACAGGCTTCGACCAGGGGTGCTCTCCCTAGTCCCAGGTGCACTGGACCCAGCAGCCAGGCCACTTGTAGGGGCAGCCCTCTGCCCGAACAAACCGTTGCCGGCCTGAGAAGCCGTCTCGGCGCCGCTAGCTGCCGCACTTGGCTCGTCGCTGTGGCCGGTCGCCTGGCTATCATCCTCAACCTCTGAGTCTGCCTCGCTTTCAGCATCAGCATCAACACCGCTGTTCTTGGCTGAGCTAGCATCAGAAAGGTAGCCAAAGATGTTTCCACCCGAGGAAGCACCAGCACTGGTACCGGCATTGACAGGCTTAGTGTTCTGGAAAATGCTGCGAGCAAGTGCGCTACCACCGCCGTTGGTCTTGTTGAAAGCAAAAGGGTTTGGCTTGGCAGAAACACTGTCATCGGCAGGCCTGGTAGAAGGCTTAAAGGGAGAACCAACAGGAGTAGTGGTTGACTTGTTGGCAATCTTCTCAAAGAGAGATTTGGCAGCAGATGCCGTGCCCTTCTGCATCTTGGACGGTTGGCCATCAGCTGCTTCGCTGACTGAAGTTCTTCGTTTGTTCTTGCCCAAGGTAGAAGCAGGGGCAGTGATAGGAGTAGGCGCCGGCGCTGCGTGCGCCTCCTCTTCGCGCTCAGGAGCACGTCGCTTGTTGTTGGCGGACGGGCCGTTTACTGTAGTTTCCATGATGATATCATCATCTGCTTTGCGCTTCTTGGTGGCCGAAGCCTTGGCGGGAGAAGGCTCGGCGTCGTCTTCCTCAGGCTCAGGAAGACCATGTTCCCGACGCCATCTCTTGAGAACCTCCTTGGAAGGCTTAACATTCTGGAATTCATAGAGACCGTACCGCAACAGGATGATGCTCCTGCTCTTTTCAAACTCCTTTGCAAAGTTGACAACGTTGAGCTTCCAATCCTTCTTGGAGAAGATCTCGTTAGCCGCATATTTGAGTCGTCGAAGATCGAGGATGCAGAAAAATTGCCGTCGCTGCTCATCGTCGAACTCTGGAGGGCAGAGGTGTGAAAGGAACTGATCAGCGTAGATAGAACCCTTGGTGTTCCAGTTTTGGGGGATCTTCTTCGTTAGAACCTCTCCGGACAGCTCAGGATCGGGGTCCTCGATACGCATGTGGAACAACTCTGTGGAAGTGGTCTTCGCTGCCATGCCACGAGGCGTAGCCTG
Source organism: Fusarium nurragi (assembly GCA_012977755.1). Lineage (NCBI taxonomy): Eukaryota > Fungi > Ascomycota > Sordariomycetes > Hypocreales > Nectriaceae > Fusarium > Fusarium nurragi. The sequence continues at coordinate 27,612 of JAALXI010000066.1, forward strand.
TGCAGTCGAGGCTCGATAGACACGGTTCGGCTCGGGGGTAGCGCCGGGAGCAAAGACCTTCTTTGGGGTGTTTTGAGGGATGCTCGGAGAGAAAGGAGTGACGGAAGGACTATCGGTTGTGGTAGAAGCCCGGAAGATGTTACGGGCGGTAGAAATGGTTGATCTGTTGAGACTGCTTGATGGTGTTTCATCGCGAGTCATCAACAGCCTCCGCGACGGCGCGCTCTGAGGAACACCGAGACGGCTGCTCTTTAATGGCGTTGAGACATAGGCGCGCTTCGCAAATGGTAGAGCAGGGCGCGGCCGAGGTGTGCTGCTGCCAGCCTCGGCGAGCTCGTTATCACCTGGAAATGAAAAGGTAACCATCTTGCGCGATGGTGGACGGATGGAGCTGTAGGGGGAAAAGTGGTTGGAGGAAAGGCCAGATGGTGATGGACCACGATCGGGGGCCAAGGCCAAGAGGTCGCGTTTTTTTGAACTCGACAGCGTGCGTGAGGCGTGAGGTAGGTAGGTTACGTGACCTGAGGGGAGGAGGAAGGGGAATAAAGAAATAGAAAATGGAAGTGATTGATGAGAAACAATCAAGATGCAGCTAGAAAAGCTGTTCCTGTTGACGAGCGATGCGGCGTTGATGGCAGCGCAGTCGCATTAAGCCCGGGGTCGCCCTGGGAAACCGTCACGAAAATATGAGAGGAGTTGTACGAGAGAATGTTTTGGCCGTGCTTTGGGCTTTGGGCTTTGGGGACCGAGCTGCTGATGAGCGGCTGATGACCCTCTTTCAAAAAAATAAATATGGGCCCACCACTCCTAGGTTATCCTGTAGCCTCCCTCCCTCCCCAGGCCACAAGGTAACTTCACCAGAAATTCTCAGGCACCAAAAACCGGTTGCGACCACCACCACTTGCACTAACTAAGGCATCATACTGCATCTCAGTGGAGGTTGGCGACATGCAGGTCTCGTGACTGGCGCACGTATATCATCATGGATTTCTTCACGGTGCAATTCGGCGTAGCTTTTGTACAGGCATTGTCTTGGCTGCAAATGAAGTTTTCAACTACCTATTGCAGTGTTTCTGGAGCCTCAGTAGTCATTGTTCAATAGTCACCAACTCCGAGATACCTGTGTATGTTCTTTGGAGGACACGGTACATTTACATTTGGTCTCAGCTTTCCCATCGTGCATATTGTAACTGCTTACCTGTCTTACCATGTTTGGAATGGATACCTTTGGGATCCCTTTTAAGCGCCGAAACCAAAATTTACATCATAGCAGCATCAATCAAGCATGTATAAAACACCAAGTCCCATTGATTGCATCCCTATCAGCTAGCCTGACTACCTAAAGAGCGTGGTCTCCCCTCACGAAACATGTTACGAATTTGGAAGTTCGTAGATATTTGGCTGCAGCCTTGCATGACAAGCCTGTTAACTTTGTCATCAAGTTCAATGATGACAGACAAGGAGATGATAGTAGAAATAATACATAATGTAAAGAGGGGAAGGCGACACACAACTTAACTTATCAAAACATGAAGAACAAGCCATAACCCCATAGAAATCCTTTGCCAATAAATCAAATTTACGCTTACTTGCTGGCGAGCTTCTTCTTTTGCTCCTCTAGATACTCTTCGTCTGAAGCATCTAGGATATCGTACTCTTCATCTGTCATGAAACCACCTTCAGAGTAGTCCCATTCGTCATCCATGTTGTCGGACTCCTTGGGCTCCTCAACCGCGGGGGTAGATTCAACAGACTCGTGAATGCTAGCAACAGGTGACTCCTTCTCCAGCTTGGGGAAGATCATCTGGCTTGAGGCCAGGCTCTCATCCCCACGCTTGGGCTCCTCAACAGGCGTGGGCTCCTGCTTAACCTCAGGCTCGGGCTTGGGCTCCTCCTTGACCAGTCGGACGTTGACGTCACACCACAGTCGGTGACCGAACTTCTCACCGTCGGGTGTAGTCAGACGCCAATAAGAGATAACCTTACCAGGGCGAGCGGGTGTTCGGAGCAGAACAGTGAAGGGGAATTCTTGTCCAGGGCCCAGGGGAGCATAGCAGACGTTGGATTCAGAGGCGGAAACGAGCTCGGAGATGCGGGCAGGGTGGTTGGAGTCTACGTGGCCCATGTAATCACCGCTGACGAATCTGACAGAGCAGCCAGCGGGCCAGTTCTCCTTGCCTTCGTTGCGGAGAGTCCATGTTTGCTCAAAAATGTGGTTAGGGGCCATGATAGTGCCGTCAGGGACGGTCTCACGCATGAAAACTCCCTTAAGCTCCGCCTTGGGAGTGGGAATAGGCTCCGGAGCGGGGCTTTCCTTCTTGATCTCGGGCTCAGGCGTCTCAACAGTCACCTTGGCAGGAGCAGGCTCAGATGGCTTCACGTCAACAATCGTGCGAACGGGGTTGATCGAGTTGTTGGGAGCCGCAGACGCGGTCTCAGTAGCCTTGGACGTGGTCTGACGGTCGCCCATTTCCGGCATTCGCTGGCCATCTTGCTCCTCGCCACTAGTGGTGACACTGATGTGGCGGACAGGAGTCTTGAACTGAATCAATGGGTGAGTCTTGTTGTGGTTGTTTGTAGGACTGGCTTCACAGTTGGCACAGAAGTCCAGGTCGCTGCAAATGGCACACTTGTATCGAGTGCCACGGATGTAGTTAGGATAAACATCGCTTCCAGAGCAAAGAGGTCCATCGCAACAGATGCCAATATGAACGGCTGCTGGTCCGTGAGCGCGGACATCCGTAAGTGGTTCGTAGATTGGCGCGAATCGATGGCCAGGGTGGATGATCCTGACTGATTTGATGCAAGTAGCACAATAATCCCAGTCAGGACAGTCAAGGCACTTGTGACGAATACCTATAATGTACTTGTCACAGCCATCACATATGGCGTGGTGCATGAGGTTGCGACCTGGGCTCATCTTGGCTGCGATATGATCGGGCATCCTGGTGCCCTTAACAGCAGGGGTGAAGCCATGCTTGGGGTGGTGACCGTGAGCATCCTTGGCGAAACACAGCTGGCAAAGGTCAAAGTCCTCGCACACAGTACAGTGTAGAAACTCAACCTCTGGGTGTTCTAACAATTTGTCAGCTTGAAGCTGCAAATAAGACATGTTCAGATACGTACCTTGCACACAGCAGTTGCATGTTCGCATGACACCTAACGCCGTCCAAGGAGCAGCGAAGGGCTCAAACAGAGGCTTGGGGATCACACGCGGAGCACTGGACACAATCTTGGGCTCGATTGTGGTCTCAATAGTAGTCTCAACCTTGACCTCAGACTTGGGTTTGGGCTTAGGTGCGATGGTTTCAGTGGTGCTCTGGACCAGTTGTCCGTGGACGGTCGAGCGCTTAATCAACCAATGGTCCCGACCATGACAAGTGATACCTTGGTCAACACAGGACTGGCAGAGATCAAAGTCTCCGTCATCGCAAGTGGAGCAGTGGTAATGATCATTGGGGATGGTCATCTCGCAGCTGTTGCAACAGACGGCGAAACCAGTTCCGGTTGGAGGGCACATGGCGGGGCACTTGTCAGTAGCAAGCGCAAAGGGCTTCGGGAGGAAGGGATACTGCTGACCCTGAGCCGTGTAAAAGGTTCGGGGCCCGTCGTTTGGCAGTGACTGTCGTTCCATCAGGTTAGCAAGTCGGCTCTCAAAATCCTGGCGGGCATCTTGTCGTGCTCCGATGAACTTTGCGGCATCGCTAAGAAGAGCCGCATTGTAGGTCCGGGACAGAGGGTTGATACGGACCGGAAGAGTGGCCTCAGGCGGTGTGACATTTGATGCCGGAGTCGGCGCAGGAACCTCGGTGGCAGGCGTAGGAGCTGGGCTGGTTTCCTCTGGGCTTTCGCGGGTTTCCTGGGAAGCCTCACCCATGCTCATGGGGGCAGAGGCAGACGCGGAAAGTTCGGGTTCATCTTCAACGGTGACAGGCTTAGGTACTGTGGCCCGGGGCTGTTCTTTGACGGCGACTCGGATCTTGAGCTTGGACTTTGCCTTGGCGGCGCGATAGAGCTGCTTGTAGATAGGGATGTTGCCGGCCTCAAGAAGGACAAAAGAGGCAGCAGAATCGGAGTATCGCTCAAACGCGACTTCGGCGTCTGCGGGAATGTGCAAGAAAGTGCGAATCTGAAAGCCGTGTTAGTCATTTCCCCAAGAAATCCAATAACCGCCAACTTTGGTCTACATAGCAGGATTGTGACGAGAAATGATGAGCTGTTGGAGAACCACTACAGTGTATTGTGCATGAGTTTGCAACATACGTTAGACTCGAGGGTTCTTGGAACCATGTCTCGAAGGGGCATCTTGGTACGGCGAGTGATGCCCTCGTACATCACCTTTACGGTGATGACATGGTCGAGGCCGGAGGTGTGCGTCGTGGAAGCCATTTCGACAATGGGTTCCGGGGGACTGCTTAAAGAAGGACAGATTAGAAATGAGTTCTCGCCGTACCCCAATCCGCGACGGATGAGGATGATAAAGGGAAGAATGACGATGGCGGACGGTGGAGTCTTACATGAATGGTAGCCTAGGGCGGTGACGAGGATGCTAATGCTGCTATCGAGGGTGGAGATAAGCAACCGGCGGTGACAAGACGGCCGTCACCCGTCGTCAAATCGTTGATAGGCGCTGTGGGGGAAGTAATACAGAGAGGAGTATTAAAAACTCTCGTGATGCCTGGAAGGTGTAAGGGATTTTGAAGGAAAGAAGAGTGAGATGATGGGAGAAAGAAGAGAAGAGGATGAGGCGGCGGGAGAGGAAGAAGTAATGGAAGAAGCTTCTACTGTACGCAGGCTCGAGCTGCCTGAAGCCTGGGGGCGTGCTACGAGTTACTGATGCCCGGGATTTAAGGTACAGTGAGTACTGTGTTCCCGTCGCCTCCGTGGCACATCAGGAGGAGAAGTACTTACGCGCTACAAGTAAGCCAACCACGCGTGCTGATAGCTTTGCGTGGAGAGCAAAGTAGCGTGGTTGTATCTGTGCGACTGCAAGCGAATGGCGCTGTAACTCACAGCGATTGGAACTGGAAATCTCCCTGCACCAGCTGACGGGGGATGGGTCCGGGCTGGGCTGCCGTCGGCACTGAGGGGGTCGGTCGATCGGGGTACTCATTCGGTATTAGTGCGGGACTAGAGTCACCTATCAAGGGTGATGTTAGCTTCCGTGTTGAGCAGAAGAAGCCCCGTCAATGGACGGATGGCCGATGGCGATAGACGCAACACTGGGGCAAAAGGGCAAAGGACAAAGGGCAAAGGACAAGAGACAAAAGGGCAAAAGGGCAAAAGGTAAAGATGCAGGCAATACTGATGATGACGGGGTCGCAGCCGAAGCTGGGTTGTACCGTAGCAGCACCAGCATTGAGTTTCCGGGCATGTCCAGTTCCAGCATTGATTACCAATGCATTGATTGATTGTCTGTTAATGTGTGCAGAAGAGCAGACTCACAGAGGGCCTTCTGCTTTTCCCTGCGACCTGATTCATTGACACGAGGTCGAGTTGATGATGGCCGGACATGAGAAGAACACTAACGTATCGAAGGACTGTATGTCGGTACCTTTGATAATTGACTTTCTCCCTCTATGTCGTATCTGGCCGAAAGTCTGGTACCACTACGGATATAGTACTCGAATCTAGGTATTCCGATCTATTGGGAATTCTCTTTCAGAACCTCTACCTTTTCATCTTCCACACAACAGCACGGGATCTCCATTCACCTTGGGCTGTAACAAACATTCTGTCCCGTCTAGACCCTTGGCTCTCTAAAACTCCCTAAAACTCCCCCGGATTGAAAAGACTGGAGACTGTCGAGTGGAGCCCGTGTGAGGAGTGGCGTCTGGCACCAGAAGCACTCTAAAGAGGGGCCGAATTCTGCGACTTGGCCTGCGATAGGGCGGAAGCCTCGTCGACGCCCTGCTCCAACCCCAGGCGTTATCTGCGGTCAGGTACCGCATGACGGTAAACACCTTGGATCTGGCCGCCGCCTTCAAGGCTTCACCACGCTATTGGATGCCGTTGAAGGTCACGGGCTCAGGGTCGCGGTCACGATGGTCCTGGCCCGGGGAGAGCAGAGCTTCCTCCCACCCCGCTTTCAAGCCAAGTATTATGGCCGGATACAGCTTAAGCTGAGGTGATGTTTACTATTAGTTTACACTATGGTTATATTTCAAGAGAGTTATGTTATGCAAATCTTGGAGTCCCCCACTGTATGCAATCAACATGCAAGAGTCATGCTAAATCTCAGTAGTACTACGTAGTCGTATTTTCGAGCCTCAAACGTTGGCAATCAATCAAGTATTCGAACATCCTAAAAGCCAAAGTCAGGCAACAGATATGAAACCAAGTGGCCAAGCAATCTTGGTCGGGCTGTCTTGTTTGTCAGTCTCGAGATCTATTATATACTATTCGACTCCAACACCTCATTCGCCATCCCCAGGCAGAGAGGGTGTATCTGGTCTCAGAGATACGCGTGACCATGGCCGCCTAGAGGTGTCCACAGCCCTTATTGCCGCCACGAGGAATAGTCAATGTTGATACATGTGTGTCTCAAGCCTGGTTCTTCAGCGTTTAAAACAGTCATCCAGTGCAACATGGCAATCCAGGTAGTAAAAAGGTGTTGAGCAAATGCACCCTCGAATCGTGAGATGCCTAGGACTCTGTGTGTCACAAGCTTTCGTCGAGGCCGGGATCGAATGGCATCACCGAATGGGCAACTGTCCAGTACTTGATGGTGCACCATTTGACACTCGAGTTTATCGCATTCAAACCTCGGCCCATCCGACGCATGATATGATATTTCAACACCCATTGCAGCCATACCCTAACTACCTACTCAAACATTCACAATGCATGTCACAGCTTCACGCACATCGCCTCCTCTTGTCTCCCCCGCCCTCTCCAAACCACTGCCACAACTGTCTGACGCGGACCTCGGAGATCTGAGCTAAAAGAGGGCCCCATGCAGCTTATCCGGCTACGCGGTAGGACTACCTGGCTGGCAAGTAAACAGTGCTCTGCGCTGCTACTTATTGGCTACCGTATGGATTTTGGACAGATTCGTGGTTGATTCTCACATGAGACCTGTGCAAGTGCATGAGTCGTTCAACCTTAACATGGGCGTCCTCCACATACATACATACACGGAACCTTTTCAAGCCATTAAAGATAAGATGGGGAAGCTGCACTAGCTATGCACATATTGTCAACTCGTGACTTCATTACCCCATCGTGACCCCACGTCTTGTTTACTGCTTATTTCCACCACATCATCTCTCTTATTATTTCAGCCACGACGCATTAGAACCTCAATTTACTTTCGCATCAAATAGACATACACAGCATGCACAGAGAAACTGTTAATGCTGTTATGGGAATCATCTTAACAGATCGGTTGACCTTAGCATTGGTGTGAATCACGAATTAATCTGTCTTGCTTGCCATAGGCGCAAACAACATATATTCTGTACTCGAGAGAGAGCTGTGCCCTTGTACACATTCCTGATCTACAAGTCCAACAACTCTTTTGTGGTTGGCCAATGCCTTAAAAAAAACACCATTGGAACTGACGACAAACTCGTAGAGCGTTCTGTTAAGTGAGGTGGAGAACTTGGGCATCCGTTATCAACGAGCCTAGACGTTGATGTTTGGGACACTTGTGTTTAATTGCATTGGACGCTGCGACAAGAGCGTGATGACTTCCGCTGTCAACCAAGAGTATCAATTCATCAATATCTCAATATCAATCGCTGGCGGAAACAGGTATATGATATATAATATGCCCAACGCACCCGACGCCCTTGCCATGAAAGCACAACGCCACGCGTAATTATCGAGCACAAAGATGCACAACTCTTGAGGGTAAATAGATGGATTGCTAAGGCAGACAAAAACACCCATAGCAATTCGGCGCCCCTCGACCTCCATCTCCTCTCGCTAATCCCTTCTCCGATATTCCTGGCCAAGGAAAACTCCGTCCCTCACCAATGATAAAAATACCCGTTAGGATACTCCTGCCCACTCAACCCCCCATCTGTGAATCCATTCCAGGTAATGATGTCGAGTTTGTAGCGTTATGAAAGATAATAATGCATTCGTCTAGTCCCCCAAATGGAACCATCCAAGCACAAAACAGAGCCATTCCTAAAAGGCATGAGTGTGCTCAACAATGAACGACGTCGCGTCAAACAGTCGTTTTCCCCTCCATCCTCCCGCCATGCTCCTGGCCCTGCTGTTTGCTCTCGTGAGACTTTTGTTGTAAATTAGCAAATGCTTTTGTGGTTTTTTTTTTGTAGGTATAGAGTCGTAACGGTAGCTATTAAATCGAATACGAGTAGAATGCATGTGGATGATAAGTGAAGAAAGGATATCCCGACACGTCCCAGTTCTACTGCGGATAATAGACCATGCCGGATGCCTGCTGAGGATAGTAGAAACCGTCTGGGCTGGGTGTCACCATACCACCCATGCCCATGACACTTGGTTGATAGCTTTGAGGCGCAGAGTAAGAAGAATAGTTGTTAACCGGCGGTAACTGAGATGCGTCATAGTAGTAAACCATTCCATTCACCTCTTGGGCCACCAGATTGGAGCCTGATGCGGGTGGACCATTATTGGACATGACAGGTTGCTCCGGTTGATTCTGAGGTGTGAAACTGCCATGAGGTCCTGGCTGACTAGGCACATACGCAGGTGCGGCACTAGATGGCCCCATGTTAGGATTGTTGTAGTTGGGTGGGTAGTAATATCCCTGCTGAGGCTGCGCTTGGTAAGGTTGCTGATTATAATAAGGCTGCTGGCCATACGTGTTGGGCTGGAAGGGCGCAGCATGAATGGCTCTCTCGGGAATTTGAGACAGCGGTGTTCCAGTAGAATGCTGGGACGGGTAAGAAGGCTGGCGAGCATGCGATTCATGAGACAGGCCGTTAGTCATTTGAATAGGCACCTGTTGATGGAAGGCTTGCTGATAGGCCTGAGGGCCTTGCGTCAACGTAGGCGATTCGATATCAGCAACAGATATGTTCTTCTGTGGACGAGGTTGATGCATGGGCAGCGCCGACGTGGGCCGGTTCTCCTGAAAAGCAGGCTGGCTCTCCTGTAACCCAGGCTTCTGTGGAAGAGGGAACGTCTGGGGGTGAGGCAGATTGTTAATCGATGAAGGCGTCTCGACCGCAAAAGCTGGATCGGTTGGACCATAGGCAGGAGCCGGGGCACCCATATGGGGAACCATTACGTTCAAGGGCATCTCCGGTCGCGGAGCAGGGGGTAGTCGAACAACAGGTCGGGTATTCTCGACCGGGATAGGTGGTCGTGAGATGACGGAGCCTGTAGGAGAAAACATGTAATCACGGTCCACGATGGAAGACCGCCTGCTCATAGCCACGCTGGGGGAATAAACGCTGCCATAATAGCTACCACCGAATACACTTGTTCGTCTCGAGAAGCCACCCATCGACCCAAATCCAGAGCGAGGCTTTCCTCGCATCCGTTGCTGGTTAGGTCGCATCGCCCGGGGGATGAAAATGAAGGACCTGTCAGCGGCGGGGTAGATATACCGAGGAGGATTGTTGGGGAGCGAGATTCGGACGGGCTTGTCCCGACGAAGAGGTGGTCGGTGATCGGGTAGCTTGGTGTACTGTTTTACGGCAAGACCTGGAATCATGACTGGGGCCTTCATGGACGGAAGGGACACCCGAACCTGTGCGTTGCCGATGTGTTTCTCAGTGGAAAGAGTCCGGTTGATGGGAGTCGGGTTAGGATCACAGGTTGGAATGAAGCCATTTCCGTTGGCCGGACCCTCTTCCTCCACCAGATGTCGAGGGCGTGCTGGGGGCGGTTGAGGCGGCGGTGCTACAACGGTCTCATGCATATCATGTGTCCATGGGGAACTGGTCGTTGGATCTCCCGGCTGGTGAAATTGACTGTGTTGGTTAGCATGTGGGCGAGAAGAAAACGGATGGGTGGTAACATACTTGATGGGAGCAAACGGTCCTCCAATGCCACCACGACCGCCTCTACCTCTACCTCGTCCGAAAGGACGAAAGCCATTTGCTGCAGGCCCAGCATGTCTATGATCATGCATAAAGAAGGCACCACGATTGGGCACAAAGGCCGGATCCTCGTCTCTCTTTTTCTTGTAGTCCTCATGCTCTTGTCGACGTCGATTGCCAGGTGCGGCAGGTGGCCTGGCGGACGCTGAGCTCACCACTATTGGGGCAGTAGGAGATTTGCTGGGCGACGGCGCAGCAACATCGTCGAAATGCATCTCCTGGACAGGAGGAGACTGGTCTGTGATGGACAAACCGTGCAGCATCATGTCTGTGTCCGTAACAGGCTTGCCGTTCTGGCCGGAGCCGGAGCCGGTCCCCGACATGTGGCCATGTCCGGCATGCTTAGCGGCGCCATTGACCTTCCTCCTAGCATTCGGGGACGTGGGCGAGGCCTCGTCAATGTTGCTGGTATCGCTATCATCAGCAGGATCATTATCGTCGGTCAGGGAGCCGTCGGTGATAGAATCGTCATCGATGTCGAGGCCCTCCGGGCCACCCTCGTCTTCGCCCTCGTCCTCAACACGGCGACGTTGCCCGATAAGCTTTCTACGGCGAGGAGCAGAAGAAGCCATGATTACGCAGCGGTGAAAGAGAAGGAGGAGCCGACAGAGGGGGCTTCGGAGACTCGATGGTTGGGATGCGTCGGGGTTCGCAGATCATAAGGCGGCGGAGGCCGTGGAAGGAAGGCGATAGAATCGATGAGATGACGAAACGATGGACAGTTGAAGAGCCGAGGAACCAAAACCGGCCGGCGGTAGAGTATGATAATAAACCAGAAGCCAGATAATGGATGAAAATAAGCTGTAACAAAGTGCAACCAACCAAACAGTCGCTAGACGAAGAAAATGATCGATAACAAGATGGGGGAAAGGGCAAGGGAGGAGACTCGTTGTCAGCTCTCAGCCGCGACTGTATACAGTTTGTAAATAAAAAAAACTGCAGCTCTGGGCCGTTGATGGGGACCAAGGCGAGAGGCGAGGAGGAAGAGGCGGCGTGTCGAGGTTGTGGGGGAGGGAGAAAGAGGGAGAAGGAGGAACGAGGAAGGATGAGGGAGTGGGAGGAGAGGGAAGTAAATTTAGACGATGGATAACCTAAAGATACTTTGGTGGTGATAGTGTCTGTCCAGTTGGTCTGTGTCCAACAAGACAAGATTTGCTGAGGTAGGCGGGTACTGTAGCTGTAAATCGGATCGCCAGAAAAACTCCTGGGTCCCCGGCCCATGAGGCCCCAGCCCCATGCGTGGATGAGGTGCTGTTACTGAGCTTGGGAGGACATTCAAGACCCGAAGTACCACACATGCAGATATGTGGTGCGTGGTGACATGTCAGACCAGTGCCGTTTCCAGTCACCCCACCACCAGCTAGCAGCTCAGAAACATCGAGCTCGAGTTGATCTCCACTGCTAACAGCGACCTATCGTCTACCCAACGCTGATGAGCTTGATTCACATCATCCCGGTATCATCTACATCCCCCGTCATTGCCCAGACAAAAGCAGCAACAGGCCTGGCAGCAGCACATGATAAAGACTCACTCCGAATGCAGCTCCTGTCCATTCCTATCTCGAGCACCGACACTTTTGTTGCGCTGCGCAACACACCAGACACCACACAACACAGCCTAACTTCAGTCCTATCGCCTTGTCCCGCTTTATTGATGCGACTGAAGGCTCAACGCATTGGACTGTGCGACTCACGACACGACCTTACTGGTGCACCGCACAGCACCGGACCGCACTGCACCAGAACATGAGGTGCTGGTCAATAACGTATGATGACAAAGCATTGCATTGCATTCAGGATGCCTTATTTAACCTTGACCCTACTTTACTTTACTGAAGCAAGTTACTGGACACATTGCCTCATGAGACATCCAGCATTGTCCCTACACTAGTTACAGTAGCTACAGTAGCTTGGTGTTGTTGCCCCACGCCAGCTCCCAAGATAAGGCGGCCTAGCTAGACCAGCAGGTGGGCTGCATTAAACTCAGCCCACCACCAGATGCATGATAGATACTATGCACCTAAGCCGGTATATAGCATATATCAGTAAAGAGCTTCTGATACCATAAGAAGCTGTTATAGGCTACCTCAACCTATGCTACAGTATCCAAGCTCCTCTAATATCACCCTCTAATATTATCCCAGACTTCTCCTTATTCTGAATATGTATATATTCATAGATACCAAAGTGCGAGGATTTGGAGTACAGCCCAACCCGCAAGGCCCTGAGCCAGAAGCCGCTGATCCTGACTACAAAGGTCGTGCAATGGAGTCTTGCATCGTAGAAGGCCCTTCAGCTCTGTTGAGGTCCTCGAAGCTATTTTCAAGCCGGGCAAGCCGTTTAAAATTCACAAAACCAGACATGTCCACCAGTCTTGCGTTAGCCGTCCTCTTTCATCTACGGCATATCAGAAAGCAAGGTTAGTAAGGCAATAGTGACTGCACAGCGAATATGCCGTTCAGCACGGTTTCAGGAGTCCCAGCCATACTGTTCCGCTATTCAGTCTGTAGCTTCTGGGAAACGAGTTACAATCAATGGGCAATGGTCAAGAATAGACATCTTCACTTGTGGTGAGTTCTGCAATAATGATTAGTTGAAGCTAACCCAATGCAACAATAATTCACATACCTTGGCGACAGACGTCTCCTCGTCGACCTGTTTTAGTCGTTAGCAAGACCTAGTATCAAGTACTCGCGATAGGGTGATGTGCACCTTGGGTCGGAGCCGGCACCTGACCGTATGATGCGGCTTACCGCAGATAGTGTGCCTGCAGACTTTGTGTGTTCTTGAAAAGGTTGATGATGGACAAAGAGCGAAGTTGATATCCGGGGCAAGGTACTGGATGATGCGGTATCTGCAAACCGGTCAGCTCCTTCTCCTCGAGTTGACTAACATGCGATTAGATGTTGGGTAAGTAGGTAGCCTTCGCTGCCAAAGGAATTACGTATGTGCCTCCCTTCTAGATACGTTCGTTGGCTTTGAGTAAAGAGAAGTAATGGGAGTCCCATCTTGACGCCCGTAGATTTGCAACGAGATTGATGATGGACAAGTACAAATATTAAAAATTTAAGCAACTCATCATAGCCTACGCCAAGGATTAAATACATTGCTTGACCGCTGGTGCACTACATTCGTATTTCACTATTCCGTGCTGGGCTGTCTCTTTCTAAACAAGCATTTTCAATGCTTGGTTCCTCATAATCATACCAGTGTTAAGAGAAGCAAGCCATGGACCTGGTACTGCATGCTACGCCTACGTTTGAGGAGAAAACATGTGCATCAGCGCTTGTATGCATGGAACATAAGTGTCAACCTAGCAGGACTACTATGAACTTATCCAAGTAAGCATTTGTAGCCATGAAGGCTTGAATGGTAATGGTATCATGAACAGATCTAAGACTTCTTCCACCCGATACGACCTTGTACTGATGTTCTAACTGCTACCGATCCAACCATAAAAAGGCAATGGACTGTATTGGAAAAGTTGACGATGGTTCAGAATGGGTTATAGATCGGAAATACGGTTGCAAGATAGTTACTGGGTTAATTTCAGTGTCAAGACGGACGGACCTCACTTATTACTAGAATTTGCTTTTTCGAGGAGCACATCAATCCCCCAGACCTTTCCGTATTTCGCTAGATCTATGAGCTCAGTTTGTCCGTGTTTTCTGAATTATGTACATATAAACAACCCTCATATACTACGCAGCAGGTCTCTACCACCACACTCATCGGCTCACAAATGAGGCATATGTTTGCTTGCTTCTTACTCATATTTCCCCCTCTTCCAAGCTCGCCACAATTCCAAACCAAGTAAGGTGCATCAAAGCAACCCCGGCACCTGATCCTGTACCCCACGATTCAACCAACCTCCTCCTAATAATAATAAACCAATCATGAAGCACAATGGAAGTTTACCTGACGCCGCAATCTGTGCCATCACAGTTCGCAATTGGAATGACATTCGCGCTCTCCCCCGCAGCGACGTAGCTAAAAGCTATCTGAATCTGGTACGGCGCAGTGGGGAATGCAAAGGCGGGGGGGAGTGTCCAAGTTGCTGATGTCTTTTTTATACGCGCTCTTCACGTACGATACAGAGCACACTGACTGTGCCAAAGAACTATACAGCTCTGGGCTTCTTCGAAATGTTGTCAAGTTCAATTGCCATAGTATAACTGAAAGCGCATTCTTGTCATGTCCCAACAGCTTCCCCTCTTCAAAACAGCCCAGATCTATCGTCGAGTGGATCCCACTGCAACACACCACCTCAACCTCAATGACAGAGCCGAGCTCACAGCAGCGGGGTTCAGCCTACCGAGGGCGCCCAAAAGCTCCCATGCCGTCTTGTCTCTCCAACGCCAGATCGTCCATCCATGACCTAATTTATCAAACTCCTCCACAACATCAACATCAACATATCGCTCTCCAGCTGCGCCAATCCTCTTTCGCGGAGCCTCTCGCGCTTCCATAATTACTCCCACTTCTGGCCCTCGTCATCATCATCACCATCATTATCATGGCTAGTCTCCCGTCGCAACACCCCACACTCTCCCTCCACCTCTCCGACGTCACTCTCACTCCGCTCATCACCTCGGCCTCGTCGCAATCCCATCTCGAAGCCCTCACATCTCTCACCTCCAGCGCACTCTCCTCCCAGACTGCCGCACAGCGACTTGGCCTGGGCCGCCCTCAGCGCCTCATGGTCGAGTATCCTGAGCGTGGTCCCGTTGTCCTACACTCGTACCTTGATCCCCGCGACTCCGTCGACACAACCACCAACAATACTGTCGCAGCCACCTCCAGCAGTCCGGGTTCAGCGCCTGGCTCAAGTCATGGTCCAGACTCAAGAGTACCTCGGTCCGAACCAGCGCCGCCGTTCCACAACGACCCGCGCTCCGAGGATGCGGCTCCGCTGCTTGTGGGTGTAGTCGTGGCAGGGTCTGCAGACGAGGCCAGAGAAGCCCGCCGCGCATCTTCCAGGCTCGAGCGCGTGGGAAGAGAGTTTCAAAAGGAGTGGACCGCCGAGAGTAATCAAGAGCGCGCAAATGAGGAAGAACCAGAGTGATCAGGCTTAAGAAACACCTGTCATCTGGGGGTGCTTGTCGTTTATGTACATGATGAACTACGTTTACGAAGCGATGCAATATCAAGTGATACCACGAAGGAACATGAAAGAAAGGCTCCAAAATAAGCAAGAAAGAGGAGGGTTAAAGCTTTGGCGTGTTGGACCTGTTGTCTTCCCATGGCCATCACGTACGATCTAATGAAGCGATGAGTCAAAACGAGGTGTGAGATAGAAACGAAAAGCCATGAGTATCTGGGTTTTCGAAAGCTGAATGCATATGCGCAAGTGCACATGCCTTTTCTTATTATAAAAACAAATAAAAATATAAAAGTAAAACCGGTTCGGAAGCGCATCTGCATCGGCAAGGTTTCGAGGTCATTAGCCCAAGCCAACTGACCATGTTTTGGTTACATAGATAATAAAATCACATGGCATGCAGACATCACAGCAAGACACAGCATGTTTCATTGTTCTAAAAGATTTAATTTCATCTCGTAGTACGTCTAAGTTGCTTGAAATCCACAAAATCTTGCTCCAGAGCCCATCGTCATCACTTGCATAATCATTCTGTCCAGGTTCGTTTCGTCCCGGTATTTTTAATCCTACCCTTCGTTTCTTTTTACTCGTTATTATCTTCGATCTAGATCATCTGCTGGAAAGCACGGTTAATGGGAGATCGGATGTTAGGGACGTCCTTCCAGAAGTCGACGGTGGCGACGGCGCGCTTGGCGATCCCCTCAGGGGTGAACTCGAACTTCTGTAGTAGTGGTTAGTCACATGTTTAGTGATAATTAAATAGATTTCAAAACTTGCCTTGTAAACATCCTTGTAGGCACCAGAAGCACCGAATCGGTTGATACCGAACTGCTCGTGAGTGTATCGCTCCCAGCCCATGGTGCTCATGACCTCAATGGACATGGAGGGGATACCGTCAGGGAGGACGGACAGGCGGTACTCCTTGTCCTGGAGGTCGAAAGCCTCGAAGCAGGGCATAGAGACAATTCGGGCCTTGATGTTCTTGTTCTCCTCGAGGTACTTGGCAGCATCGACAGCAATGGAAACCTCGGAACCGGTGGCAACCAGGGTGATGTCGGCACCCTCGACCTCGCGCAGGACGTAACCACCCTTGGCGGCCTTCTCGATGGTAGAGCCCTCAAGCTGGGGAAGGTTCTGGCGAGACAGAGCAATGATGCTAGGGCTCTCCTTGGCGGTCAAGCAGACGTAGTAAGCACCGCTGGTCTCGTTACCGTCGGCAGGTCGCCAGACAAGGCAGTTGGGGAGAGCACGGAAGTGGGCAAGAGTCTCAATAGGCTGATGAGTAGGACCATCCTCACCGAGACCAATGGAGTCGTGGGTGGCGACCCAGATGGTGCGGACGCGAGAGAGAGCGGACAGACGAACGGATCCGGCAGCGTAGGAAACGAAGTTCAAGAAGGTACCGGAGTAAGGCAGGATGGTGCCGTAGGCAGCCAGACCATTCATGATAGCACCCATGCCGTGTTCACGGACACCGTAGCGGACATATCGGCCGGAGTAGTCACCGAGACCGGTGGACTTGGGTTGGAAGTCGACAGCCTCCTTCCATCGGGTCAGGTTGGAGCCAGTCAAATCGGCGGAACCACCAAAGAGCTCGGGAATGACGCTCTCGATCTTGGCGAGGACGGTCTCGGACAGCTTTCGCGAGGCAATGGCAGGGTCCGAAGGGGTGTAGACGGGGAGGCTCTTCTCCCAACCCTCGGGAAGCTCGCCGCTCAGTCGGCGGGCGAGGTCGGCGTGCTCCTTGGGGTACTGTTCCTTGTACTTGGCGAAGAGCTGGTTCCACTCCTGCTCACGGGCGGCACCCTCAGAGGATCGCTTGCCGTACAAGTCGTAGACCTCCTGGGGAACAGCGAAGCTCTCATCGGGGTTGAAGCCCCACTTCTCCTTGAGCTGCTTGATGTCGTCAGCCTTGAGGGGAGAGCCGTGGACACCGTGGGTGCCCTCGTTCTTGGAACCGAAGCCAATGGTGGTTCGGAGCTGGATGAGGGAAGGCTTGTCAGTAACGGACTTGGCCTCCTTGATGGCAGCCTCAATGCCAGCGAGGTCGTTGTCACCGTCCTCGACCTTGACGACGTGCCAGCCGTAAGCCTCGTATCGCTTAGGGACATCCTCAGTGAAAGCAACAGCGGTGTCGCCATCAATGGTGATCTTGTTGTCATCCCAGATGGCGATGAGGTTGCCAAGCTGGAGGTGACCGGCGAGGGAGCAGGCCTCGCTGGAGACACCCTCCATCAAGCAGCCATCGCCGAGGAAAGTGTAAGTGTGGTTGTTGACAAGCTCGAAGCCGTCCTTGTTGAAGGTAGCTCCAGTGTGAGCCTGGGCAATGGCCAGACCAACAGCGTTAGAGACACCCTGACCGAGAGGACCAGTGGTAACCTCGATACCGGGAGTGTCGTGAGCCTCGGGGTGACCGGGAGTACGGCTGTCAACAGACTACGGGATTTGTGAGCCAATATTGGCAGAAACGGCAGATTGCAAGAACTTACTCGGAAAGCCTTAAGGTCATCCATGCTGAGGTCGTAACCGAACAGGTGGAGGAGAGCATACTGAAGCATGCAGCCGTGTCCGTTGCTGAGGAGCAAGAATGTCAGTTCGTTGTCGCATAATGTGTCAACCGTGGCGAGAACTTACGAGAGAACGAAGCGGTCGCGGTTCAACCAGTCGGGGTTCTTGGGGTTGAAGTTGAGGAACTTGTTGAACAGGACGTGAGCAACCGGGGCCATTCCCCTGCAACAGTGTCAGTATGTATTTTCTCATCGCTCATCGCTCATCGCCGGTGCAGGTAGGGTGAACTCACATGGGAGCACCAGGGTGTCCCGAGTTGCTGTGAGCTGTCGCATCGGCCTGTCGAGAGTTTGTTAGTTCTCATTGCTCGTTCTGGATATTCACTCTGGCATCTTGCGGAGCTGTCAACTTCAAGCCAGTCGCGATCAGGCCAGATAATGACACTTCCAGCAATGGATGTCTCATCACATCATTGCGCGCCTCTCATCCGATCCCTCATGGCAAGAAATGGCGGGGCAGCCGTGGCGGGGTAAAAACGAATTCAACGAGCTGCTCAGAGCTCGAGGGGGGGGAAGGGAGCAAAGGGAAAGAGCAGGTAGAACTTACCGCAAGGACACGGATGGTGTTGATAGCCTTCTTATCAATCTCGCTGTAACCCATTTTGACTGATTTATGAGTATTTGGTTGTATGAAGGGGAGAGAAGGAAGAGAGGAGAAGGAAGGAAAAGAAGAAGGGGACAGAGGTAGGTGAGGCAGGTACTTTAGGTAGAATCCCATCCAATGACGGAAAGATAAACGGAGCACGTCTGACGTCTACCTCTCTCTACCTACCTCTACTTGCCGCACTCAATCTACAGTGGAGGGTGGAGGGGTCGTGTCATGAATCGTCAGGCGTCTCCAGTTTTCCCAGTCTTGACCTGGAAAATTCGACCGGGCGATATCCCGCAGAAGGTGCTGGTATGAGACGGAGATGATGCTATAGATGTACCGAATAAGCTGGCTTTGGGCTATTATTTGAGTGGTGGGGTACTTTTTCTTATTTTTGTGAGTTCAACATTGGGGGTTAGTGAGGCTGCTCATGAGCGATGAGAGTCTCATGGCTCGCCTCATGATGGGCCCTGGCCGTTTGGGATATCCTTGACCTTGGGTTTCAAAGTACATCTTGGTACTGTAGACTACCGACTGGGCCAGCCACCCCAAAAGGGTAGCCCGACAGCTTCACCTTGCGAATCCTCACCCAAACTCAGATGCAAGCTCACCAAATACAGAGTGTCCGCTCCCTCCGCCGTCGCCGCCGAAACGAGGTCAGTGTGGCCGGCGACACGCCGAGTGGAGTTTCCGGTGGGGTAACAGTGCCCCTCCTCGCTGCAACTCTTCATGAGAGCTGTTGTCGTTGAGGCTTGGCTTGCTTGATAATACAATGTAATTGGATTTGGTCAGGTTTGGTCTTTCTAACAAGTCCATTCACAGGCAGCAGTTTTGCTGCGTGCATCAAGTAGACGAATTGGGCCGGCATCTTTGTTGATCTTCTCTTCGGGGTCCTCTTTGGCTTGTGGGGCCTCTTTCATCAGCATGAAGGAATTGGATCGATCTCCATAACCATAACGGCGGCACTTGGCCATGCTGTAACATATTCTCGGTGCTGTGACGTCGATTGGCCACTCCGTCATTGCTTGATTTCCCTACTGTACATGCACCGTTGCTGTGTCCAACATTGAACCGTGCCCTCTGGATGTGAAATTTTGATCCTTTCAGCCACAGTGGGTGTAAGTAAACACCAGATATCTGCTTTAGCCAGATGATTCCATCCTCCCGGGCTACAGCTATTTCCCTCACTCCAAAATTGCAATAGCCCCCGCGTCTAGTCTGATCAAATTAACCGGCCAGGGCTGAAATAGGCAAAAAGGTGAAAGAACGGGACAGTTTAGAACCTCGACTGAGGTTGAATTGGTACGCCTAAAGCAGGACAGGCCCCCACGAGGGGTTCAAGAGGAGGGGCAACTCCGACTGCTCCTATTGAGTCGGATACCATGCCGTGGTCATTTCTACCTCTGCCACAGGCGCGGCTATCAATGAGATGGGAGTTATTGATTAATGGAGGTTACAGCCGCAACATGGTTGAGTGAGCTAACGGCTATCTCATTCAGCGTCGGGGCTACTGTAGGTGAAAAATGATGAGGAGCGATGTTCGGAGACGAGCTGACGGGACAACCAAGTGTAGTCCAAGGTTCAGCCCAACAAGGTAAAGGGTAAACTATGTCCATGTTTATCAATGATGCCGTAAGTGCTGATGAATGATGTGACATTTCTATGTAAGAACCTCGGGTCCCCCAAGCAAGACTCCATGCCTCTGTTGCTGCCTGATAATCATGACCAAGATGTGATATGATAATACTCACGACATTGATTGCTAACGCGATGCGTCCCATGGCTCTCTAGACTCCGAAGTTACCGTAGGTCTCTCGGCCGCTCCTCTACATAGGGCAACCTCGATCCCAAAGTGGGGGTTTTCGATTCCATCGGCAAAACATGTCCGATCTTTTTTTTCCCCTGTACCAAGTCAAACGCCAACCCACGATATCGACGATACTCATCAGAGCTATTACTCACCGATAGGGCACAGCCAATGAATTAATCCCAAGAATCTCAGAATAAGAAAATGGTCAAGAAAACAGGTCCCCCCAAAAAGGGTGCTTCCTCGAAGCCGAAGCCGAAGCAGAGCCCCAAGAAGTCAAATGCCCCGCCAGAAGCCTCCTCGCCAGCTCTTCAGAGTGAAGAGGAGCAGCAGCGTCTTCTCGATATCTTCTCCAGTACCTTCAACGATATTCTCACCTCTGATGATTTCTCCAGGCTCCTTCAAGAGATAAAGCAAGCTTTGTTTAATCGAGAATTTGCGACTGCTTTTGGGAGAGAGGACTATCTTGAAGCCTATGCTGCTCGATGGAGCCCCACACGAGCCCTGTGCTATGCTACCGTGTTTCTCAGCATCAAGAAGCACCTTAATGATATTCTGGCTCCTAAGAAAGGAACAGTAGATGGGGAGCCGCAGCTTCCTAAAGCGAGTTCGGTATCGGACTCACAGATGGTGGTGGACTCAGCTCAAGGCGATGCAAAAGATAACCAAGAAGAGGCTCAACCCGCCGGAATAGAATCGATTCAATATCTTAAACTTGACAACGTCCCTTCAAAACGAAAAGTCGCTCTCCACATGCTATCTGTCGGTGGCTGTGCAGCTGAACACATTGCTTTTGCTTCATATCTTCAGACCACCTCTACCGATGGTCGCTTGACACTCCTCGATTCGGGTCCATGGGCAACAGTCGTCTCTCTTCTTGAATCCAGCACCGTCAACCCACCTCCAATTTCAAAATACGCTTCTGCGGCCCGTCAAGCTTCAAATCATTCACTTCTGGAAAAGGAGCAACTCTCTCTCAATTTTGTTCAGCGGGATGTCCTAGATCTCGATATGGACACCCTTTCAGCCCAATGTGCCAACGGCAAAGTACCCATTGTCTTGACTATGTTCTTCACGCTCAATGAACTATACACAACAGCAGGTATTGGCAAGACTACACAGTTTCTAAAGAATATTGGGAAAGTTCTGGCAGCCGATAGCCTGGTTCTCGTGGTGGATAGCCCAGGAAGCTACTCAGAAGCAGCACTGGGAAAAGAGAAAAAGAAATACCCTATGCACTGGCTACTCGACCATACTCTTATAGAAACTGATACACCGGGATACTCTTGGGACAAGTTACAGTCGGACGACTCTCTCTGGTTCCGTCTACCAGAAGACCTATCGTATCCGATCCCCCTCGAGAACATGCGCTACCAGATGCATTTGTACCGCTTGCAAAAATCTTGATTAAGAATGTCATTTCGACCAACATTGTGAGATCTATGGCTTGCATTACCTATGCTAGTATTATTTACGAGTCGATCGTTTACATCATTTCCTGATGATGGGGTCTATTATGCCCACACCATCTTCTTGAGTGAGTGACCTAGCTGCTCCAATAGCCCAGTGTTCTTCTTCGCCTCCTCCAGAGAGATAATGGAACCTGTTTCAACAAGACTCTTTCGCTCTTCGCCTGAGTGCTCCAACTGCCTTTCCAGCGCCAGTCGCTCGATATCACCGCAGATAGTAGAAACCTGCTGCGTTTCTGTTTGCTTCGGACCATCGTCACCCAGGACGGCGACGGATGAGTCCACGTTTGTTGCCTTGAAGACAAGGCGGCGGACACCCGGCGATGACGGCGATGGCTTGCTCGTGAGCAAATTGGCGAGGCTGGCGGGTATGCTGGCATCTTTCTCTTCAGCAGGGTCCTCCTTGCCTGCCATTTCACCACGACTTGAAAAGGTCCGTGTGTTAGTACGGCGAATATCACTCTTGCCAGGGCTATATGTCACCACAAAGCCAGCGTTCTTGATCTCGTCAATGTGGGAAAGAGAGATAGTCGAGGTGATATAGGTGCCGTACTTGATACCCGCGATACTGTCGAGTTCAACACGCTCGAAGGAAGATACCTTGTCAGACTTCCAATCAAAGCGGCACGAATAGAGAGCTGCGTCTGTCAGTAGAAGAACGACTTCTTCAAGTGGCCAAGATTTGATGCTGTCAGGCGTGGTAGGGCTTAAGAGCACCCATCCTCCGTGAAATTCCTCTTTCTCGTCCGCTATCACGCGTTTCTGGCACAGCTCGACGGCCAGCTCTCTCATCTTGGTGACAGATACCGCGGGATCCTTCGTCATCATGTCGCTCTCAAACTCTTCAAAGATCTTGGCTGTCACGTTTCCAAGGAGGAAATCAATGGCCGCTTGACTGAAGTAGTCATTGACCATGCTGGCTTGGTTAGCAAGACATGATACTGTCAAGAGATAGAGGTTCTAATACATACCCACTGTAGTATCTGGCAAGACCAAGGCCCAGATCATTCAACGCCCCACGATAATCTCTCTTCTTCGTTCTTGTATAGTCGCCTTTCATTGCTGCCGTTGATGTATATTGCTTTGACACTGCATCACCGTTGTCTGCCCAAAGAGTGTTGAACCAAGCCGTTACTTGATCAGTCTGCGCACTCATGTCGAAGCCTTCCTCCTTGAGCTGGACGTCGAGCATATGCCTTGCAAATGAACTCTGGCATACATTTGTTCGGTCAAGACAGTCCATGCAGTTGGTTCGGATGACACCTTGTTGTCTATTCAACTGCCCACCCTCCTTTTGGACGGTGCTGCCCAAGCTCTCGATCTTGTCCCTCAACTGATCCAGTAGCAGGCTGACGTTCTCAAATTTCATTCCCTTGCAAGCCGCGTGGAAGTCAAACCACTCGAAGGGTATCTTTTTATCCTCATTTGCCCCTTCGTTGACTTCTTTCAAGGCCGTCTCGTATGCAGAACCAATAATTGACTCGACTCCACGTTTTTCAACAAGATTGACTATTTGAAGCTGGCCGTAATTCCTGGAAAGGCTCTCAAAATGCCTTCGACAAGCAGCTTGGTTGGCTTCCTCAGAATGTTGTCGAATAGGGGTTGGCTTGAAAGCATAAGGTGATTGTGTGAAGAAAAGAGGAATGCTGCCCCTGACTTGTAAAAAAGAGTATATGTTGGAGGATGGATCCCACGTAGGCGTAGATAGAATTTGTTCAGTTTCTACCATGTTCGCAACAAAACCGTCTTGATCAATTCCACGGCGCAGATATCGCAAACCAGCCCGTTTTGTGGATCGGCGCGAAATCACAGTAATCAGATACTTCTTCTCTGAAGGACGAAGATCGATTGATGCCCTGGAGCTCTCTAATTCAGGAGAGCCTGGCACTTCTCTTGGAGATGAGAGATTAGAGAGTTCGACGGAATCTTTACCCTTGTCATCGCTCTGTGGGGGCTGATTGTCGACGGTAAAGGTCCTCTGTCCCACAAATCCCTGCATCAGAGGCAATGCGAGACAATCTTGCCCGCTCGATAGAAAGGGCTGCAGGAGATTGCGGTTCCAGAAGAAGACTTCATCAACCTGGTTGTGGAGAGGAGTCTCATTGTTAGGAGGCAGCGATCCGTCACTCAAAGAACGAGTGAGATCAACATCGTAGGAGAAGTAGAAACTTCTTGATGTCCCGAACAGAATATGAGCAGTCCGCAGAAGCTTAGGCAAGAGCTCTGGCTCATTGGGCATGGCTTTATCAGGTTCCTCTTTTGTCTGGCCTTCGGATGTCTCAACCGTGGTGGCATTTGTTTGTGGAACATGCTGTGAGTTGCTCAGTCCCATGTTCCTCTTCTGATCCAAAGTCCAGCCGCTTCGACTGAACCAACGCTGTGCGAACCGTCCATAACTGCCTCTTCTTCGGATGACATCTTCAGCAACACGGCTTCTAGCCGAACCTGGTCTGGCATCTTCGTCATCGACTACGGCGTCTTCTACTTCGTCCGAGGTTCTTGAAGGCAACTCGACTTCCTCCTCGCTACTGTCACTCTCGTTTCCTGAGTCTCTAGCCTGGCGTGACAAGTGGTTTGAAGTCCTTCTTACAGACTCTTCAGCGCCTGTCTTGGATGTGCATGGTGTAATAGCAACCTCGGTAACGACGTAGATGGGATGGCCGCAGATTTGTGCGACCTGCTGGCGCCGTGTAATAGTAACGAGATAGCTCAATTTCGAGACGGTGATAAGGCCTGGAGTAGTCGAACTCGTCAGTCTCGCGTCTTACATGTCACGGAAAGAGATTGTAAGCGCGGGGCCACAATGTGCCATACCAATCACTCCGAAGGCTTCAAAGGATGAGCCTGGCTTCGAATCATCAGGGACATATTCGCGAGGAACATGAGAGATTGTCGCTTCGCCGTACTTGACTCGAACTGGCTGGAAAGGCCGTTGGCCCTTGGAAGAAAGAGGCTGTATTACAAGCCCGTCTATCGCCGCGCAGATGAGGAGCTTGCGAGCGATGGCTGGCATTGTGCGGGGGAGCACGTATCTTATATCAGAGACAATTGATATGCATTCAGAGGCGAAGACAGGGGAGCAAGGGCAAGAAATTGACGATCAAGCGATAATATACAAAGATGAGTTATGGAACAGCTGCAGAAGGAGCCAGGGCAAGCTGCAGCTCACCTCAAGATCGAGTAACTGCCGCTTCCAAGTCAGATATGACCGCATCAGTTCACTCGATTTTTGGTGGTGGAGACGCCATAACTTGGCATTTGTACGGGTAGCCACTTAGAGTAGCCGCTGTAGCGTTGAATAGGCGCCGAAGTCGCATTCGCATTGGGTGATTTCTTGACACATCCACTTTAGCTCGTTTTCGTATTTTGCTTTCGTCCAGACAGTTGATGATATTACTATTTACCCAGAAGGCCTCAACTTCATACACCAATTATTGCACCAGATAAGCCCCAAACGTCAAAAGTTCGGAAACAGATATAAGAAGCAACAAAAAGCCTTTCAAACATTTAAGCCATCAAGACTGACTGCCCATGAACGAAAATGTTTCCATCTTTTGCTTTCCTCCTCACCATAGGGTATCTTAAATAGCGAGGCGCTCGACCTTGTCGCGCATGGCTCGAATCTGGCCGGCAAGCTCGCTGGCGTCGTTGCTGGTGATGCTAGCAGCAATGACAGCACGGCTAACACCACAGGCACGGCCGAGGTGCATCTTGCTGCTGACGTAGACGTAGGGAACTATCAAACACGAGTTAGCAACATGGTCGAGTATAATATACCGGGGTATCCAATTGCGCGTACCGTTCTTGTCCTCGCAGAGAAGAGGAAGGTGGAGGAGAATGGCGAGAGGCTGAGTGTCGGCGGCGAGGATGACAAGCTCAGAAACACCACGGTTCAGGGTCTTGGTAGCCTCGTTGGCTATCAATCTGTCAGTATGTGCTCACTATCCAACCGTTATTTGATATAACATACCGCCCTTCTTCAGCTGGCGGGCATCTATAATTGGTTAGCGAAATTGTTTCCCTTGAAGTGCATTCGGAGAACCTACGCTGAGAAGACTGAACGAGATCGAGAAGCTCCTGCTCGAGCTTCTGATCGGCAAGGGGCCAGGCTATTGGCATGTCAGCACATAGTCGCTATGTGGTCGTGATTGCATATATCGTACCAGCACTCTCAGACATAGTGAATGATTGAACCGAGGTTTTCGTGGAGGAAAGGTTCTGATGGCGCGCAGTTAGCAGCTGGTTCTGAAGGAGGCGGTCAGGAAACTAAGATAGCCAGGTCTGACATACAAGATGGTATGGAATCAGGGTTCCTTGCGTTGGCTCGCCCTGAGGACTGAAAAATGAGAATGGAGATAAAACGTAGTTGGCGATGAATCGACAGAGTCAAAAAAATAAGAAGAAAAAAAAAGAGAAGCACAATAATATGCGCCAAGGCGGCGGAAAATTTCACATGTGGCGCCGAGCCTCGTGTGGCTTGAATATGCAAGGCTTTGCTTGTCCCACTTCTTCCGAGACGAGCCAGCCAGTAAACAGTAGCCTACCTGGCCCATCTTTTATCCGAAACACAGGAGGCCGGTGGCGCCTTATGTAATGTAACCCGTGCTCTCTCCCAGTAGAGTACAGCAAAACCTTGCCGCCAACTAGACGCCAACCTGGAATGAGACCTTAACAAGCACACCTTACCTCGACATCTTCGTCCTCAAGCAACAGGCCCGTCATCCAACGACTCCATCTTCCGACAACTCAGCTCGTCCGCCGATTTCTCGACGCACTTTCCGTCTCTTTAACACGACTTTGCTCGATTAATATCTGCTTCATCTCCACATAAACAACCGCCAAGATGGTCAGCGAACTCTGGTACGTGCTCGCGCGCCTCCTTGCCCCCATCATCATCAAGCTTCCTATGCATCAACCGGAGCTTCAGACATCGCCCACCAACGCGAAAATCCATCCAAATGCACTCCTCCTATATCGTTCCTAATGATTGAAGCTAACATGCGCGTCTGTGTAGCCCCGTTTACTCGGTCAGTCCTCCACGTCATCCGTACCGTCGACGTCACCTCGCGACGCCTAACGTCCATCGTGAGGCGGTCGACGATATCGATCCAATATGAAGCTTCGCATCGCTAACAATCATCTAGCCCTTCTTTGGTGCCATGGGCTGCACCTGCGCCATTGTCTTCACCTGCCTTGGCGCCTCTTACGGTACCGCCAAGTCTGGTGTTGGTATCGCTGCCATGGGTGTTCTCCGCCCCGATTTGATCGTCAAGAGTATGCGACCTTCCGAAATCGAAAACCACGAATCTTGCGTTGCTAACTTTCTTAGACATTGTTCCCGTCATTATGGCTGGTATCATTGGTATCTACGGTCTCGTCGTCTCGGTCCTTATCTCCGATGGCCTGAAGCAGAACCTTCCCCTGTTCACTAGCTTCATCCAATTCGGTGCTGGTCTCTCCGTCGGTCTCGCTGGTCTTGCTGCCGGCTTCGCCATTGGTATTGTTGGTGATGCTGGTGTTCGAGGAACTGCTCAGCAGCCCCGTCTCTTCGTCGGAATGATTCTGATTCTTATTTTCGCTGAAGTTCTGGGTATGTTTTGATTACTTATCTCGGTTGCCTCCAGCTTGCTAACCCCTTGTGCTAGGTCTTTACGGTCTCATTGTTGCTCTGCTCATGAACTCCAAGGCCAACGTTGACGCTGTCTGCTAAATGGCTACACGCGCAGCATCGCCTGCTTGAAATCGACAGCTTGACAAGATTGCACTCAACCACACGAGCTGCTCTCGAGCATGGCACAACTAAATGAGATCATAAATGGCGTTACAACTTTCCCTACTGCGCGTCCAGAATAAGGATTTCAAAGTAGGGATTTGGAGACGTAGGCGCAGGATTGGTCAAGGTTTTATACCTGCCCCTTTTTGCGTGCGTATATCGGATAATGGGACTCAGGCTCTAGATTTGCTTTTTCTTTTAGTGGAGATGAGGGAGGCCGGGACGAAATAGGAGGATGGTTTCTGTAAAATACTGTCAACATGCGTGTTATTCTCTGGGTGGCTTCTCACCATAGACGGTGAAGGGAACTCGAGTACTTAGTGTATGCTACTGCTAATTGTTTCTTGCACTGAAAAGTTGCCCAATCCGCACTGCCCATATACTATCAAGCCGTAAAATACTCACTGTATGTGTTATGTTTTCCCCAATCAGAAGTCAGTAGATAATGTCATGCCTGATAAACTATTCATCCTAGGAATGTCACTGCATTTTTACGAAATACTAGGCATCATTAAGAGTTTATTAATACAGTGCTCTAAATAGAGCCCTCGCTTGATAGCAAGTTTATATATGCAAGCAAGTAAACAAAGATTACAAGGTTTAGTTAGGAACCCTCCAAGAAAGTCTAGAGGCCTCTTTGGATCAGCAGATTCATGACAACCTTCTTCATCGCCTCCCCTCGTACTACACGTCTCTTCATCTCTTCATGCGTAGATTTCCTCCTTTTGTCTAGCATATTATGCCTGTCTTTTGTTTCCATGCACACATGCTGGCCCATCAGAAGACCCGTAGTGACAAATGCCACCGTTTGGAGAAAAGTGGATGAGACCGAAGGTCCTCCAAGGTAAAATGAGCTTGAATTGCTCTTGAATCGTTTGCCTCAGCATTTCCTTAAATAACATACTGGCAAATTTGTTAGAATCAGGTTGAAGGGGGAGTTATAGGGAGAACTTACAGGAATGAAGAGGTATGGAACACGTCGCTCATACTCGAGCCAGGCGTCGCCGTACTTGGTACGGCAGCGAGAGATGTCTCGAGCAGCACGGTGGGCGATCATGCAGCAGAAGAAGACCGGGTAGAACCAGGGGAAGGGGCTCTCAAAACCGGTGATCAGACCCCAAGAGACAGCAAACCACGCATCAGCAGTGTAGTGAATCTTGCGGGCAAGGCCATACCAGCCGTCAACAAGGATAGTTCCCTGAGGGGTGGAAATGGTCTTGGGGTTGTGGATTGTCTGCCAGGGAACCTGGGGGAAGGTGTTGCGCAGAACAAGCTTACCCTTCTCCATAGCACGGAAGCGGTTCTTCTGGCTGTTGCAGCTGTCCCAGACCCAGTACCAGAAGAGGTAGGCAGCAAAGATGGCAGCGAGAATACCACGGTTCCAGCGGTACGTATCGGGGTGGTGGTTAGCCAGGTAGATGGTGCAGTGGCAATAAGAGAGAGGAACACCAGCAAGGTTCCAGAATATGAGCATGAAACCCCACTTCTCGTAGTACATGTCCCAGGTGGTGATGATAAGCTCCTCTCCCTTGGCACAGGCGTTGGCGTAGAGGAAGTGGGCCATGACAAGGAACCAAACCTCGCCAGAGACGTAACCGTACTGCTCGTACTGACGAGCGGCGGTGCCGAGACTCAGGATCAGAAGGATGTACCAAGGCATGCGAACCTCGAAGAACATCTTGAAGTCGAGAATGCCAAACATGCGGGGGTTCAACTCAGCACCCATGAAGAAGTCATAGACGGGGTAGCCTGTCATACGGTGCTGCTTACCGCGCCAGAGGGCAGAGAAGTAGGCGGCAAAGCTGACAAGGAAGCCACTGAGGATGGCGACAGACAGAAGAGGGCCAAATTCATCGACGGCAGTGTACATAGGCCAGAGACCCGAGTAATGCAGGCCAGCAAAACAAGCAAGTGTAGTGTAGAGACTCCAGTAAGCGTTGCAGTAGTAGGGTAGCTGCTTGCCATCTTCGTGAGGTAGAGGCTTGCCGTATCCCCAGACACCAGGGAGCAGACAGTAGAAAGCACCCTCGATAATGAGATAAGACCAGTACCAGGCCCAGACCTGGAGGCGGGGGAATGCGCCGGTATAGACAAGGTTGACGAGATGGGCGCCAAACTCACCCCAAGATTGACCCTCGGTGCGGTAGGGGAACTTGCCATCGTAGTAGGTGGCACCAATCCACATGTACCACATGAGAACGGGGAAAAGAAGCATCATGGCACCGGTGCCGAAGGAGCCACCAAATTCGAACTCTCCTGAGTAGTCGACCTTGGGGTCCTGGCCGGGTCTCCAACCATCAACAACATTGGGGTCTTGAGAAACGCCCTCGGTCTTCTCCATGACCGTCTTGACAGGGGTAGCACCAGAGGAGTCGTTGGTTGCAGCATGGCCATTGGAGTCTCCATTGGCAAAGCCATTGGTCTTGCCATTGGCGGCTCTGTTGATGGCTCCCATGTTATCAGAGTCTGTCTCCTCGTCAAGCTCCTCGGTGAATCTGGCGGTGCGTCGACGAGTAGGTCGCGGGAGGCCTTCAGCGGCGGAGTCGGTTTCGGCGTCTGAAAGGGGTTGAGAAGTCTGGCGGAGATTTGAACGTGAACGACGTGAAGGGGTTTCTACCATGCCCTCGAAGAGTTCCTTCTTCCTGGAGAGGCATCGTTAGTCTATGATGCTAACATTGGAGGCGGGCAATGGTAGGGAGTAGACGAACCTAGGCGTTTGGCGTAGAGAATATCTTGACGACATTTTGAACGATGGGGTTCGACAGACCCTTTATATGTTACAGAGAAACAGATGAAGGTCCAAGAGCGAGCCTAAGAGAGCAAGAGCCAGGTATCGAGAGCCTGATTGACAATCAGGCTTTGCTACCTTATGCGGTCCTTGTTCCACAGTGCGCGCAGCAAAAACAACAACAAAAAACCAAGACAAGAGAGGGTCTTGTGAGTCGATAGAAGAGGCAATTGGACGCCGCAACTGCACTTCGAGTGACGGGAGATGCAGATGTGGTTCGCGCCTCGGAGGTGGGAGACGGCACAGAACACAAACAAACACAGGGGGGCCAAAGGGGAGCGAGCGGTGGACGCGGACTAAAAGACTAGGGCATCGAAGAAATATGCCTAACCAGGAAGACAGGGAGGGGTCCACTGTACCCCGTAGTGTTGACGATGTTCTTGGGAATAAGAAAGACAAACGCAGGAAAATGTCAAGAAAAAAAAGTTGGCGGAGGGGGGCGTGTGTCCCTGCAAAATGCATCTGCAGTGCATTTCTCGCGATGGGGAATCCGAATAAGAAAACGTGTTGTACTATTGGCGCGCTGCAGTTGGCCACTACGAGCCAATCTCCCTCAGGGGGGCCATCCTATCAGTGTAAAGCGTTGACAGGCAAAGGAGCCGATCCATGCAGATGGAAATTGGGGTACCTGGGTGCTTGCAGCGACGCGCGCAGAAGATCATGTACCGTGGCGTGTCAGCCCCAGATAATTCTACGCACCAATCATCAACTTCGACGCTAATGCACGATTCGTATAGCGATCTGCCAGGGATTGGCCTCTGCCCCAGACAATGCCTGAGTTAATGCTTCAATGATTATCTTTGAGCCGCATCGCTCGCTTCCACGCGCCGACAAGCGACAAGGGTATGCTATACGAATCGTGCATGAAGCTAAGCCCCGAGTCTGTCAACGACAATCCGTGCTGATGCCTTGCTTGAAACTTGCCTCAGTTTCCATCTCGGTATCGTGATATTGCCCGTTTCCGGTCTCGATGCCGATCGTTCTTTAAGCTTCATCGCATGCTCTGTAATCAGAAAGTGGCTACCCCGGTCTCATCTCTGGTCATTCGAGCACAATATGGCTCCTTGCCGCTGTCGCCATGAACCCTCTTGGTCTACCCCAGCTGTCTAGACGAAACTTGCATCTCTCCTGATACAACTGGGCCTCTAAGTTTCTTCACATCTCTACTTGAAAGAAGAGATGAGTGACAAAGTGTTAGCTACACTGTAAGAGTCTGAGTGGCTCCATGTCGACTGCTGTTGCTTTGATTCTTTCTCCTCCAACTTGATCCCTGCTACTTCGAATCTACCCTCCGGCCTGTTTTCGACACAAGACGAGGTCTTCAAGAAGTCAGGGATAGTGCTCAGAAGTACTGCTCCCCTTTTTAAGTACTCATTCTCATCATCTGCTTGATTCCACAGGCTTCCTTGTGTCTGAGAATACCCTGACGATGTGTCCCATCCGAGCACCTTCATACCAGCTGCCACTGTGTATCCTATATCCTGTCAGGCTGTTTCTGCTTTAGATAACTCATTGCTCGAGACACTCTGCATGCTCTCTCACCGTCTCGTGTAAGCAGGTATGCAATATAAGGTATAGCAGCAGACTGACCCCGAATTACTTGCTTGTGTGTCTCCCCCGGGGCTTGCCACGCACTATCGTTTTCTTTGACTACCATCACTCCACCCTTTCGAAGATCTTATCATTCAGTAGTTCATTACTAACCGCATTCGAGACTCTCCGAAGGGACTTTTGTTGCCGGGCACATATGAACGGTGGGTGTCTGTAGCTTTGCCGGGACTCTCACGCCCAATAGCCCCATGTCAACAAACTAGAGCTCACGAAAGGTTTCTTGTTGTCATGTATACAACTTCAAAGCATGTACCTGCAATAGTGAAGTACATACTGCAGCAAACTTGCCTTGAACCATGCCACCGTTTGTTCATTGCTGACTCCCTCCGTCAACTCCCTCCTCCACACCAGGCTTCTATTGAGCAGCCGACGTGGCATCCCACTTGACGAGAGGGCACGTTTTTCAGGTCACATGTTACCCAATCCTCCCATGATCCACCACATATATGAATTCACTCGCGGAAGACGGAGATATTTGACCGTAGTAGTGAGCAGTTCCAACCGTCGTTCTTGTTCCAGTCCCTACCACATCATAACACTTTCACCCACCTTCGATTTGCATACGCATCGCATCAACAGATACAAGATGGTTTCTGTCCTGTAGTCTTCTAGAAGCCGTACCAAAAGTTGGCGCCGTGGTAAGCGAGTTATTTGTGTCGTTGTGGTGCAAGATTACCACTACATAAACATTACAGAAGAAGCCATTGCGCTAAGAACGACATAGTCAAGGTTACAGCACAAGTAATTCTGCAGTCTCTTTATCTCCTCTTTCTTGAGTTTTAGAAACTGTCTTATCAGAGTTACTATTGTGGACTTGGGCCAAATCCTTGATCTATAAACAATATCTGCCACTGGCCCCCAAGGTGGCCGAGTCTTGAGCAAGAAACTCATTAGATGTCCTCTAACAATTTACTGAGTTTAAAGTCCTTATAAACACCGAAGATGTCAACCGTGGTAACCTGTCGCAAGGGGATCGATCAAATTGCAATGAAGGAGTGTGATGTGGTCCAGGGTAAGCGCTTTGCAGCGTCCTTGCGCGTAAGAGGATAGCGGTGCAGTTAGCTTGCCGTCGCAATACAATAAAACGATAACATCGGTTAAGAGAGTGCTTTCCATAGGTCATGTCTAACTTTGCCTCCAGTAACTTCGACTCAGATACACGGGTACGAGGACACATAAACGATATATTAGTGTACAAGAAAACTACGAGTATAAGCGAAGACAGTCAGTATACACGAGCAATGCAGCTGAGGTGATGTCCAGCTATGCTCAAGAGTCACAAGTAATCATCAGTAAATGTTGATGGTGTTTATTAGGAGTACTAGCATCTCCCACATCAGTCCAAGTCGCAACTTTGGGGTATCATATTCTCATCATCTCATGCTCGTAGTCCTCCACTGAAACCAATGTCGTAGCTGTTGATTTACTCGCGGCGCTCAGCCTCGGCCTGCTTCTGGAGGTCGTGCTCAACACCACGCTGGCGAGTCTTGCCCTCAGCACGGAGCTCGTCGTACTGAGCTTCCTTCGCCTTGTCGCCAGTAAGGTTGGAGACAGCACCACCAACAGTACCCTTGGCACGTTCGCTGATGCCAGAGCCAAGGTCACTGAGCTGGCCCTTGGCTTCCTGGTTTCTACCCTCAAGGTTCTGCTCACGGCCGGATTGCTTCAAAGACTACAACACATGTTAACGAAGACCAAGAACGCCATGAGTAGTATATCAACTTACCTCGTTGCCGATGAGTCCACCAATAGTCTCCTTGGCGGAGCCAGCGGTCTGGTTCCAAGAGCCCTCAGTGCGGTTGGGGTCATCGCGGGCAGCGGCGCCAGAGCCAGAGATGGTGGCACCAGGGAGCTTGGCGGTAGCGTGAGAAGCATCGTGCTCGGCGTCAGCCTTCTGCTTCTTGAGGTCACCGGCGGCCTGGTCGCTGGTGTTGCCAGTGACACTACCGATGGCGTTCTGGACAGCGCCAGTGGTGGAGTCGACGATGGACTTGAGAGTGGAGGGCTGGGCGTCAGACATGTTGATGGAGTGGTTGGGTTTGGGTTTGGTGTTTGTGTGTAGGTTGAAAGTGTTGATGGTGTTATTGGGTTCGAGGTTGTTGATGATGGAAGAAGGAAAATGAGTTGTGAGCGGGAGAAGGAGAGAACTTTATAATAATCTGCAGGAAGTCCATCACGAAGGAGAACTTCATCACAAGGCAGCTGCGACGGTGTAAATGATGTCATAATCTTTAGGAAATGCAGTGACGCGCCGCGTGGAGGGGAAGAGCAGATGGTGGGCAGCTGCTTATGACGTCAACAAAGGAAGGCATCAGCTGCAAACACTTCATGGTACAAAGCACCGGGAAGTCGTCTTCCATGTTCAGAAGTTGGTGAGTAACGTCATGGTATCTGATCAGCATCACTTGACGCCTTTGAGAGTGGAAATATCGAGATTGGGGCAAATTCCATCCGCATTCTCATCAATTATACAGGATACGTATCTTTTAGGGATCAAGGGAAAGGGCCTAGAAGCGCCTCGAGAACCATGCAAGATGCACAGAGCAGCACTCAAACACGTCCATAAATGATTGCGTCAGATATAGTACAATTTTATCATGCAAAACGTGGTCAATATGCGCCATACTGAATGGCCATGTCTCATTTTGTACCTCTCCAGTCCTTGACCTCAGCTCCTGTGGTTCCATTTCCAGGCAAAGCACGTTCCCCAGTGCTTGCGACATGTGAATGAGAGGCGCCTGTTTGTCGTCCTTTGAACCAGATTCCCGGATAATTCGCAAGTTTCCTTCGACCAATGACTCCCGATTTTCGTCCTCATAATGTAAAAGAAAGAGGTATCTCTGATATTACAGTAAGCTATACAGACACGACTGGGCCTCGCTTCAGCCGGTCATCGTTATTAACGTCCTTGATCCATCCGAGGACCTGACACTGATCAAGAAACTCGGATTGAGCGGAATATTCGTCATCATTGCAGTAGAGCTTAATGCTGGCTCCACTGAATGGTGTCAAGATCGATACCCTCCTGTACGAGCTCCCAGAGAGGGCTCAGCTCTCGCAGGAAGGTGACACGCTCTTGCACCGCCTTAAGGACGTAATCGATTTCTGCCTCAGTGGTGAAACGGCCGATACCGAATCGGATACTGCTGTGGGCGCTCTCGTCACTGTTGCCGAGCGCACGTAGAACGTAGCTAGGCTCAAGCGAGGCGGATGTACAAGCACTGCCTGAGGACAGAGCAATGTCCTTAAGAGCCATCAGGAGCGACTCGCCCTCGACATAGGCAAAAGACACGTTGACGCAGCCAGGGTAGAATGAATCGTGAGCACCGTTCTGTGTCGTATGCTCCATGGACAAAAGCCCATTAAGCAGGCGGTCTGAGAGGTACTTGATACGCTTCGTGTCATACTATGATCAGGTCAGTATCTGGCATGGAAACATAAAGGAAAGGAATAGTAGGGTAGTACTCACAGACATCTCGAGCTTGGCGATACGGCAAGCTTCGCCAAAGCCAGCAACCAAAGATGGAGCAAGGGTTCCACTTCGTAGACCTCGCTCCTGACCACCACCGGTGATGAGCGGGTCCAGTCTGACTCTGGGTCGTCTTCGGACGTAACAAGCACCGATACCCTTGGGACCATAGATCTTGTGTGAAGAAATTGACATCAGGTCGATGTTCATGGCGTTAACGTCGAGAGGGATCTTGCCCACGGCTTGAGCAGCATCAGTGTGGAAGAAGATCTTCTTTGATCGGCACAGCTTGCCAATCTGCTCGATAGGCTGAATAACACCAATCTCGTTGTTGACAGTCATGACACTGACAAGTGCAGTCTCGGGTCTGATAGCAGCCTCAAGATCTTCCATTCGGATGAGACCGTTGTTCTGAACAGGAAGGTAAGTAATCTCAAAACCCTCGTCCTGAAGGTGGCGACAGCTGTCAAGCACACACTTGTGTTCAGTTTGTGTTGTGATAATGTGCTTCTTCTTGCCAGAACGGCCAAAGAAGCGAGCAACACCCTTGATGCTCATGTTGTTACTCTCGGTAGCACCGCTAGTAAAGATAATCTCCTTAGAGTCAGCACCGATAAGCTTGGCGATATGCTCACGCGCATCCTCCACGGCCTTCTCACTCTCCCAGCCGTAAGCATGCGTCCGCGAGTGAGGGTTGCCGTAGGCGCCGACATAAAAGGGCATCATTGCATCGAGGACTCGAGGATCGACGGGTGTAGTGGCCTGCATATCAAGATAGATGGGGCGCTGGCCTTCCTCCATAACTGCTGCTTGCTTTAAGACCTCTGAAAGAAAATATTAGTCTCAATATAAAAATCTCGCTCATCCAGCAGAGCGGGAATAGGTGCACTTACCAGCCATTGGGCTAACTTTGGCATTGGAGGGAGTGCCAGGAGGAGGAATATCGGCAAATGCTGACTTGTCAAGCTTGATAGCCGTCTCAACCTGAGCATTATCCCTCTTGGTCTCGGAAACGTATCCTCGTCGTGGTGTTCGCCTCGCCACAACAGCTACGCGAGCCATGCCTCGTAGGGGAGCCAGAGTAACGCGAGAGCCTGAGCTCAAGCTGACTCGGCCTGCCGAGCGCAGGGCGCAAGAAGCAATAGTGGAAGTCATGATAGTGGAATTGCAAATGCTGGCAGTTGCAAAGACGAGAAAACGTCAAGCGAAGCCGGAGACAAGACTAGAAGAAGTGAATTTCGGTGGCGGCGTTGAGCTCCGTGTCAAAAGATTTGTCATTGACGGGCAGGTCGGCTCGGGCACTCGGTGATAAGACTCCGGCAGATCCGGCACGGCTATTGGTTCAATAAGCCGGGGAGCGGCAGAAGGTGCCCTCTTTAGGCCTTAGGTTACGGCGGATGGCAAGCCGAGCCGTTTTGTGAGGAGAAGGTAATGGTTGAATGGAATAGAGAGGTCATCAATTTTACGTCGTGGCGAGAAGTTGTAGAATGTTCGGTTATAACTTTAGGGGTATCTATCTCCGTCTGAACATTCTATGCATTCAAACCTCTGTCCTCCATAAATCATAAATACCTACCTTACCCCAGCATCAGAGCCGGGCTTATTCTTTATGCTGGGTGCTCCCGTTGCGGAGCTTAGATTCGAATTGACGCCCGTGTTTCTAAACGAAATACCTGTGGCTTCCATGGGGCGCAGTGGGTGGTGACCTGACAGCCGAGTGAGACTGATCCCTGGAAGTCGCTGAGTGACGCAACGACCATGACGCATTAGACACTGTAGGTACTGTTCCTAAGGTGGCCCCTCTGAATCCGACCCAGGTATCAGTGAAAAGCGTCGTAAAATTATCCCGAAATCCAGGGACAGACAAGCTAACATTAGGCGGTAGAGATAATCGCGACATTGAGATCGTGAGCAATAAATGGATAAGAGTGTTTTCATGGTTGCGATTTCTTAACAAAATACAGGTACTGGCCATTTATCCCTTACCTTTACCAACTTTAAACTCTCTCATCTAAAGTTCAGCAGGTGTCGCGATTGTTTGTTCAACCACCTGACAGCCACAGCATCTGCATCCGGCAGGCTTGGCACCAAGGTTATAGCCAGGCTGGGCAGCAAAAAAAAGCTGACCTGGACGTGGAAGCTAAAACACAGCCACATAAGTGGACGTCACCGTTCCACGACTCGTCTCGTCTCGTCTCGTCTCGTCTCAATTGAACGAGCTTGATAAGTTACCTTCTCGTCCAACTTTGGTGGCCTCGCGATCTGAGGGTTTTCGCGATTTTGACTCTTCATCCACTGTTAATCGACTCCGCTTCTCGTACTACATCTATCGCGTGATAACTCCTGTTGTGCTCTTACCATGAGCTTCAAAGGCTTCCAAAAGAGCCTCACGCGGGTAAGCCATGCCCCTCACTTGGTTGTTGTGGTTGGATTTCCAACCTGTCCAATTCTGCGCGCGATCTAGTAGTCAAGACACGCTACGATCATCCTACAGATGAGGCAGACGACTAATATCTCTTGCTTTTAGGCTCCGCAACAATTCAAGCAGAAATTCAACATAGGCGAGCATACCAAAGATGCTGTCTACATTGACGCCGAACGCCGCTTCCAGGAACTCGAGACCGAGACCAAGAAGCTTCACGATGAATCCAAAAAGTACTTCGAGTCCATCAATGGCATGCTCTCCCACCAGATCGAGTTCAGCCAGGCCATGACCGAAGTCTACAAGCCGATCTCAGGCCGTGTGTCTGACCCCGACTCAATGAAGATCGAGGGCAATCCCGAAGGCATCCGCGCCTGCGAAGAGTACGAAGCTGTCGTCAAGGACCTGCAAGAAACGTTGGCGCCGGAGCTGGAAATGATAGAGTCTAGGATTATTCGTCCCGCTACCGAATTGCTCGACGTCATCAAGGTGATACGCAAGACCGCCGCCAAGCGTGAGCACAAGAGACTCGACTACGACCGACACCGCACAACGCTCAAGAAGCTACAGGACAAGAAAGAGCGCACTGCCAAGGACGAGAAGGCCATGTGGAAGGCCGAGGGAGACGTTGAGCAGGCGACACAGGATTTCAACTACTTCAACGACCTCCTCAAGGATGAGCTGCCTAAGCTGTTCCACCTCGAGCGCGAGTTTATCCAGCCTTTGTTCCAATCGTTCTACTACATGCAACTCAACATTTTTTACACGTTGCACGAGAAGATGCAAAACTGCGACATTGGTTACTTTGACCTAACCCTCGACATTGAGGATGCTTTCCACGAGAAACGCGGCGACATTCAAGAGCAGACAGAAGCTCTGTCTATTTGTCGCTTCAAGACGACTGGCCGTCCACGACCTGTGCGATATGGAGCCAAGCCCGCCCTCGAAGGCCCCAAACAGCCCGCTCTCCTCACACAGGGGGGCGAGGATTCCAAGCCTTCCAGCAGTACCGTTACCAGCCCCAAGGTCGGTGGCTGGCAACGCCCGGCCTCAACCGCAGACGAAGCCGCCGCGCCTCCTCCTTACTCTCCTCCCATGGGAGCCAATGCCGGCCTGGCCGCCATCGCCGCTGGCAAGAAGAAGCCCCCGCCTCCCAAGCCTAAGCCCAAGCCTATGCGCCTGACAGCTCCAGGAGTTGAGACTGTTACGGCTCTGTACGATTACGCCGCGCAAGCCGAGGGTGACCTAAGTTTCCGAGCTGGCGATGTTATCGAGATCCTTACAAGAACGCACAATGAGAACGAGTGGTGGATCGGACGACTGCAAGGCAAAGAGGGCCAGTTCCCAGGTTGGTGCTTCTGTATGCTAATAATTCTTGGTCATGGGCTAATCAGTTGTAGGCAATTATGTTCAACTTAACAGTTGAGGACCATGAACACGGCATTGATTACGATGGTAGTCGAACGCCCGTTATGACCTTCACTACCTCGATACCATGACACAAAGCGAAGCATCTCATCACAACCCGCTCACAATAGACGCTCATAATTTCAGAGGGCAGCATAGGCTGGGGTGGAACACAGGAGGGGCCTTGGCGTATGGTGTGTAAAGCACAGGAGTCTGAGTGGGAAGGACGGAGCCGCGGTCCATTATGTTTGTTCAACATCCTGGAAACGAGATGATAGACCCCTTCGTTTCTGGAAATGCAACGAGCCTCTGTGGCCAAGTAGATGGGGCATTTCTGGCGTTATGGATAGGGCTTTTGCTTGTCTGCCGAAGCAGATACTACAATTATTATTGTTATTATATTCTTAGTTGGTCAGGTGCTTTAAAGGCCGATGATCTATCTGGTTTTGAGCTATTGAACAGCCCGGCTTGTATAACCACGAAGCCCTGCTCTCGTATCATTCAAAATCCCAGTTCCTCAGCCGCTGGGTAACAACTGGACGTGCTATCTCAACTCGGGCAGCATATCTTTGAGTAACAGGTAGTGAAGCAAGAGTTTGCATTTTACAGAATTCAGAATCTGGTCTCATTGACAAGACCGAATTTGATCTTCAAGGCCCTGCCATATGATCAATTAATGTAACCGTGATATCCATCAAGGTCTATAGCAGAGACAGACCTGGGAAATCAACACAAATGCTTATGACTTCCTACATCTTGATTTGCACGTCTCTTTCTTTCATCGACAATCACAACCCTTACCAGTATGTATCATGTCTTCTTCCGCACACGTCACATAACTCTAGCCATAGTATTGTTACTGTCTTCTATTGATATAGCGGCCTTTGCTTCCCTTGCCGTCGATGTTGGTGGTCGCATGAGGAAGAGTAGAAAGGTGAAGCATCACGCTCATCCTGAGGGTGCCTTTGCCCTTTGCGCTCTCGCGCACCTCTTCAGCACTTCTACCTTCTCCCCATTCTCCTTCACTCTCACCTTTCTCATGCCTTAGGCAGGGCCTTAACGCAAAATCGTCCGGTTCTTGGTAACGCCCTCCCTTATTACCTCGGGCCCAGCTATGCTGGACCATCAGAAACCGCCAATACTAAACCTTCAACGCCTTGACTCCCCGATATCTTCCCACTCTTAATCCACTTTCTTTTTTCACTAACCCCAGACGAATGTCACGTAATTACGAACACCTCTCTTTTGAATAAGGTCTACGCAATTACCTGTATGATTCTGATAGCTCGTTGAAGCCTTTGCCTGGCTCCCGTCATTCACCACTTTGCCCCGAGCTTAGCAAATATGATCAGAGCTAGCTGCATTTCCAAATAACTGCTGATTCCAAGCTTGATCCGGTACCAATGATGGCATTCGAGGCCGCGGGCTTGTGGATGTCCATGAGACCATACGAACTACTGCTGAAATTACCAGTGCCAGCGAGGCTTAGAGTTGGTGGATACGGACAATTCTAGGCGATGCTGGGCAAAATGTCGTTGGCGATGAACGGTCCTCCACAGATGTTTGGCGCGACTTATATTCCCACAGGATGAAATCCCTTACCACGACATATCAAATCACCTGACTCCTTGTGTGTAACATGAGCAGATGACATCACACTTTGTGCGAGACTTCCGGCTTGGTGAAGTTCAACTAACTATCGGTCTTGATGAGTGTAGCCAACAGGGGCTGCACCGAGGTGATCGGTTGTGTTCTGGGTCTGACTTGGTACTACTGGCTAGTTAATACAACACGATAATGGATTAACCACAGAATCAGTGGCGATACATGTCTGAACTCTTGCTTAACTCTCGAGATGCTAAGCAAGTGAAGCCTTTTTGTACAATATTCATACTTGCTGTGGCCATAATACCGTCAGTTTCATTCCAGAAAAAGATACTCGACGATTGAGGATGAGTTCCCTCCTTCAGCTCGTGTAAGTGGACAGTGTTAATATTGGTGCGATAAGACCGTGCTTATCCAATGTGGGGCGGGACTTTTTTTCTTGATGCTTCAAGCAGGACCTCAACCTTTCAGCCTTTGACCACTCTTTGTAACACCGCAAACCCGCAACCAGAATGGCCCCCATCGAAGAGATTGGAGATCAATTCTCCATCCTCCCAATAAAGATCCCTGCCACGACATCATATCCAGGGACCGCCATACACGAAGTTCGCATACGGAGAAATGCGCCCAAGATACCAACTGCCAACGATTCGCGAAGTCTGTTCCTCAAGAACATCCCCGCAGACAGCACAGAAGCTCACTTTCGCGCTGTCTTCACACAGCTCGTAGGCGCCGGTCGATTTGAGAGTGTCTCTTTCGAGGACGAGTCGCGAGCACTGCTACCTATTGATCCCGCGCAAGCCACAAAACTCACAGCCTTGGTGAAGAAGAGAAAACGCGGGGACGTGGAAGCGGAAGAGAAAGAGCGAGAGGAGGAAGCTGCACAGTTGCCGCAAATATGGTCGCGACGCGTACAGCGCAGCAGTAGCACCGCTATTGTGCTCCTTGCAGACGACAAGAGTGTGCAATTGGTACTCAAGGCCATTGCAAAGCTACAAAAGAACAAGAAGTATCCCTTGTGGGATAGCGATCTTTCCGGTGTCCCTTCACTTGGTTCCACATGGATCGCATCGCATCTGCAACTTTCGCGCGTCGACAAGCCAGCCACGCAAAAGGCCGTACACGCCTTCTTCAGCGCTTTCAACCGCAAGGAGAAGGAAGCTATTGAGCTGGCCAAGCGACTGCGTAACGAGCCTGACGAGGATGGCTTCGTTACAGTAACTCGCGGCGGACGAGCCGCCCCCGCCAGCAAGAACGAGGCCGAGGAGGCCAAGCGCAGAATGATTGACAGAGCTACCAAGAAGAAGTCGGAAACCCAGGACTTCTACCGCTTCCAGATGAGAGAGCGACGCAAGGCGGAACAGATGGCTTTGGTGAAGAGGTTCCAAGAGGACAAGAGGAAGGTGGATGCGATGCGGGAGAAGAGGGGCAAATTCCGACCAGAGACATGAAGTGTCAGCCCTAAAGCTGCAGTTCATTTCATGTAAGTCATGATGGTGTTTTACTTTATTGTGTCTTTCATGATGACGTCGCGGGGCCATCGAAGCATGATGGGGTAGCGATATCAACTG
Organism: Fusarium nurragi; assembly: GCA_012977755.1. Lineage (NCBI taxonomy): Eukaryota > Fungi > Ascomycota > Sordariomycetes > Hypocreales > Nectriaceae > Fusarium > Fusarium nurragi. The sequence goes on from JAALXI010000066.1 coordinate 69,834, forward strand.
GTCTCCCATCTGGGTGCAGAAAACAACCGCGTTACAATCTTCTCAATTTGTCTGAGACACAAACTTTTCCCATTTATCGTCAAGCTCTATCAGTGAACTTTGACTGACTAAAACCTAGACTAGCTGTGGAGCATATCAAAATCGAGTGCAAGCAGGGTGTCCCAGTGCCTGATTCAAGGTCTCTCGTGGTGACGCGCAAGCCATGTATATCCGCGAGTCAATTAATATATATCACCGCGTTGGGTCAAAATTGGGCTGAAACCCGAGACATTACGAACAAAGACGTCCTGTCACCGGCCGCTCGGATCAACTCAGACAGACCCTTGGGGTCCGACCAGAGTACGTAGCCCTGGGGCCTTTGGTTTCTACCACGCTTTACTCTTGTCCCGCCTTGGACCTGGCACCAAAGCGGGGAGGACCCTGTCGGAGACGAGGGGATCTATAGAATAGTTATAGGTAGAATCAGGGAAGCTTTGAAATCTCGGTCCGTGTTTCATACAGCTGAGATTTCTTGTGCGTAGCCGTCATACAGTATGTGTTTGCTTATGGCTGGCCTCTTGTAGTCCATGTCAGCAATGAATAGACGTTTCATGCTCAATTGCATCATGGCTGCAACATTCTTTCTCTCTGCAACGTAACCACTTGGACTTCCGTTTGTCCATCTTTTGTCATCTTGTGTTCGCTGTCTGCTGGCATCCGACCCATCAGCATCCTGCAACGAGGCTTTCTAGCCTGATAGGTGGGACTGTAACCCTTAAGAGCAAAACCAAGAACACTCACTCGTTATACCACAGTAAGTTAGAAAAAATAAAATATAATTGAAGCAAAAATCTTCAAACATCTGCATTGCCACCTGTCGAGCGCTGTCTTGTCAAAAGGATGACCCCGGCTGGTCGCTGGTTCAGGCCCGCCTCACTTTTCCAGACCTTTCATTGGCCGGGCATTGTTTACTTTGTCCCCCACATAGCAACCAGCTCTCCCCACCACAACAATTAAAGCAGAGCAGAGCCTGTATACCAGACCATACCGTATCTTACTTAGACAGGACAGCAAGAATCGATGGGCAAAAGTCAACCTGTTCAACTCTAAACGAGCAATAGGGGGCTATGATATCTGCACCATCTCTTTTGTTTCCCTGCAGTTCCTCTCACAATGATCGATACCGACAATCTCCGCACAGCTTCGCTGTACATCAATAACCAGCTTCTGTCCAGAGGCTTACTTCGCGACGGCCAGAGCATTGACTTCGCCGGCGCGGCCTTCAATGGCGATGACTCTGGAGCTACAATGGGGCGTATCGTGAGCGTCCTTAACGACTTAATACTCCGACGAGATGTACGATAAGCCTCCTCTATCTTTGTTGATATCATGCTAACTATACCCAGCGCGATGCAGAACATCGCGAATCCCTCTCGACGACCATGCGCACATTACGCGCCGATAACCTTAAGCATACCAACGACATTGCGCGACTTACAGAGAAGCACACAGAAGCAAAGAGAAAGCTCGACATCGCAGAAGCTTCAGAAGCTGCACTCAAGACACAGATGAAGTCCGCCGACGCCGCTATACGCGGTTTGAAAGAAGAAGTCGCCCGCACAAAGGGACTGGTCTCCCAAGCGCGTGCTGCGTGCGCAACAGACGCGCGTAGACGAGACCGCCAGATCGATACCTTAAAAAAGCAACTTGGCGAAGCTGGACGTGCACGAGGATCTCGAGGCAACCCCGGTGTAATCTCCATTACCGTCACAGGCGACATCGGCGAGGACAAGTCATCTTCGGCGCGCGGCGGCAACACATCAGAAGATGATTATGATCTACGCAACGAGACCAATGCTTTCCTGGCAAATCTAGCCCAAAATCTTAGTGAGGAGAACGAGGCTATTCTCGCTATCATGCGCAAGACGATGCAGCAGTTGCGGGACATGAGCGGGTGGAACAACGACAACCAGGATACCCTTGTCGTTCAACAACAAGGATGGCAGGACATGTCTGCGGAGCTGGACTCTGTGCTGGAACACATGCGAACTATCCTAACGAACCCTTCGTTCGTACCAATTGAAGAGGTTATGGTGCGAGAGGAGGAGATCAGCCGTCTCAAGGACGGCTGGGTCAAGATGGAAAGTCGCTGGACCGAAGCAGTCCATCTTATTGACGGCTGGCGCAAACGCATGGCTGCCAACGGGCAGCCCATCTGTGATGAGGAACTTCAGATGGGACTGCGTCTCAGCCCTGTGAGAGTGAGAGACGTGGAGGAGACGAGACACGCATCTGGTCTGAGACTTTCCGCTGTTGCTGAGGAGTCTGAAGACGAAGACATGCACGTTATGAACTCGCCATGTCCTTCGCGCTGCTCTCCAAGCGTGCAGCTTGTTCCAGAATCAGAGCCTGAGGATGAAGGCGACCACGATCATGAAAGCGATATTGAATCCGACTACGACGACCAAGTACCAATTGACGACTACGACATTGAAGAGCCTAATGTGCAAATCCTCCAACAGTCCACAGCAGCTCCCCTTTACCACCAAGACCACGAGTCTTCGCCACTTCCAGACCCTCCCCAGCTCAGCCCCTTGAAGGATTCGGCATCTGCAGGAAACCGAGGCTCTCCGCGATCCAAACAACTCGGCAAGCGAGACTTCACTACAATAATGGAGGAAGATACTTTGGATGACGATCCCGTTCCTCTACGGTACAACCACGAGCCTCGCGACCGTGTCTCATCGTCCTCTTCCCTTGACGAAGTCCTCCTTAAGTCACCAGATGTTGCGCCCCAGGTCCGCGATGTAAAGATCGTTACACCCCGACGAAGCTTCCAGCGCAGCACCGAACAACACGATCACTCCGAAAGCGGTCAGACGTCACCCAACCGTTCCCCCCGTCGGACCGCATCACGTCTTCCCCTCCCACGGAACATCGACCCTGCTCCTCAACAGAGCCCCCTCACTATGGCTACCATCGCCGCCAAACTAGCTGCTTCCGAACGCGAGGCCGACGCTGCTCGTGTCCGAGCCAAGCTTCGTGCTGTCCGTGGCACTCGTGGGGTCAAGAAGCCCACGATCACTTCGTCTCAGCCTGAACCCCAAGCTGCCGAGTCCCCAGCAAAGGAGCAGGACCCCAAAAGAAGTGATCGCGAGAACGTAGACCCCGTAAAGAGAGATCCGACACCAGCTGATGAACAGTTGAAGCCCGAGAAGAGGCGTCGTGATCGCCGAATGAGCAAGAGTGCATCGCGGCGTAGGAGTACATTAAGTCCGTGGGAGCTTGAAAGCTTGATGAATGGGAACGTACAGTAATGGGAATTTATCATGATATGGTGGAATCCTGCAACTAACGTTAACTTGGGCAAATATTGGACTGGCGTTTGGTGTAGAGAAGCGGTTAGTTACCCCAGGCTGGGGATAGTTTAATGCATACATTTGATGGATGGCGCCTACTTATCGTTGTACAAAACTTCACAGGAAATGCATGTCCAGACTTTAAAGAAATAGGCGTGAATTCATAAAGAGACCACATTTCTAAGATACCACCGAACAAACATGCATTTGGTCCATCCGTCCACAAGCAAAGCACTCATAGGCTCGTACCGTGAATCAACCCGTGAGCTAACTTGTAAAAGAGAGGCTGAGGGGTTGCGCAACATGTAACCATTGTGAGCGCAGTCGAGCTCGTAGTTTCTGTAACCTTGCTCGAATTCCATAACTCCAAAAAGCATGACCAATAAACCGGAGTATGAGAAAGTTTGTATTTTCTTCATGATTGTTCTCATACAGCACCTTTCCACCCGATCACAGAGTGGGTGCCGTAGCAATGAGTGCAGACATAACAGCAACGCCACCGAGGGCCGCGTACCCAACCACCTCGGCCATACGACGAAGGCGCTTGTGTGACGGAGGTGCCACCGCTGCTGAATTAGCGCGGTGAATGCTTCGAATGGCTTGGGCTTTGCCTATACGGAAAGCTGGTCGTCGATAGAGCAACCGGTTGTGGGTGCTCGCACGCCTCTCCTCAGGAGTGACCACAGAAATCTCTCCAGCCTTTCTCTTTGATAATATAGGAGTCTCGGGTAGCATGTTGACATCGTCGGGTGTCTCAATCTCGTTGTCCTTGTTGTCCTTGGCCGTAGTAAATTCCTGTGCTGTGTCCCCCGAGGTTTGAACTGCATTGGCAGAATCCGTCGCATTCTCCTGAGCAACAACCACCTCATGCGTTGCCTTGGCGGTAGACCCAACGAGACCGAGGGCTTTCTTGCTTTCCTGGAATTTGAAAGCAGATGAATCATCAAGAGCATGTATCACACTGGGATTCTCAGGCGGGGGTTGAATGGGGGTCTCGAGGAATCTAGTGCCACAAGTTGCCAAATCGGAAGCAGCTAGTTGGTGAACTGGACCATCATGAACTTGTTTGGTGTTCTCTATCCCCTTTTTCATGGTCTGACTTGCGTTACTAGTCCAGAATGTTTGGCCTGGCACCATGGCAACCGACTGGGATTGAGGTTGAGGGTGAGATTGCATCTGATGAACGAAAGCATTGGCCTTGTTTGCTTCTCTGGCATGGAAGAAATCGTGCTTTCCGGTCTTCATGCCCATTGCCTCAGCAGTGGTTTGACCGGGAGTGCATTGGTTGAAGGGTATTGCCTCTGAGATTGAGGGTAGCTTCATTGACGAAGACATCTTGCTAGACGCCACAGGTGGCAGATCAGAGTTCCATATATAGTCGATCTTGTCCATCTGGATCTTGTTCAGATGGGTGGTTTCGACGCCGTCAGACTGCTGGGAAGCCCTTGTTGCGCGGATGCTGAAAGACTCTGCCTCGGGTTCATGATAGGGGACAGCAGGTGCAGTGGAGAACTGGGTTGATGTATTCTCAGTCATCATAGGTGTTTCCAAGGAAACCCCCTCCATGTGATGGTCATTTGAGGAGTAGAATGAGCTACCGATAGCAAGGGCATCTGGACAAAAGTCAAAATTGCCCAAATCACTGAAACATGGGAGCTTACCTTGTTCATCTTCAAACTCATCCTGCTCAGCGAAATCCTCGTCATCCCCGTCATCCTCGACGGCATCTGTGTCGTCGTAAGCGTCTACAGCGGGCGAAGGTTCAGAGCTTTCACTCTGAACCACCGAGAGTTGATCGAATGAGCTTCTTGTATCAACCATGCTGATGTGCTGCGACACATTGGTTTCTTCCTCCTCTCCCTCATCATCATCGTCCTCCTCCATATCTGAAAACTCCCATGTGTGATCTTTAGATGATTTAGGAACGTCTTCTTCGACCGATACGGGGAGAGGCTCTGAAGACGGAGGAAGCGGTGCGCTTGGAAGCTGGGAGATTCGTCTTTTTGAGTAGGTCGTAAAAGCTGCATCGTTCCTTACATTAGACACCGGGTATCGTTCATCTCGTGTCAAATCGACCATGGAACCATAGGTTACGGGACGAATGCGATTCGAGTTCAACATCTCATAGCTGTTGTGGACCTGATCGTCGCCACTGTTTTCGTCCTCTATATCACTTTCGTCAGGGACACAGAAGCAGTTTCCACGTTGGTCTGGGCTAAAGGATTGGTTAGCTTTGAAACACAAGATGCATTTAGAGAACATACTCGCGGGATCCGAACTTGATAGAGGTGCTGATCATGCAAGGAGGGTATTTATCCAAGCCTCTTTCAATAATAGCTCCAAACTTGAGTTTATCGCCGCTAAGTATTTCCGAGATCACGTTCGTCTCGAGGCGGATATCGTTCTTATATGTCCCATGAAGAGATCCAGTATCCTTTAGAAAAACTTTCTAAATACGTGTCAGTCCGAGACAAAGTTTCAGAATTTATTAATTTTGTTGATAGAAGCTTACCTGTTTTTCGCCATCGAATGAAAGTAGTGCATGCTTGCGAGACATGACTGGTGAGTCGAACCAAGCATTACACTTGGCAGCTTCAAAGGAAGCATTTCTCTTGCTCGTCCGCCCGATTTCGATAGAGGATTTCTTCTTGCTGAGAAAGATGCGGCGATCTGGAAATGAGAAGTTGACCGGAGGATTAACGCTCGAGAGCGTGATCAACACTACGCGTGTTAGCTCCAGTCCAGGGTAGCGTAGCCAAGTCAGGTTTGTAGCCTTTCCCGCCGTTTTTGGGTTGAAGCTTACCTTCATCACGATACTCCGGTACTGCCATCTTGATCGTGCAGATGCCTCAGCCGAAACCTTCAAGACGGGAGGTATTGTTTGTTGCTGGGTGAGTTTGCCTGATAAGGTGCAGTACACAGCGTCTCACATAAACCCGTGTAGGGCCCACATGCAGGAGTCGTCAGCAGGGTGATTTCTGTTGGGTTCAACGGCGAATGTGAGGCCGCAAATGGTTACAAAAGAGAGAGAAGGTTCGGCGAGCTTCGATATGAAGAGAAAATGTACAATTATAAAGGTATGTACCTTTGGGAGATAGCAGGTTAAGGTGGTAAGTTAATGAATAGAGAGGCCGGAAGGTAAAAGAGGAAGTGGGGCAGTAGTGAACGGTCACTGCCGGAGCAGGCAGACAGGTGACAGCCCGCAGGCAGCGATAACGCTTATCGGAGCTAGGATGCGGGGTGAAAGGCAGTGGAGATTCCGTGCTGGCAACCTTGCTCGCTTGCGCAACCCGCAGTCATGATAGAGTTGCTTCGTGCTTAGAATGTTATTTAGCACATAGAATTCAGAGAGCTTTGAACCTGCTGAAAATACCAATACCCGATGCGCATATCAACCGAATTGCTGGGTGATGAGACAGAGAGCCACGGCTGTTATCCAGGCCTGCATAACATCAACTTAGCCAGCAGTTTCGGGGTCCTACAGAGTGCCTACAGCCTACCTTAATGGAAGCCGGGCCAAGTGGGTCACACTGTGTACCCCTATGACACCCGGGGCTTGATAGAGGAGGTGATGGATGCTGCAATCCATTACCACTTCACCAAATTAATGAGCTGTCGAACCTTTGAATAATGCATCCCCAGCCTTCGCAAAAAGTTCATCGGCCAGAAACCGAAGCCTATGCAGTATCGAGATCGGACCGACAACGGACCAGGCTGTGATGAAGAGGTCATGGATGAGATGGGAAGAATTGCTACAGTATCAAAGATCGAACTAGGTTGAAAATGGCTTGAAACGGTCCGCACGATCAATCATTCTCAGGGTCTAGATAGTGCTACAGTGCTACTGTGGGAACGACCACCTGATGCTCTATTGCTATCTATCTGTCGGCGGACTCTTATCCCTGTGACCGTATACATTTCAACTATTGCATGCCTGCTTGGAAAGTGATGGAGTGATAAGACATGACCAAAGCGCCAAGCTGAAATGGCTCGTTATAGTTCGCAACTCTTCTGCTCCCAAAGAATTCGTGATATAAATCACTGTGGTATTCCTTGACGTGGCGAGGCATTAGAGTTGCATTTCTCTAAAGTATATATACACTGTGAAGTAGGACTTTGGTGGCTGTGAGCCTGTGAGTCAATGCCAACATCTGCCCAACAGCAAATAAGAGCTTGCGTAATTCAGCCAACCAAAGGTTCCTAGTTGCACGACAATAAGTTGGCCAATGAAGCACACGCCTCCTCATCTTTCTAGTGCTGCTGTTGACCTGGCTTCTTGTCCACCAACACAATTACAGTCACCTGTCAACAACAGACAGCTCAGGGAAAAAGAAAAAAAAAAACCCTTTAAATACCTACCTACCTACTCACAAGGAAGCACCAATTTAGCTGAAGCCTAATCTTCAACTCATCAGCAGCTGATTTTTAACCAAGAAAGCGGCGCTGCTTATGGAATGATCCCACCAGGTATTGAAAAGTTGCACGCGCACCAGATACAACAAATGGTTGGAACTATTGCTTACAGCCTAGTAAGCCAGGCCCTACTCCGGCCGGTGCCTGTCCTGAATAGACCCCTCAATCTGCTGTTCGAGTTTCACTTTGCCTGTATCTAGCTGTGGTAGACCTCGTCTGCATCCCGACTGGCGATCTCTCATCACAGCACTTTTCATGGTTTGCTTACTGATTTAGCAGTGAGACCATCACGAAGTATCCAAGGCACAAGCAATAATTGGCACTTGCTCAGGCATTTAAAGAGAACGCGCTGATTCGAGACATCTTATCAGCAGGGTACAAGGCGCGTTAAGTGATGATCGATGACGCTGACCGAGACAAGGGTCATTTTCAGGTGGGGAGAAGCGGGACTGGCGTTGGATCCCTTGTTTCTTTTTCTGGGGATGTGCACAGATGCTGTCATAAGAGGAGCCACATGTGATATGATTTTTGAGAACCTCATGAAAGTATACGACAAGAACGCGCGATTGTTTAGCTTTTAGGATACTTCGAGCAGCATCCACAGTACATTAGAAGTATCTTGTGGCTTATAAGATCAGTACCTGAGTCACAAGCCCCTTGACCGTTGTATAGACTTCATCCAAACGCACCTCAGGCTTTCCGCCCAAAGGTTTGCCACTAAAAGCCCTGGAATTTCTCAGCGGCGCCTGATCCACTGTCCCATAGGGCAGCTCATGGTCCTACGCCACGCCACAATCCAGTTCTCACAGGATTTAAACAAATATCCATTGTCATCCACTTCCTTGCCATTCTTCCTTCCGCTTTTCTGCTCTCAACTACGGTATCTTAAGGTGCAACCATTTCGCTAACACCTAACTCCGAACCCCTTCTCGGATTTCCTCATGGACTTTATGCCTCGATACGCCTATAAACCAACACAAGCCTCCGTCTACTACGCTCATACCAGACCTAAAACCATACCCAAGTGACGGGACCTTTAACCAGACGAGGATCACTTGCCGCATAACTTCTGATCCTGATCGTAAGAAAACTTGCTTATACCCGACTTTTGCAAGTTTTCCTCGTCGACTTATATATCATCACTCTCCAAAAGCGCAGTTGCGTTCAGCAGCGCCTACAACACTTGGGCCGCAATCAAGCAATTAGCCGATCTTGAACCTCGTCAAAAACGATGAATCACGCTCGAGTCAAGGCCCTCAAGGGCGACGGCAAGACCGTCTCGAAGAAGGCCATCAAGTCTGGTCGCGCTTCTGCCAACCTCACTCCTCGAGGCTCCCCTTTCGCTTCGCTTCTGACGTCACCCGCGCATTCCGCAGCCCCAAGTAGGGCCGCCTCTGACGAAAGCGAAGACGAATTCGAGTTTGACGATACCATGAGCATTGCTTCCGCGAGCTCTCTAGTCGATACAAACGAAGACGGAACCAACACATTTGACGCCCAGAAGTTTATGGAGGAACTGCAGGATCGCAAGCACAACAACAGCGACGCCCGGAATCAGCTATTAGAGCTTTACATCAAGGTTTTGCGACATCGATTCGCACCTGCAACTCATGAGTGGCTTGACGAGTCTGCTAGCGCCCTTGCTGAGCTCTTCATCCGTGGCGCCAACCGTGGCATGGAAGCCAGGGAGCGACTGCTTTATCTCCAGGCCTACCTCTTGACCCTCAGTACCTCTGAGGATGTCAACATCTATGAGCAAGCCGATTCAACTCTCAAGCAAATTATTGCCGACGACGACGATGAAGAATGTAAGGCTTTCGGCCTCTACGCATTGTGCTTCACAGTACTTTACGGCGGCGGCGGCGAGACGGAAGCTCTGGAGTTGCTCGACTACCTATACGCTATTGTCGAGTCTGATGGTGACAACATTGATTCCTATGATAATGGTTTCATTGTTGCAGCTGCCCTACGAGGTTGGGCCTTTGTTGCTAGCCACGTGGACGACTTTTCGTATGCAGCCACCATGGCTCTGGACGGGTTCTATGAACAGCTCGACAGTGTTGATGTTGGTGTGCAAACCAACGCTGCTACCTGCATCGCTCTCATTTTTGAAGCAGCGCGTAAGCATGAAGAGGAGACAGGAGAGTCTTGGGACCTTCCCGTCAATCCAGCGAAGCTTACGGGTCGCATGTCGGAGCTCGCCAAACAGAGCTCGAAATCTGTGTCGAAGAAAGATCGCCGTGACCTTCGGGAGAGCCTGATTAGTGCCATCACTTCTCTTGAGAAGGGTGTCGGCCCTGGATATTCTTCTGCTGGCTACACGCCGCAGAAGGGTGAGCAATATACTTCCAAGCCTAATGAGGATGGTGTCATCGAATTCGGATACCGTCACAAGCTTCGCCTCGGCCACTACGTCGCTGTGATCGATTCATGGTCACTCTCTTCCCGAATCGACATGATGAGACTGCTTTTCGGAGGACATCTACAGAAGCATATTTTCGAGAACCCTGTTGTGGCCGAATGTCTCAGCGATGCCGACTTCAGCGAGCAGAGCCCAATGGCGAAGAAGAAGTAAAGTCAAAGTACATGGCGCATTCTCGGTTGTTTAGAGGTTACAGGTGTTTTTACTGGGGCGTTTGTTAAAGAGTTCAATACCTATTGTTTTTTCTTCTTTTGCTTCCATTGGAGGGTTTGGCTGCGGGACAATATGTCCCGCAGCTATGACTCGAAGTTTGTCGAAGACATAGACACATGAATAGTCAATATACATGGTTTCTGTCCTGGCTTTTGCCTGAACTGTTGACGATTGTTGGTATGTACCAATTAGTACAGCGTTCAACAACCCTTGTGTGTACATGCTTGGTGATCACCGAGGCCGGGTTTTATCGTTCCAGGCCAGAAAGAAGTATGTGGAGTAAAAGGTTAGCTAAAATCAAGAATGTACGAGAGTTTAATTATGATTAGGGCCTTATTGTATCCCCATTTACTTGAGGTTATTGAAGTCTAGTATACATTTGAGTTAAAGAACACAGTCTTTCCGCAATTCAGTTCTAGTTAGTATTCTTGCAATCGATTCCCTTGGCCTCCCCACAGTCACAGTCATTGGTCGCTTATCGTGCATTGTTCAAACTCAGCCACATGCCCGTTGAACCCCGCCAAATCCTTTAATGAAACTTGGTATCAACCACTCAGAAGCTGCAGCACCATCCTTGACTGGGCTGTTCTCAAGGCAGGCCACCACAGGCCAACAGGCATCAACATTTCTTTCCTCTATCTACCTACCTACCTACCTCCCTACCCTACCACACAACAATCACAATCTATATCCTCGAAGCATCTCACGACAGTTGAAGTACATACACAATGACGCGAGTCTTGGCATATACCGCAGCCCTGGCAGCTTTTGTAGCTGGTACGTTTACTACTTCATCTCCAGCTGCAGCCACAGCGCGTCTTCAATGACGTAGGCCCACGGCCATGTTTCAAATCCACCTAACAAGCATCTGGGCTAACGCGCAACAGCGACGGTCATGATAGCAGTCCCCATATGGCTGCCAAACTGGGTGACCTACTCTGTCACTTCGGCCACCGGCGAGATTGTCGAGAGGCACATCGGTCTACACAAGAGCTGTTCGACGCTTGATGATCCGTACTGTCGAGACTTTCCTCCCAAGGATTTGTGCGAAGGGGGAGAGCGATACTTCTGTTCCATGTGGAGGACAGTTGGCTTCCTGGCGTCTTTCACAACTCTCTTGTGCCTCGGCGGTCTGGTCACCTTTACCGTCATCATGTGCGGCGGCAAATACAAGCGCGAAACAGGATGGCCTTTTGCCGCTGCCATGTTGACATTGGTTTCTGTGGTCGAGTTTGCGGCCATTTCTATTGTGGTGAGTCGGTCAACTGCGGAGAATTCACCGAAAGACGAGCTTATCGATGTTAGGCGTACCTTTTCGACCACGATGACCAGTTCACCATTCCCGGCTGGAGCCTCGATGTTTCCTTCTACCTCAGCACGGCTGGAGCTGCCATCAGTCTTTTGACTGCTGCTGGTGTTACCCTCTCAGCATATCTACTTCCTCCCGAGGAAGGCTACGATTTTCTCTCGGACCCGCTCGATGCTTAGAGGATGCTTCTACGTGACTAATGCTTGGATTTATTGACTACATGTGATTTTCTTTTAGTTCATCGTTCGCATCTCAAAGGTGTTTGGGGTTTGAATAAGGAGTCTTGAGTGTTACCTTATCTGGTGCTACATTACAAGAGGTGCTGATCTAGACTAATACGACGGGGTTCTGCTGTAGCTCCCTAGATATATATATATAGTAAATATATTGAATTCTTTCTTCCGAGCCTTTGGGCTTTGTCCTTCAAGATGCTTCGGTATCGAGTCAAGGAAATAATCAAAGACCGATGAGCCAAAAGACACTCGGCCAACTTGGACATATTTGACAATGTTTTTTAATATTTCTTTTTAGCCTTGAGAATGCTCTGGTTGACAGCGAACGAACTCCGAGTGATAAGGTAGTCGACCGCATGAGGCATCTGGTGATGATGTAGGCGAGCTGGCGGGGTATGTCTCCCCCACCTTGCACAGACAACTCTTTACTGCAACAACATCAGCTTATCACCACCCCAACCTCGGCTGCAGACCAACGCCCTATAAACCACGTACACGGCACATAGAATTTCTACCCACACGTGAAAAACTCTCAATTTCTTTAGACCTCCAAAGACAGCGCCACCATGACTACCGAAACGACAGGCCTTTCAACAGAGCAACTTGAAACCTTCAACCGTGATGGCTACCTCATTCTTCCCAATGCTCTCTCCAGCTCAACCGTCAAGTCTCTTCTAGACGAAACTCGCCATCTCCTCGAGTCTTTCTCTCTAGAGGACCACCCTCTAACACGCTTCTCAACCGGCGAGAAACGTGACCATGTTGGTGACGACTACTTCCTCACCTCCGGCGACAAGGTTCGCTTCTTCTTCGAGGAGGATGCTTTTGATGACGATGGAAACCTCATCAAGCCCAAAGCTCTCGCCATTAACAAGATTGGTCACTACCTTCACGCTTTGTCACCCCCCTTTGCGCGTCTGCTAGAACACGATACCAGTAAGGTCAGTCCACCAGCTGTAGCGCACAGTCTTGGCTTCAAAGACCCGCGATGTCTTCAAAGTATGATCATCTGCAAACAGCCAGAGATAGGGGGGGCTGTGCCTCCTCACCAAGACAGCACATTCTTGTATACGAACCCGCCGTCTGCTGTGGGCTTCTGGTACGCCCTTGAAGACGCTACCCTCGAGAATGGATGTCTGAGTTTCTTACCCGGATCGCACCGATGGGCGCCGGTGGAAAAGAGACTCGTACGCAAGGCGGACAACTCTGGCACGGAGATGGTGGAAAATGACGGACCAAGATATCCAGCGACTGATGGCTATGGAAAGGATGCGCCAGAAGGGCAGCATGAGTATGTCCCTGGTGAGGTCAAGGCCGGCGATTTAGTTCTCATTCACGGAAACTTATTGCACAAGAGTGAGAAGAACACAAGTCCGAAAGGAAGAATCATTTACACGTTCCATATCATCGAAGGACAGGAGAAGGATTACGATGAAAAGAACTGGCTTCAGCCGCCCAAAGAAGGGTTCACCAAACTGTACGCCTAGATTGAATACCACAAATTTCAAAAGTACTAAATGTGAATGCCATTGCATGCCGCTCGTTAGAGCACCTATCTATATCCCATTTTTACGTCCACTACAACTTAGTTACTCGCATACACAGCGAAATAGGTTCCGTGGGTATCTCACACAAAACTGGTATTTGACATCATGGCTACAGTCTATCCAATGTCACCCATGACACTCACCCACTCTCATTCTCAAATCATGAACAGCCGGGTATCATTACATCCTTACTCAGAGTCCGAATCATCGTCGCTCGAACTATCATCAGAGCCAGATTCACCGGAAGACGATGAATCGCTGGAGTCTTCCTCGCCAGGCTGTCTGTAAGAACGCGCAGGTGCTTCATTCTCCGACTCATCCTCAGATGATGACGAGCTTCCGCTGCTGCTGGTGTCATCGTCATTATCCGCATCAGAATCCGAGTCAGACTCGGAACTGCTGGAGTCGCTGTCTTCCACGTTCACACGGAGCTTCCGTCGACGCTTTGCGGGGATACCGTCAGCAGGCTTTGCACTCTTCTCGGCAGCTGTGGTAGTGGCGACATTGCTATCGCTTGCGGCGATGGTCTGAGAGGTGCTCATCTCAGTATCATCGCTGTCAGACAGCTCATCAATGACAAGCTCAGCTCTCATGCGCTTCACAAGTCGTCGAATAATAACATCGTCCTCATCAGAATCCGAGAGGTAGTCCACCTCGGTGAAACCCTTTCTCTTAGATCCGACTGGCTGACTCTGCAGGAATTTGGTAAGAACCTCCTCATACCGCTGCTGGGTAGCCTCAAGGTTCTTGGTACCTTCAGGGAAGGCCTTTGCCCCATCCGATTGGTCCTGATCCCTAACCTCGCGAGCGGTTTCCAACAGTCGCATTCTGACAAAGCCCTTCAAGTCTTGGATGTAGTCGTAGAAGGTTTCAACGTCAGAGGCGGGGATTCCATCGGCATCGAAAACGTGCTTGATGAGGTTTGACTGGTGGTTTTTGTTGAACTTCCAGCTGTCGCGGGCAGTCTTCCAGAGACCCAGGTACTCGAGTGCAGGCTTGAGGTCTACGGGTACCTGAGGTTTAGGCTTCTTTGCGGGGCCTTTGCTCTTGGCCTTGCTTTGTTTAGCGGGCTTTGATGGTGTCCTGGGAAAGTTGCTGTTGTTGTTGTTGGATGATGAATCGGCAAAGGTGACCGACTTCTGTCTCTTTAGCTGTGCCTGCGCATTCCAACTTGCTGTGGTTTCATCCTGACGTGGTCGCTTGGCAACCTGAGAGGAATTGTAAGGTGGCGGGGCGTCGAATTTTCTCTTTGTGGTTGACTGGGTGCTTGTACTTGTGCTGCTGGTTGGGTGCCCAAAGCTGGGCTCAGACGCATCAGATGGCTGCTTGAGCTTCAAGCCCAATCTCTTCCAGGCGGGAACTTGTCCTGACATTGTGAGAGGTTGATGTTTCTGATATGAGTGAAAGACAATAGTAGGACGAGAAAGAGAGAGTGTGAGAATGGACAATGTCAAACTCAAAGTTGCAACCCTGAAGTGTCTAGTGTTTTCTTCAAACTTCCTCAAATCTTTGCTGTAGTTGCTGGGGACCTTGAATTTTCTTCCAGCAGCTGGTGAGCGGTGGATTCTCCGTCGACTTTCGAAGGGCCAATAGCAGCAGCGCAACGAATAAAGAGGGACTCTGAGTTGTCAATGGCTGTAGGTTTCTCTTAGCTTAGCGTACCGCAAGTGCAAGGCCGATATGCAGTGTCGTCTTGTTGCGGGCCTGATCTCCTTGGATGTTGGCAGCAACTTTTTTTCTGAATGGACGTTAAGAATTATCGTGAGTGGAGCTGGTCATGACGCCCCGAAGTGATAACGATAAGGGTGGAGAGTTTGGGTGACATAATTATATCGACCATGATGCCTTGAAATTGCTTGTAGACAAGCAATTTTAAAGCTATTGAAGGCGTTAAAGACACATGCATATGCTGGTATACATCATTTTAGATAGATTTTCGGAGCTACTGTATATCTTGGATGTTATGAGTCTGCCAGTTGCATGCCTGTTTTGGGCTCGCTATGATGTTTGCTCTTTTATGCCTCCCTCACCATCTACCACATTCTGCCTGAGGATTACCTAATCCTAACGAGGCATCAACTCAGCCTTCCCATTGAGCTTCTGTTGCCTCACTGTGCTCTAGGCAAGCTCCTGCTAACGCGTCGACTATTCTATCTCAACCCGCAACAGCTCCCTTCCAACTCCACAACGTCAACCATCACCTCAATCCCTCCTCTTTGAGAACTAATCGAGTTCTTTCTGAGCTTCGTCTTCTAATTTTATCCGACATCGAACCGCCAAACACCACAAATTCTCCACAATGTCGGGTACGTAGGCTATGCCAACATGAACCCCATCTGCTATATCCTAGCTAACATGTGATTAAATAGCCGGCGCATACGATCGACACATTACTATCTTTGCTGACAATGGCCGGCTTTACCAAGTTGGTATGCGAATATCCTCGACCGTTCGAGAGCACAACAACCCCACGATACTCCCTTGACCGATGACGTTGATGGACACCTAGGATCAAGAGACTGACATGTATCGTGAATAGAGTACGCCTTCAAGGCGATCACAGCTGCCAACATCATGTCTGTTGGAGTGAGAGGCAAGGACTGTGCTGTCGTCCTGTCTCAGAAGAAGGTCCCCGTATGTTGAATGGTGTCGGAGGAGCTTCACGGTCATCGCTGATCAAGACCACAGGACAAGCTCATGGACCCTGCCTCTGTCACCCATATCTTCCAGCTCTCTCCCTCGATCGGCTGCGTCATCACAGGATCCATCGCGGATGCCCGAGCCTTCGCCCAAAGGGCCCAGGGTGAGGCGGCAGAGTTCCGATACAAGTATGGCTACGAGATGCCAGCTGATGCACTGGCGAAGCGTCTTGCCAACATCAGCCAAGTCTACACTCAGCGAGTAAGCATCATATCATCGTCTAAACTGTGGCCAATCGCATGCTGACCTCATCCCCAGGCTTATATGCGACCTTACGGCGTTGCGACCACTCTGATTTCGCTCGACTCGGAATACGGCCCCCAGCTATTCAAGTGCGACCCTGCTGGATACTACATCGGTTACAAGGGAACTGCGGCAGGCCCGAAGCAACAGGAGGCGCTGAACCACCTTGAGAAGAAGCTCCGTAACAAGGAGCACGCTGAGGGATCCTGGGAGGAGGTTGTTGAGCTGGCCATCACAACGCTAAGCACAGTTCTGAGCATGGACTTCAAGAAGGGAGAGATCGAGATTGGTATTGTGGGTGGTCCCCGACCTAATGGTGAGGAGGGAACCTACTCGGGCTTCAGAACGTTGACCGAGGAAGAGATTGACGACCGGTTACAAGCTATTGCGGAGAAGGACTGAACGAGTGGAGAGAACGATATGGAACATGCATGAAACATGGCTGGATGGCTATAGTAGAAGTTCGATGCACTTTGTCGCAGGGAATTAGAAGCTTGATTGGCTGGCTTCAGCATCTACGGCGTGCTGCTCCCAAGCACATGGGCCATGCAACACCAATGCAGGGGGGGATGGATTATCAAGGTCAGAGACTTGGATGCCTTTGTGGCCGTGGATCCTCGTCGAGTTGCGTCACTAGCCGTCCTACCCATGCGCAATAGAAAATGATGAGACCTTTTCTTTTTTGAGCAATTGACAACTGGCGCGTCTGATGACCCAATTGAGGGCGAGTACGGAGTATGCCTCGCGCCAAGATACTAACCAAGACAACAGCCTACGATGGAGCTAACAGATGCCAGATGGTGGGTCATGCAGCCCGTGTAGGGATAATGGGTGTGAACTTGCAAATGTTGGGAAGAACAATATTTATCGAATTGTGGAGCCGATTCCTACATGAACAGCTCAGCCAAGCCAAAGCCAAAAACCAATTCACTTAGGTGCAAGTCTGTTCTACTATGGTTTGGTGTTAATTTTGGGTAGTATCCAGTCTTGTATGTAAGTCGTGTAGAAAACTCAATTGGCACTTGATCTTCAACCCTGAGATGAAACAGATGAAGTCATCCAGAAGCACCTATATCAGTACTACCATCGAGTGCCAAGGCATGGTCATAGCTTACGGGTATCAACGCACAAGAGCTATCATGAAGCGGTAGTCAAGGGTTTGCCAAACAACAACATCATCTGGAAGTCATCCTTCCGGTCGATCGGATCTAGATACAGGGGGGGGCGGACTGGCTTGGCTGGATGGGCTGGTAAGCGCCAATTTGAGCCTCCAAGGGGGCGCTGAAAGAATGCAAGCCACGGCCAATGGAAAACCAGTATCAAGTCCTGATGTGTTTACTTAGTCTACCATTGACGAAGAAGCGGGAGCGGGACGAGCGGGAAGAGGAGCCAGGATGAGATGGGATGGGATGGATAAGTTGGTGAGATTTTGAACACGATGGGGGAGGCGAACGTTGGAAGGTTCGCAGGTTAATGTGAACGGCCATGCAGAGAATAGAGCGAGCATGACGCCACACAAGGCCCGTGGTTTGTTTGGACAAGATAGATGCAATCAACTGAGGATTTTCTGGCTCTGTTTCCATGTCAATCATGCAATGCTTGGCAACAGTTGCGATATGCCTTGCCAGAATGGGATGAACCTGGACAAGCTGGACAGTCGTTTTAAAGGAAGTAAGCAGTGAGGGTACTGTCAGACTGGGAATAGAATGATAGATGCATGCATCCTCGTGCCCTTGTCTCAGATCTCACCATCTGCATCTGGCATCCATGACTTATACTTATCCGCCATGTCAAAGTCGGTGACAAGGACCAGACATGCAATATGAATCATTGTTTCGATGACTTTTCATGTCGGCATCACCGCTGTTGACTCAGCGTTTCCCATATTTGAAGGCTAAGCACCTGCTGTATGCGCCGTGTCGTGCCCCCATGTCGATGTCTAGGGTTGCATTTTCCCTCTCTTTCAGACGGCCTCGTGTCGAGAGACTTGACCCTTTCGAGCCCTCAGCTCGCCCCGGACAGTTGCGCGAGTAGCATCCGCGCGCCTATTGGCCTCGCTGCGCCGATAGAGCTACAGGGCGTTTCCTATTTAGGCTCGACTAGTGGGTGGCTCATGGGTAGCTGAGCCGGGTCCATCCACCACATCCACCACATCCACCTGCGCTATTCGAACTACCAACCTTACCCAGTAGTTAGTTACTGTGATTTTTTTCTTCTCTCGAGGAATGGGGAATCCTTTGACCGTCTCTTGCTCGGTGCCCTCATTCACTGACCCTGCTGCGTAGTCTTTCGTTTCTTCTGACAACCGGGCCATTGATGGAACCCCTGCAGGAAGAAAAAAAGAAAAGAAGAAGAAAAAAAAAACGTGACGTCTTCGTTGGAAGTTTCCTAGCGTATAGCCCAGCTTCGTTCATTTTCAGTTTCACTTTTTACTCTCGGACAAAAATACTTTTTTTGCGGATGTATATTTTTAAGTCGGTCGGGTTCAACTGACGCCATGCAATTCGCGATGGGCCTGCCCCGACCCACGCGGCTCAGTATGGAAAGACAGCATATCGTGCTGCCAGGAGAAGCCACTTAGACGCCTCAGAACTAGAATATCTCGGATGCTCGTCCTCTTTGGGAGGAGAGAACCGGCTGTGGCTGGACAGTGGACACACACACACACACACACACACCCACATACCCATGGCTTCCATCCTCAACTGTCGATGCCATACATAGCATTGCTCTACTGAGCCTACTCCATGGATACTCATGACGTGCCACATACATGGGGGCCCTTTTACTCTCCGGGCCCTGCATGGTGCATGGTGCATCGCTGCACTGCATGTACCCAGCCCAGGGGTAGGGCAGGGAGTAGGGCTGAGGGTAAGGCTTCAGCCCTGGGTTCGATTGCTATTCGACGACACTGTCGTTTGCCACCAGCTGGTCCAGGGTCGTTGATGTTTTTGAGCTTGGAAAGGGTCGTGCCGAGCGGAGGCTCACCTTGGCGCTCTCACTGGTGGCCCATCATCCTGTCTCAAAAAGGCTGGCTTTAATTGCCGAGCCTCTCATGTGTGCCATAGCGGCCTGTTGACCAAGACGAGAGAGGGGGGTGCTTGACGTTCGGGTGGTAACCCCCCTTGGACCTAGCAGCCGTTCGTTCCCGTTAGTGGAAGCTTCCAATGTCAATGTCAATGCCATGCTCCACCAAGTGCGGTGTCAGTTAGTTAGACTAAGGAAGACGGAGACTTTTCTGGAGCGACAGCTTTTTGCATCTCCTCCTGTCGTCTTGTCTCTCGATGGGATAAGGTCGTCTGGGAGGCCTTCGACGGCCTTCACGATATACAAAAAGGATGCCTAGTTCGGGTGCATGGCTTGGTTGTTCAGTCAGTCGACCAAGTAAGCATTGAAGAACCGGCTTCTCTCAACTATTACCAAGTGATCGACATACCAAAAGCTTTTATAATATTCCCTTGCCAATTTCATCAATCAATTTTTTACCATTGACAACTACGTTTCGACTCGAATCCCATTTTCTTGCTTCGACTATATCACGACTGTGTTTGTTAGCTCTTCTGCTATCTCTAGTCTTACCATTCTTCGCTGTCTCCTCGACCTCTCGAAATAATTCTACTATTCCAAAAACACTCGGGAAATAATGGACGGATGTAAGTTATATTTAGCCACCTTGGCAACGATCTATAGAGGTCAATTGGGACCTCTATGCCACGGCACTCCCGTTGACCTGGACCTATGGACACTGACGCGACAATTTCTTGCCTCCTACAGTAAACGAGTTTCGCACACTACGAGTTGCTGAAGTTCTCTCTGATTTCCGAACACTGCAGTACTACATAGCTGCGGCTCCTGTCGATCCCCAAGACACTTCAGAATACTACACAGAGGGATGGGCTGCTCTTCGTCAATGTGCACTGGATGGACAACACATTCTGGAATGTGGTGCTGACACCAGCGTGCCAAACCCCCCTGGTGGTGAACACGAGCAGATGAAGGCCGAGCTTAGACAGTAGGTTTCCCTCAAGAATATGGGATAGTAGCAGAGGAGGGTTGAGTGCTGACAGCTTGAAAGGGTTCTCTTGGACGCGTACTCGAGACGACACGAAGGACAGAAGATCTACCTTCGACAGGCGGCGGCACAGCGATGGGTGGAATACAGAAAACAGGTGCTGCAGGGCGGCCCGCCAAACTCGAGAAATCAGTCTCAACTCCAAGCGTGCGATCGCCAGCTGCGAGCGGTACGGTAGCCCCTTTGACAAGCCACTGCCACTTGAATACATCCCTTACTAATTCTCCGGCACAGGAGCTCTCAGCCATCGCCGACGAAGTAATCTACACCGAGCTCAAGGTCTCGGATGAAGGAATGGGCCGCTGGACGGCAGAAGATCCCAGTCTCCGGAGCGTGCTGCGATGGCTTCGAGCACGCCGGTGAACGTGAACTACCTTGGACAAAGGGGAAACGACGAAGCTACCACGATCAAAGATACCCCAAGAGCGACGGTTGTGATGAAACGAGAGACGAAAACGAAGACCAAAGAAAAAACGCCCACGTCTACGCTAATCATGAGATTTCTTCCTATTAACTTCTTGACGAAACCCTTGACGACCGGATATTTAGGGGAAGAGTTGCGGTTTGGGGTATGATTTTACGGAAGGATAAATATGTTTGTTATGTTCTCATGACCTTACGAGTCATGGTTATGTTTCTGCTGTATACGACGCAGATCGGTGTTGCATCTAGCAAGGGCATCACTTCTAGATGGAGAGAGGATCCTCCCTGGTATGATAGGACCTAAGTTTGGAGGAGTAAGGGGCTGAGCTCCATTGAACTGCCTGGAGCAGATGAATCAATATTTGCAATTTACTGAACCCGTTTATTTCTCGATGAAATGACTACTATCGCATAATTGTAAGGTTGCCTTCAAAAGATCTTATCATGATGCTTCTGATTGAGAGCCACTCTGAATATGCCACCAGAGAACGTATGCCCCGAAGTGGAGTCTTGCATGCATGATACTCACGTCCATTGGTAACCAATCCGAAGCAAGTGTTCTGATAAATGTACAAGAATGTGTACCTAAATATAGGTAATTTATATCACTATATTAACGCTTGCTCTGGACACACAAACCAATCCCAACCAACATAAGACCCATTCCAGCAGCGGTATCTGAAGCAACGATTAATATTTGATGCCATGAACGCACTACCAAGACTCACCTTTACTGATGACTTTACCATCGACGTACCAATCACCAAGAACGGTAAAAAGAAACGCTAGGGTGTTTACAATAGGAACAGTCAAGCTCAGTTCTGAAATTGTCGTCATTAGCAAATGGTAACTCGAAGTGGCGAGCTGTCAATGGATAGGCTAGGCTACCCGCGATCGACACCCCCCGACGGCATTCGACAAGTGAAGTCAGAAAGCAAAACTTACCGGCCTGTCCAATGAGCAGAAAGAACCACACACTTCCCGTAAGGTTAAGAACCAACGGGATCGCGTAGCGAGGATTCCTTAACAGGTCAATGACCGCGAAGAAAGCCCCGTACAGCTTCAACTTGAGCCAGCTAGACTGGACCGATGGGCTCTCGAGCACCGGATGCGCAGGTGGGTTATGCGATTGAGCGGCACGGCGGATGAAAGGGGTAGTGAATCCCCACGCGAGGCCGACGAGAATGAAGCTGAGGATGTAGTTGAAAACGGGTGGCTTCTCGTCTGCAGGTGCCATGATGCCGATGATGCAACAGAGGTTTTCCCCTGTGTTCTAGACTTTGGATACCCAGTGGATCACAGGGGAGTGAACGTAAAGCAATGAACGGGAGGCTCGTGCGTTTGTCGACAGAGGGCGGACGGATCCTGAGAGGCCTATTGGAAGTCCGACGAGATGGTTGTGTGGAGGTTTAGATTGATACCGAGGGCAGAATCTGGCAGAAGATGTGCTTTCTAAAAATATGACTGGAGGCTAAGACGTCAACGTGGCTGGCGGGGGTCGTGGACTCAGCCTCGTCCTAGGGGGATTCTGCCCTCTCAGGACGCTATTCTTACAAGGGGCTTGGGCCGCAGGCGTGGCTCCCGGTCCTCGCTTAACGTTGCCTCCCCGCATGGTCAGTGCTTTTAGCCGCATTCCCGCGCTGACAAGCGACCCGACCATCCACTATCAACATCTTTCCCTTATGATCACAGTCACCGCTCACTAAAGAAATCCACCTGTCGACCCAGTTGTTCGGGGTTTCTTGGCGACAACCCTTGTTCAGCTGGACATGCGGACGTAAGGTTCTCTGATGCGACGTCATTTAAAGGTTGAGCTCAAGGCCATGGTTGGCCTCCCGGCCTCCCTTTGATCAGCATGGACCCTGAAAGGAGAAGCCGGGTTCCAAACGTGAAAGACCCGACGCCAAGAGCCTTTCCTCTCGAAGGACGTCTCTGCAGCATGATTCGTTCGCTCTGACGCGGACACGCCGATGGGCTAATTGTCACATCAAGATAGATCGACATCGCCATGTCTCGCTATCCTAGTCCCACGAGGACGGGTCGACTACTGTGGCCAGTCAGTGTGGTTACCGATGGTTTCGTCTAGGTTTCGGATCAGCATAACAGCCGGTACGCCTTGTGATTGGCTTGCTGGATTTGTGATCATCAATGAGTCCGACGACACGGGACGCAGCACTCTTGGATCGTCAATTTGAATGTCTCTAACCAACTCAGACTCGGCTTCATTTACATAACTCGGCCATCGTCGGTCAGATTTCACTCATATTGAGATTTTTGGACTCCCTTTTCTCGGAATTGTCCGAATCACACATATGTCTCAGCTTGCCGATCGTGCCACCTGGCTGACTATCAATCAATTCTCTTGACCAACCACAAGACTAGCAAAACTATTGACACATCAATCGACTTGATACTGCTTATAAACCATTTTTAAGTAAACAATTGTTTTGTCAACTCTTATGCAACTTTCTATTTGGCAACCTACTCCGCCAATGGCTGCATGAGATTGATGTTTGCAAAGGTGAAGTGGTCTAACAAATAACTATGCTGTTTCACTCCCAGCCTCTAGTACAACATAACCCCCGCTAACCCATGTGATCTTCTACCCCTTTCTTGTATGATTTGCATACTGTAATGGTCTATTCTTTGCTCCATTCTTTCTCGGGATCTCTCGCAATGGTCGTGATCAGCTCCTATGTACAATACGTCCTGATGTCATGATACGCGTCCATGATTCATGGAACTGGCACATACCGTCTTTTTGTCTTTGTTTGCTTTTGAATACCTCGCCGAGCTGTTGTTACCCGCGATTTCTACGGCTGACCACAGCTATAGATAAGTGTCGGGCAAGCAGTCAGTTAATTCGTCATGACCTTATGCTCAATACAACTGTCCATCTAGGAACGCTGTCAGTACCTTCAAGATACTGAGTTCCTGAAGCGGATAGTTTACACAGTCAACAAACATAACTTTCATTCATCAGTTGCTAGTCACTTCAATTCATTGCTCTTTGGTGTTGATCGATGCCATTGTCCACTTCATCTTGCATCACTGTATATGATCTGCAAGGGGAACCTGTAGGGCTGAGGTTTGAGTGCAACCAGATCGGACTTCATCATCGATCGGGCCAGTCATATACTTCCTAGCCCACCCCAAAATCTCTTCCTTTGGAGATCATTGATAGTGCAGATGTGGAAACTGGTCTTTCATCACGGCCAGTATCAGAACGAAGTGGTTAGCCGCCACAAACCCCTGTGTACAAGTCTGACATAAGGGTAGCCTACACGTCACCACTCATCGAGTGGTCACTGACTAGAAGCAAACAATTTGGCCGCTTGTTGATCAATCGTGCAAACTGCCTCAGGTGAAGCAGCTTGCCGACCGTAATAATGCTGCAATGGAGGCCAACCGATCAGGAAAACCATCAATTGCGTCAACAAAGTCATGTTTGGTGATTTGAACTTGACTGCTCAGCATGAAATCGGCGATCAGAGAACAAACGAGGCCGAGAAGTGACTATAACTAGGTGCTTATATACACTTCTACTCAATCTATTCTCATCATCAACACATCAACAACTCTTAAGTAACAACCACTACAACATACTTCTTCCTTTTTTTATCAGCTTTACCGCCCGCCAACTTCAGAATGACTGACGCTCAGGTTGCCGGCGGCCACAAGGCTACTCTCAACAACCCCAATGCTTCCGAGGAGGCCAAGGAGAACTCCCGCCAGGTTCTCGAGAATGAGTTCAACGGCGGTGATGGTAAGATCTGTCTCCATTCATCCGTTTAGGATATCTTTCTAACACGTATCAGTCGAAGGTGCTGGTGACAGCAAGGAGAAGAACCCTGGAAACGTTGCTGGTGGTCTCAAGGCGTGAGTCGTTCGATCCTCTACAGTTGATTATATACTGACGATGACACAGTACCCTGAACAACCCTAATGTCTCTGATGAGGCCAAGAAGAATGCTCAGGAGCGTCTGGATAAGGAGGACTTTTAAGAACTTTTGACGGTTTCTATGGCCTAGCGATCTGATACCTAGATGGATGTATGAAGGGGCCGTAATCTACTCAACGGCCATGAGTCAAACGTGAATCGATATTGCCCGACTTCTACATCTGGATACAATGCGACACGCTTCTCTCAGTGAAGCCAAAGCGGACGAATCTGGGTTATGTGAATAAGAACTTCGTGTCTCTTTGTCGTCATATATGTTCAGACCGTAGAAAAGGATTATCGCCGATACATTCATATCGTTGCTTCGCGATTTAGGACATATTTCTATCTATGGCGCTTACAGATCTTAAAACAGTGATATCCGAACCATCTTGAAAACATCATCCAACGCCATTCTCCCGCCAACCTAAGGCTTGAATATAGTCCTATACCATGTTCCCTAAAACCTCATCATCTTGTCTCCGAGTAATCGTTCAACGCAACACAAACAGCTCCTCTATGGTGCCCGTTGTACTGCCTGATGATCTGCTGGCTATGCAGCTCCCACAATCGCGCATAATGGTCCGAGCAGGCAGTCACCAGGTACGCAGAGTCAGCGCTGAACGCGCAGTCCCATACCCAGCGTTGGTGACCGGTGAGAGTAGCCTCGAGGGGGTATGGCTTGGGTTCCTGGTCTGGGGTTGGCTCGATATTCTTTACCTCCCAGATCTTGGCTGTGTGGTCCGCGCTACAGGTGGCCAGCTTCTTGACGTCTGGAGATAGAAGGATACGGGTGATGTATTCTTTGTGGGCGTTAAAGTGCGTGACTGGCACTAACTGTGTGCGGTCGAAGCTCTGGATAAGATTCCACACAAATACATTGCCCTAAGAAACCTGTTAGAGGTACACGGCAGATGGTATTTGAGTTTACTTACGGCATTGTTAGCAGCGCATAGCAGAGACCCATCACTGGCCACGGTAACGCTGGATACCGAGACGTCCTCCTCTGGGATGAGCTCATGAGAACAGTTATTTTCGGCCAAATCCCAAACTCTTACGCTTCCCGATCTGTCGCAGCTGATAATCTCACCCTGGTTCGGATGGATCACAACGTCGTTCGCAGGGCAGCCATGGTTGTAGCTTCGTTGAATCGAACCAGTCCTTGTTTCCCAGATCTTGACGGTGCCGTCTTCGGAGCTAGTTACCATCCACTTCCCCTCGCAATGAAAGGCGACGCCCGTGATGTTACCGGTATGGCCCTCAAAGGTCAGCAGAGGGTTCGGATTTGTCGATTTTATATCGTAGAGCTTGACAGTATGGTGACCAGCGGCGGCAAGATATCGCTTGTCGGGGGAGATGCAGAGGCGGTTCACTTGGGAGTCAGGATGTTGAATTGTGCGCGAACAGATACCCGACAAAGCCTCCCAGAATCTACCAACAGAGGGTCAGCATATGGTAGGTTATAACCCGAGAAGCGCATCGCATCGAACCTGATAGTATGATCATATCCAGCTGCGATGTGTGTTAGCTTGAATTAGAGCGAATGACGATAGAGGAGTCGCATTTACCTGTGCAGAGAATGACAGACATTGTGGCGGCGGAAGGTCAGTCGCTTGAACCTCAGCTCATGGTAGGAGAAGTCCTCCAGGGACCTTTGTATAGGGAAGGTTGAGACACAAAGTATGTAACTTCTGGTTCCTAGATCGTATTCCTAACTCTAAGCATCCCCACCCGCGCCGGACAGGACAAGGACGCGCTGGAGCGACATGCATCAATCGGGTATGCTTTTACCCAACAACCCCGATGACAAGCATAACGTAGCTGCTCCTACCTTAAACGAACAACAACTCTCTCCAGCATTACCTAAACTCTATCGACCTAAACTCTTTAGTCAACATACTCTCGATCAATCAAAGTATAACATTGGAGTTGACTACTCTGCTCTCATGCGGGGACTTGAACATACGTGATACATCTACACTCCAATACGCACTCGTACGGTTGGCGATACCGAAACAAGATCGATGCAGATGGGATCCAGCGACATTCAGCTAACTAAAAAGGGCATCAAAGTTTGGCGAGGCTCTGTCAAATAGTAACGATATGCTGCCTGTCCACAAAAGTCGTCATTGTGTGTCAGAGGCATTCTTTGTGTAACCAGTCACAGACTCATCGAGGTGTCGCCCATGCCATCACCCGTCTCTGCAGTTCAGCGGGTACTTGATGGAGTATTGGCCCCAATATCTCATACTGCTTTCACTGGATTTGCATTACTCGGGTTCGAACACCCGAGAATGACAGGTAAGATTTATCAACCAATCGTTGAGCCGTTGATTCCAATTGCGTGCAACGAATTGCAGCTGATGTTATTGGAAGTGGTAAAGATCCGCTATTTGACCTAGCTGCAAGTGCAGTTGTCGAGGATAACTCGCTGGTTTTCATTGCGAGACTGTTATACTTGCCCTCCTAGTGCTCTATGTATTGAGCCGATAATCGGGAGTCGTCATGCCTCATTACTCGTAAAGAACGACTCACTTCACGAGTGTCAATTTCAAACCGTCTTCCAGGCAGATCATCAGATCATATCACGACAACGCCACAAACGCAGGTCCAAATGTTGTGCAACGCCGTTGGAAGTTGAATACGGCTTGTTAATCCCTGATCTTTCGTAATCTCTGAGACAAACCAGCGTGTCCTACATGTCAGTTCATTTCAGAGCCGTTTCTTTCTCCTGTTTCTCTGGCATCGTCTGCTTGCCTTTGACAGCGGGCACCAGTACCTCCATACGTCCAGCTTACTTGGACGAGCAGAGACAACGAAAGCTACAATACCCCGATTCCTTGCTCGATTGGTAATCCGAAAGCCACATTCTATTCCGAGGTCATCTGACAGTCTTTTGATGAGCCCAGACGTCATCTAACACACCCACGGATCCAAGGCCGAGTCTGCATGAGCCTGAACGTCAGGATAAGAGATACCATGCCATATCGGCAAAAGTGCCTCCAAGGTCATCCGTGCAACAACTCCAGAATCCCTATTCCCGCTCTCTTTATCTCTAGCAGCTCTGCCGTCCTTAGCAATGGGTGAGGTACCCGTTATCACGTACTGTTATAACCAAGGCCTGCTGAATGGGGTGGTCAGACTCTAGGAAGTCATTCATTCTTGCCGAAATCTTAAGCCGAGTGAAGGCCAGAGGCGGCTTTGATCGATAAGACAACCAACATTGGCAGAAACTCTTGCTAACTGTGACTTTTTCTATGATAAATCGTTGGTGGCAACAGATTGTGTGTTTGGGACAGGAACTTTGAAGAGGTAGAGGGTAACACAGAATGGCAGAGCTAATGAGGAGGTACATGAATCTGCGTATCAAGTAATCGCGACAAGCTCATGGTGTTTCTCCCTTTGCCTCTGGCGTTGGCTTGACCGATGGATAACACTTGTCTTTTGACCGGTCAGATCATTGATGGGTGTACAAGAGTGGTATGTTGACAACGATGTCGTGGCTTCGCGTACTTGGTCTTGTTTCTGGGGCGACCGTCTCATGCAGCAAATAGCCATGAACAGGGCTACCATGACCAAAGTCGGTCAACTTGCAAGCTATACCGGCTGAACAGACCCGAAGCTCATCGGGAGGTTGCACTGGATAAGAGGCGGGACAGAAACGGCATCCTGGTCAAGAACAGGTTTCTCTCCAAGTCCTCGGGCTCTTAGACCTCGAAACTGCTCATCGATGTGCAAATTCCATTACGCTTCTAGCGAAAACAACCATATCAAGGTCTAGGAAAGAAGCAGTTTCATCCAACATGGCGTGACTCTATCGCCATACAACGCCTCATCGAGGCAAGGCTACAGCTTACATTTCACGAAACATAGTCGATCTGTCTTCTGGAGACAATTGTGACACCCACCCGTTGATGAACCCTTTCCAGAACTCTACTATCCAACAGTCGGCCTTAGGTGAGCAGTCATATGGCTGATGCATCTACTTAGGCATGCACGCAATGGCATTGCTACTTATACTTGGCGTCCTGTCAGTACCCGCGAAGCTGCATGAGTTCAGCCGAAGTCACAGCTTCCGGCGCATCTGGTTTGTCGCAACAGCTTGGGGTATGAGGCACAACCTTGCGATCATGCAGCAAGCCGTCAGACTTGGTCAGCATGGATTTTGATTTGACGGGCTTCACCGCAGCCGGTCAAGAGGTCGAGGGATTGAATATATATGCAAATCACCGACGGCGCGGTCCAGGAGGCGCTCTTTGTGCAGACCGAAGGGGGGCTGCATGAAGTGTAAAAGCCACAGAGTGTCGCTATTCGGTCAACTATGTGCCGCAGCGCGTGGCCGACAGAACCTGGTGTGGGGATATGCGTTTGGGAATGAGGCCCAAACTCGCGACCACAGATATGTGAACTGCCATCTCGGCTCAGTTGAGCGCTTTTGAGCTCGGGCACGAAGTCAATTGTCTAAAGATTTGAGCCCGATTAAAGCAACCAAACATCCTTGACCTGATCGCCATCCAAGCCCCGGTGGCAGCCGGCAATATGGCAGCTACCGACTCTGACAGACATGATACGACGCCCTTGTGTCGTATGCCGGCTTCATATCGTTTACAGAGGCGGTGTGTTGGCTATTCTAGTCGAGATGGGACCCGGCATATTGTCATAATGGCTGTATGCTATATTTTATGGCCAATGCTAATGGTTCCTAGGCTCGGCAGTGACTATATATACCGACATGTTTTCCTGGTGTTGGAATGAAATGTTTCGAACAACAAGAGACTGAATTGCTACCAGACTCCAGCATCACAAACTCAAACAGCCCCTATCTCAACCACGATGTCTTCTCCCCTCTCCTCTTACGTCTTTGACGAGCAAAACATGACTTGGATCACGTGTGATCTATGCGCCGGCTCGTTCCAGCGTGAACTGCATGTCAACTCTGCTGCTTCACCTAAGCCACACACTAACAGAGAAACAGTGGATTATGCCAGGCTTGCCATGGTACCAAGCTTCGCAGAGTGTCCTACAGCTATCTCGCGACTGGATCCTCTCCTCCACAGGCACCTGCTGCGCCTCCTCCTCCTCCCCCGCCCAGGGACGACAAGCCTGATCATTCTCGTGGGAGTGCAAGCGGCTTCAGCGTTTATGGTCGCCGCTCTTGATGAGCTCGTCCCATGGCATGATAGACGCCAGTCTTGCCTACAAATGTGTTTCAGTACATGCGTAAGAGAAAACAGGCGGAGATGACTACAAGTGTGCACATTCGTTTTTAGTTCGAGATACCTTGGGATCTGCTTTTACGGCGATGACAGTATATGACGAGCGGGGCTTTGATTATAGCGGTCTTTTGTCTAAGGAGTCACTCGTTATGGGTTTTTAACAACTTGTCTTGACTTTGTGTTTTGGTAGGAAGGATGAGCTTTGCTGCTACAGGGGCACAACCAGCAGCCAATCTCTCTTTTAAAGAAACAAACTATCCTGGAAGAATTAAATTCCTGCTTTGCACCCATGAAACTTATCCGACCCCTTGGACACATTTTAGACTACTCATATACTCATTAAATCTGCAGGCTTGGGCCTTCCCTGTCTCCATGATATCTTTGGAACACTCGTCAGCTCCATATCAGCACTGCTAACAACATCTATACCAGTAATTACTACATTAGCCGTGCGGTCGATGTAGGGCTTCAGTTGGCGGATATGTACAATATCATCACTTCACTTAGACCCTCGTCTCCCACTATTGCCCCGCGTCAACTCAACCCCACCTCCACTTCCGTCACCGAAGCCCGACCCATGCCCGGCCTCCAACCTTCGCCATCTTTATCCACCTGCCTATTGTACTCATACTCATAAACAATGAGAACTGTCCTTTGCCGACTTGTGCTCACATCCCGATCCTTGACATCGTCACCAACACCTTTGTCTATATTCCAACGCACAGCCCCTTCCATCATCCGCAACATGTCGTCCACAACGGCACCCGTCCTCAAACAGCGTGTTAAGCTCTCTCTTATCCAACTTGCGTCCGGCTCCGACAAGAAGGCCAATCTTGACAGCGCAGCCTCGCACGTCGCTCGTGCGGCCTCATCAGGCGCAAAGATTGTCGTTCTGCCAGAATGTTTCAACTCACCCTACGGAACAGACCACTTCCCTCAGTACGCAGAGACTCTGCAGCCAAGTCCGCCCTCCCGTGATGATGCGCCCTCTTATCACGCCCTGTCGGCAATGGCCGCCGAGAACAAGGTCTATCTCGTCGGCGGATCCATCCCAGAATATAGCCCAGATACGAAAAAGTACTACAACACGACCCTGATCTTTGCACCCGATGGAGCCCTTCTTGGCACGCATCGCAAGGTGCATCTCTTTGATATCGACATTCCCGGCAAGATCACATTCCGCGAGTCTGATATTCTCAGCCCCGGCAACAAAGTGACGCTCGTCGACCTTCCCGAGTACGGCAAGATTGCCGTTGCTATCTGCTACGACGTACGCTTCCCTGAGCTGGCCACTATCGCGGCTCGAAAGGGAGCCTTTGCGCTCATCTACCCTGGAGCTTTCAACACTACTACAGGTCCTCTGCACTGGCAATTGCTTGGTCGAGCTCGCGCTGCCGATAACCAGCTCTACGTAGCCTTGTGCAGTCCCGCTCGCGCCGAAACTGGCTATCCTGCCTATGGCCATAGTCTTGTGGCGGACCCAATGGCGCATGTCCAGGTCGAGGCGGATGAGAAGGAAACGACTGTTGACTGGGAGCTTGATCCCGATAAGATTACTGAGGCGAGGAGGAATATTCCGTTGAACTCGCAACGGAGGTTTGACGTATACCCTGATGTGAGTGAGGGTAAGATTCAGTTCGAGGAGCCTTAATCGAACGTTGATCTGGGTATCCCTTCCCTCATACTTTAGCATGTCAAAGAAACGTACATATGTCAGATTATGATCACTGGGCATGTATGGAGGGCAATTCAACTGAGAGAACCAAGTCCTCTATTTCATGACTCCACGAGCCCTACTCGCAGTAACGCCAGAGTCTTTTCCTTTTTGAGACACATATATACCTTTGCATCTGTGTTAATCTATGTAGCCACCTTGGCCTTTTTTGTTTTTGTCCCCGGTGATCCTTTTCCTGCATAAACTCATAAACGTAGCCACCCATACCACTCAGAGATCCTTTGACAAACACAACCGGCCTTACTCAAGAGCCTTCTGGGCGAACTTGGGAAGGACGAAGCTAGCCTTATGAATCTCAGCAGAGTAGTATCGGCACTTGGCGTCCTCCTCCTCCTTGGACCAGGATCGGATAGGGTTCTTGACATCGGTCTTGGGGTCCTTGGAGCAGACCATGAAGCCGATCTGACCGGAGGGGTAGGTGGGGATGGTGGTGTAGGCGTACTCGGCGACGGGGAAGATGGCCTGGCAATCCTTCTTGAGGCGAGCAATGAGGGGGAGATGAAGCCAGGGGCTCTCGGCTGTGAATGGGTCAACGAGTCAGCGCAGTCCTAGAACAAGTCACGGCGCAACATAACAATAAAGTGGCATGCCAGGAACAGCAGAACAGAACACGACACGGCCCACGTTAAACAACAAACGAAGAAACATGCTATCACGGGACTACCCGAAGCAAAGCTGGGAAAGCAGCACTAGCTTCTGGCAGTCCCTAGGAGGCACGCGGTACCATCATGTACCAATCGAGGGAGACCCCTGCCACAACCGATCAACTTTGACCGGCCAGGGTTCCCTGATTCTGCCGTTCCCAGGGACTCCAGCTACCCTCCTCAAGAAAATAGGGAACATACAACCTTGAGTAGTAATGACACCGCCCTCGCGAAGAGCGTCGTGGAGGAGCTGGAAGTAGCTCTTCTGGAAGAGAGCCTCGGCGGGACCATCGGGGTCGGAGGAGTCGGTGATGATGACGTCGAACTCGTTCTTGTAGTCGTTGAGGAACTTGAAACCGTCGCCGACGTGGGTCTTGGACTTGGGGTGGTCGAAGCCGCAGGCCATGGAGGGGAGGTGCTCCTTGGAGAGACGGATAACAGCCTCGTCGATGTCGCAAAGAGTGGCCTCCTCGACGCAGTCGTGCTTGACAATCTCACGGAGGACACCACCGTCACCACCGCCAATGACGAGAACCTTCTTGGGGTTGGGGTGGGAGTTGAGGGCGAGGTGTGCAATCATCTCCTGGTAGGAGAACTCATCGCGCTCGGTGCACTGGATGACGTTGTCGAGAACCAGGACGTTGCCAAAGTCGGTGGACTTGAAGATGAGGACGTCCTGGTACTTGCTCTTCTCGTGGACGAGGACCTTCTCAACGCGAAGGGTCATGGCATGGCCTGTTTGGTCGGGTAAGACTTTTGAGTCGTTAGATTTGGGTGGGTTGGGTTTGCCTACCGGGCCACATCTCCGAGATCTCTCGGAACCAGCCATCTACATGAGATATTAGTCAAACATTGGATACCAAAAAGTTGCAAGGCTTGCGAGGGGAGTTGTGCTGTTTGCCCGAGTGTGTGGGTTGTGATAGAGGAGTTGGGAATGGCCCTGTCATGGTCGGACAAGCTCAGAGCATTGAATTGCAAGTTTGATGAGACGATACCATCAAGACACCGGCTTCATCTCTTGCAGCAACTGGCAAGAATTGAGAGACGAGGCACGCGTGAGCTGCTCATCATGAGAGAGGGGCAGCGATCAACGCGGGGCAGCAGAAAAAAGAAAAGAAATAAGAGGGGGAAAAAAACATACCCTTGATGGTGGGGTGGGTGATCTCCTCGGTAGACATTTTACTGGATGTAGAGGAAAGAGAAGAAAGAGGTCGAAAAGACGGATAAACAAGTGACGAGCTGATAGTGGAAATGGTGATGTTTCGTGGAGGTGAAGAAAAAGGCGGGAGCTGGAGGAGGCTTGACTTTTTAAGAGTGACGCTGCAACTGCAACCGCAACTGTAACTGTAGCACCCGTGCCTGCCAAAGCTAAATCTCCCTCTTCCGGTTGGTGGGCGCATGGGCATTGCGGGTAAAAATTTCGATGCCCACCGCCCAAAGTTGGAAGCACAGGCACCGACACAAGCAGAAACAGCAGAAACTGGTGATGGCACCGTCGTTTTGGGCATCGATCCCATGGGGCCCCAGACGATGATTGGGCGGTGATCAAGACTACTGAGACATAAACCAGGTACCCTAGATAAAGAAAGTGCCTGTGGCCAACAGCATAATCAGACCAGACTTCTGTGTACAGAGTACACAAATAATATCATGACTTGAGGCTGGGTAGATCCATGCTAACTACCTTTAGTTATATCTCGTCACCCAAGTAAAGCATGAGCACATACGCATACACGTGCACAACGTGGGGCGGTGGAACGACCGCAGAGTGGACTTGTCTGGACAATAAGTCGGCTTCGTTCTCTCCAGATATTTCCACTTGTGGTAACTTGATCTTCGCCCCAGTCTTCAACGTTAGTCGGTCTTCAAAGCGGGCCCTTGGTGAACTGTCTGAACCAATTGATCTGTTGACTGTATGAAGGCATCTACATTGGTTGTGATGTCAACGAGGTCCCTGTAATGTGCAGATGAATCTGTGGGTTTGTGCCAGTCGAAGCCAGTTCTGTTTCCCAGATCCTCGCTTCACGCGGCAAACATGGAGAAATAATGGGTTTAGATACAATGCTATATCTTGCTTAGTTGCTTGCTTGGTATATCCTCTAACAAGCTCGAACAAAGAGGAAGAATTGAGCCAATATCGTGATACAAAAGATCCTTCCCGGATTTACAAGCTTTTCCCGCAGCATCAAGGCAGAGTCTTCCCGTGCCCACAATGGGGTGGTTACCAGGTTTCATCTTCATGGCATTGCAACTCCGTCCATCCCGTATATCGTACGCCCTTGTTACTTCGCCCAGCTCCGTTCACCGCCGAACATTGATTGCAGGAACGCCTTATAAACCAGAACCTTTCCGTATAAACGCCAAACGTATAAATGCAAGGGAGATAAAGTAATGAGACAGCCAACTGTTGGTGGAGATGGGGAGGTGTGTACATATAGTTGAAACTGGCGTCGCCTTCCGTTCGTGCGGCATCCTTCATGTGAAACGTAGTTCGGGTACCTCATCTGTTGTCATCGTCTTCGTGAATCTGGAACTCGGTAGTGTTATTGTTTGGCCATACATTTTGTGTACTGGGATACTCGGAGGGTTGACTGCTGGCGTTGCTGCCCGGGTTCGTTTGGTGAGGATCAACATTTTCATCATCCGACGCATCACCTTGGTCCTCAATCCCAGGCCAGGGCTCATCTTCCGGGAGTTGCCAACCCTGCAACCCCTGTTCTAGGATTGCTTGGTCATGTGTGATTATCTCCATATCGTGCTCTCCCTCGCTGTCGCCCATATCTTCAGAACCACTCTCGTATATTTCAATGTTGAAATCCGAATCGTCGTCAAAATCCTCCTGAACGGCCGCAGGTGCGGAACTGCCTGTGCGGACAGGTCGCTCTTGGAGAGGAGCATTACTGTGTGGTGTAGCATAGGCGAAAGGTGTGGTGCCGCGCGCTACTTGACGATCGGTGAAGCCAAGGGGCATGGGACTCGGCGAGGCAGTCCATCTTGGCGTAAATCGGTGACTGGGAGATCTTGTGCGGCGACATTTCATGATTGCGGACTGGGGATTGGTCTGTAAAGCGGGAGACGCGCGACGGCTCTGTCCGTAAGATGACACACGACGCCTACTGAGCGCGGGCGAGATTTGATTTGGAGCTGCCATGGGCATGGAGGAGGTTCGGATGTGGGGTGGGCGAGAACCTCTTCGACTGCTAAGCAAAGGCGACTGAGCGCGCATTACTGATGGGCTTCTAGATTTGATCATATGTAGAGCCGGGTAGAATGTTTGCGATGGCGATGACGAAGTTGGTCCCTTGTCGTTCCGCACGCTCATGGAACTGTCTACACTGGGCGGCTCATCAAGCTGTTCGACCCAGGACCAGCACTCTTCAAAGACCTTGCTTTCATCCAATGAATCCGACACATCAGGAACAACAGGACTCATCTCCCTGAGCATTTGCCACGTCCATCCCATTTCGTACGCCTGGAAATCTTGGAGGTAGGCATCAGGATGAGTAATGAACAATCTAGGTTCAGAAGCTCTCATCATGACTTGGCTAAGGAATTGCACATCCCACACCGCGGGTGTCATCATCTCAGCAGGACTGAGGAAACGTAGTCGCGAGTCTTTGTGGATCTTACGAAGGGGAACCCATGTAGACTGGAGTCCCAAGAACGTAGACGAACGTGGATCTGTGGTTTGTGGTCGAGAGAAAATGTTCATCTCACGAAAGACGTGTCCAAAGGCTGCATTCATAGCCATGGTAATGCTACGCGCGTCTGACCCCTTGACAGATATCGTCTTGATTAGACCACGACTGCGCAATCGTCGATCTATAATGCCCTTATCCGGACAAGCTTTGGGCAGGAGCCATTTCGTATCTTGGTTCGCAGCCATCCAATCGGGGTAGAGAGACATTTCAGACCGCATGGTTATTGTGCTGTGCGTCATGGGCAATTGCGTCCAGTCATCATTGGAGATATGTGGCTCATTCTTGAACTGCTGAGCCTCCTGCCACACCTTCTTCAGGGGAAACGGCAGAAAGACTACCTCAATCTTGAAAGGATGGTTGGGAGAGGGCATCAGTGACTGCAGTTGGACAACTTGCGCTTGTAGAGACTGTACTTGGCTCAAGAGCTCTTGTGAGTGTGTGGGTCGGCTTGTAACGCTGGTCGAAACCGATGTCATACTAGCATCGTCGCCACGACGAGACGCGACGCTATTGCCATCGTTAAGCACGCTCTTGTTATCATTGACAAGCTTCTCGACCTCCTCCACTCGACTTTCTATATCAGCCATGCGGATATCAGCGTGATCATGCTTTTCGTGGCACTCCTCATGCCCAGGAGCTGTGAATGAGACCGTCTCCAGCCGGTCCAGGCGTTGGTCGTGGCCGCTAACAGTTTCGGAGAGATTCTTGAAAGCGCGGCGCGAAACAGCTGCACTAAAAGCTGCAGCTCGGGATTCAGACTGAGTCGGCGTACCAGCACGGGGAGTATCACACGGTTTGTGATCCTGGGAAGTCCATGTAAAAGAGTCGGCTTGCGGCGCCGGGTCTCGAGGCACTGCAATTGGTTGGAACTCCTGGGTGGTATTGGCCTGGGTTGGGGAGGGAGGTTGGTTTCCTGTGAAACCATTCAGGGTATGAAGTCCTTTTCCTGCGAATGGTCGGAGATATTTGGCGTGGACGGATGAGGTCGTTGATCCTGTTTGAGAAGCTATTAAGCACTGGGCTGGTATTGGTGGGATAGCAGAAGGGCATGACTGCGACTGAAGGAAATTGCCCCAACTCATGGTATCCGGAATTGAGGCAGAAGCACCGGGGTTTTGGCTAGCAGTGATCCTGGGGTATGGTTCGGTATCTTGTGGTATTCTCTGGTCCGGCAGTCTTTGGTCCGGTGTCCGTTGGATAAAAGATAAGGCTCCTGCATTGAAACTCGAGAAATTCATTCCGGGGATGACAGTAGGTGTCTGGATGGCCAAGTCCATTACGGGGCTCAAAGGTTCTCGTCCAGT
This sequence comes from Fusarium nurragi, assembly GCA_012977755.1. Taxonomy (NCBI): domain Eukaryota; kingdom Fungi; phylum Ascomycota; class Sordariomycetes; order Hypocreales; family Nectriaceae; genus Fusarium; species Fusarium nurragi. The sequence continues at coordinate 107,287 of JAALXI010000066.1, forward strand.
CCTGGGTCTCTCGTTTTCCTGGCCTGGTATACTCACCTCGGGCTGCTGAGCATCACGGGTTCCCTCCTCGTGATAGCAGGCATGGTGATTACACATACACCACTGGGATTGGTCCGGCACAAGATTGCCTGTGGGAGAGCGACTCCAGAACCTCCGGCATCCGCATCGAGCTCCATTGGCACCAGGGTTTAAGTCGACAAAACCGCAAGCTCCCCCTGGCAGGCTGAGGGTCGGCGTCCTGACCGCGACAGCATCTGTATATATATCAAAGGCATTTGGGGTGAAGTGAGACGGGTCGAACGGGGTCGCAGCCATTGGAAGCTACGCGCGCTCATGTCGCGAAGCCAGAATCGAGAGCGGATAGAAATATAGGCTGGAGCGCCTTCGTTACGGATGAAAGTCCAACGTGGGAGAGGAGAGCTGTATAAGAGAAGATGTATGATATCGCAACTGATTGAAGGCCGTGATGATGTGTCACAGGCCCTCCCAACCAGGCCCAGGTAGGGTCGCAGGCAAAGAGGCCGCCTAATTCAGTTCATCGCACTATGGAATCGGTTAGAAAAGGTGTCCAGGCCGTCGAGGTTGAAACATCTCCGAGCGCAATCCATAGTAACCGGTGCGAGAAGGATGGAATGAGATTCCAACACAGATGGAGAGCACTGACCAGAGCGCGAAGAAGAGAGAAAGCAGACGGTCGTCGATGGAGGGGACAGCGCAATTTATACGATGGAAGCTCGGGAGATGAAGAGAAGTCGCAGGCGAACGGAAGAGAGTGGACGAGGAGTAAAGTCGCAATAGCAAGAGCAAGAGTAAGAGCAGCAGGTGGAGGGGACTCGAATGCCTGCCTGCCTATGATCTATGGCGGATGGAGCAGGGCGAACAAGGAACAAGGCGACGACTGTTGGAGTGGTTCACGAGATGGGATAGGACGAGGATTGCTGTGGGGGAGATGGAAGTGCATCCACATCCAAGACACGCCTCGACTGTGTCGACACGCGCACCCTGTTGACGCACTATAGCCCTTTACGGCAGGCAACCGTAGCTGCTTTAACAGTGGAAAACACAAGAGATACAGTGGTTTTGGAGTAGATAACACGCTTGAAATCATGAGCAAAATGGTGATTCTCATTTATAGCCAGTTGATTATTTAACACCATCATCGTCACTAACGTTCAATAACAGCCACCGTTGAGGGAAATAGGAAATAGGAAATAGGAAATGAAGCCCCAAACCTCCCACCACAAGACCTCTGCATGCAAGTGCAAGGAGACACGAAACCCATTAAAGCAGCACCACTTGTTTCAGCGCGCTTTCTCCTCTCCAAGTCACTTCCAGAGCTGCTTCTCTAACTTACCCCGCGAAATTGAGTGCTCAAACCGGTGCACGCTCACAAAAAGATACAAAAACACAGGCAAGCGCTTCGAGATAAGAATTTCGGCCCAATAGGATACTTCCGCCTCCAGTAAGGCCCCACCGTTCTCTCGGGAGGGAACGGCGCCTCCCTCTTCTCCCCATCGTCTAAGCTTGAGTCAAAAAAGTAACGGGTAGAGGTAGACAATGGTTTTTTGTTTTGTTTTTGTTTTTGTGTTTTTAAATAAAGCACGCTCAGCAAAGCAATAAAACGCACGTGGACCGCGCAGGGGAATGGTCATGGTTGCAATGCTTCAATTCCGGACAGAATTCCATCGCTCCTGTGTTCATTGGGTTGAGTGAACAATTTGGTACCCAGGACTTTCACCACTTACAAAATAACCTACCTACGCAGGTATAGCACTGGCCTCGTTCACCGGTAACAAGTTAAAACGTGCAGTAGCTGCGAAGATGCCTCATTAAGCCGATAGTCTGACGAGGCTGAAAGTATCATTGGCTAACTTTTGCCATTTACTTCAAGCATTGGCGTGATTGTCCCCTTGGTTGCCGTTTGATCTCGACTCGTTCAGTGAGGCGGCCACTGGGTCTTTCGCCTCGAGGATCGGCTGGCCGTGTGAAATCAAGAAGATCCGTGAGAGGATATAAACAGAGAACTAAAGAAGTTCACGATGAAACAATTGAGTCATATTCCATTGAAACAAGACGTCATTGGGTTGTACGGTTGTATTGGGGGTAAAGTTACTTGCTCTACAAGTCCATAATCATAAAAATAAACTCTATCAATCCAGAAATACTCCAAATCTCGTCTTTGTATAGTTTCCGATAGTGGCGAGGTCCAATGTTCAAAACTTACGTCGTACAGATACTCAAAATGACTAATGCAGAGGAGCCTCCTGATGCTGCCATTATACTGCAACCATGGTGGCGTGATCTTATGCGGCAATGTCTGTCATACCTTCACATAAATAATCATCATTGTCACCATCATACTTCGCCCCAGCTACCCATCGGGCCGTTGGAGGCAATCACAGAACCCGTACCCAACGATCCACCAATGTCCCAGTAATGCCGTGATGAGACGCTGCTCCGTCGAGCGGAGCGCCTAGTGCTCTGACTCGCGCAGCTGCTTGGGTGCCGAATTGCCACCGGGCTGCCAGGCGTCGTGGCCTTGAAGGTCCGACGCTCAGCCGGAGGTCGCATGCGTGATATCAAGGGGTGGTGTTGCCGCACGCGGGCCAGTTTGGCGGCTGTGTCTTGGCTACTCGACGTTGCCAAATGAGCTGGTGTTGAAGGAGGTGGGTTGCTGTTTCGTGGCATGAACCTCGAACGTAGATACCGAAATACCAATTTCATATCAAGATCCTTCTCCCATTCCTCTTGGGTAAAACTGTTGCTTATAGAAGTGTTGTGTCGTGATGTTTGCTTTGGCTCAGTCGATGGCTCGGATGACCTGCCATGGATGTTGATGTGCTGTGGTGATGTCTGCACTGTTGGCTTGAATTGTGGGAATGATTCGTGTTCGGGCTCTGTTGGGCGGATGTGGTCTGTGGCGGAATGAGACGAGTTGGATTCTGGGATGATTGGGAGACCAGCATAAGGCAGCGGCATCTGCTGCACTCGGGCATAGGTCGAGAATGCACCAGGGTGATGGGAAATATGGCTGACGAGTGAACCAAGCTCTCTTGACATCCTCTCCAGCATCTCCAGTTGCCATTCCTCTTTGTCAGTGAACTGCTGTGACTCCCACGCCAGGTGCTGAGACGCGCGCGGTGTTGAAGATAGATCCTCAACATCCTCAGGTACAATTTCGCCCAGTAAAACTGAGATCGACCGTTCGTCCATCCCAACAACATCCCGCAGGAATTTCCTAGTAAGTTTAGAGAAGAACCCTTCCGACTCGGCAGGTGTTTCCATGGCATCCTCATCGTGCCATGTCATATTGTCTGATTCCACATCGGGTGCAGGACTTGGTGACATCGGAGCCAGATTGGATGACGGGTGCTTATGGATCGATACTTGTGAAAGCCGCCTCCGCCTTGTCTCACGTTGAATCTCTCCCAGCAGCACTCGACTGTGCTCTAAACGCCATGCTTCGATTCGTTGGCGCTTCTCTTCCTCATGGACTTGGTCATGCTCGACATCGAGTTGCCTCAAGTCGAAACTCTCCCTTCGTTGATACTGCCGTCTGGGGTTGAAGCGCTCGAATTGGTATATGTGATCTTGGGCCTGAGCACCCAGTGTAGGTTGATCAAGGTGGAAAGATCCTAGCCCGTCATGGGCAGGAAATACAGGCACAGACCCGTGGTATTCGGCCGGTTGCTGGTGATGAGCTGCAGATATTGAGCGAAAGCCAGGTAAGTGGCCATCAAGACTATCCAATTCAGCATCATCTTCATCATCAAGTGCAGAAGCTGAGGCGGATTGGCGTGACTCGGCCTCCGATTTCGCAGCCGGTTTCAAACTCCCCAAATCTCCCACTCTCGATCTTCCAGGAGTTTGTAACGAGTGATCAGTTTCAGTAAGATAGGATGTTGTTGTCACTTCAGTCGGCGCGAAGAGCACCCATGTCTGCGACTCCTCTAGCTGGCGTTCTTGGACGATGGGCGCCTCTCTTCGAGGAAGTTCCTGTACTTCGACCGGAGGGCGCACGACGCGTTGAACCGACTGTCGAGTCGGCTGATGAAAGGCCATGATTATCGCGCTCGTTATAGTCGTTGCGAGGTTGCGATGATGGTTGCGATAAGCAAATGACGGACAAGATAAGTTGAGTTGATGATGGAAGTGGACCCCCCTGGTAGATAGATATATGTCCGCCTATGTCGGGGGCTTACAGAGGCGATATGGGATAGAGTGGGACAAAGCGATATAAACGACTTGGTCGCTCGCGGTCAACAGCGTCGAGCAAACCAAGGTTGAAGAAGGAAAGAGGTAGAGGATAAAGGACAAAAACCAAGAACAAGGATGTGACAAGAAGAGAGTTTGCATTTAGGTCGTCTCACTAAAAGATAGGGAGAAGAGAGGCGGGAAGGGTGCCCAGTCGCCAGCTAGAGGCTAGGTCTATCCGTACCTTAGAGGGATGCTACTCATAGGCGTCATCTAGGCGCTCCAATGCTGCAGTCGGGGGTTGATCGGCGGGAGGGGGGTGAGGCTCGCGTGTTCAGTTAAGCATGCATCCGCCATGGCCAGTTGCGCTCAGCTGGCTTTTTGTTCAGACTCAGGCTCATCAGACACAGATATGTACATTTACTAGTGCAGTACAGTGTTCGCGTAGACGGGTAGAAAGTACCACTCGCATGATGTTATTGTCGGGTTAGACGTATAAAACAATGCGTTCCGACTCAGAAGAGTCCACTCGCATGAGTCGCATGTCTACTGCAGCTTGTATTCCTGACGTGGACAAGCATGGCAATCGCTGCAAGGAAGCCCCAGCCTGCTTATCGCTTTATGCTGTGCTGACCGATACTTCGAATGCAACAATAGGACATCCTTCGAGAAGGAAAAGGGTCCATGTTGGAGCCCGGCACATACAGTACCCGCAGCTATGCTGCTAGAGACAGATCTAAGGTGCCTAGCCCGCCCATTTTCCCGCAGAGTGACACAACCGCAGGTACTTTCAGTGGTGCCTCCCAATCCCATTTGCCCAAGTCCCAGCCACGTTTTCTCATATCATTCTGCATTCTGACTGTACTCACGGTTGTTGGTAAATGTACGTCGTTTCCAAATCTATTACCTTTTCGCAAGCATGCACAGATAACAGTCTTCCCGGGCCTTATCTTGTCTAACGATGGCCCCTGGTGGCTGTCTACTAATGTTGAGGAAAAAGATGTGCGCTACTTGTGACCTGTATGGCGTCACAAACCATCCAAGTGAAGTCATGTGGCCAAGGTGAGGAAGTAGCTTTAGTTCCAAAATGCCCCAACAAAATATTGCGAATGTCTCTGTCGACACTCTTTGAGTACTTATCCATGTATATACGTACAATTATGAGTACGATGTGTTTCGAGAAAAACGCCTGACAATGGTAGTATTCCTCCTGCATTAACTTTCCTATGAGGTGAGCGGCATACACCTTGTGGATGGGCGGACCGCATAATTCGCCAATCACCATTTCGAAGAGAAGTGCTTGGATGGAGCGGATAGAAGCTGACAAACGAAGTAACAGTCTGACATATATAATCAAAATTGAAAACCAGGCAAACTCACTCTCATAGTTAGCAGTAGAGCGGCAGAATCCGAGTCAGCCGGATCTTTCGGCCATGATCCCCTTGCTGAGATAAGCACAATCGTATTTTTTCGAGATCAGCAAGACTTGCAATGATATCATCATTTCAATATTGATGAAGCACGGTACGAGGAAAAACACAGTTCTGAATGTAAGATTTCAATTTGCCTAATCGGCACCTTTCAACTAGTAAAGTTTCAAGAGGCCCTTAGTCGACAAGCCATTTTGACGCCAGAAAACCCATATTCCATCCTATCAATCATTCCTTTAAGCCTCGGACTTGAAAGCGTCGGGGAAGCGGCGGATGTTGCGCTCCAGAGAACCGTGGTTGGAGAGGAACTGGACGTAGGCACCGTCGACCTTGACGCGGCCGGCAGCCTTCTTGTCGAGGTACTCCTCACGTCGGAGAGGAGTGAAGCCCCAGTTCTTGGAGACAATGATCTTTTGTCGGCCAGGGAACTTGTACTGGGATCGGCGGAGAGCCTCGAGGGCGATGGCGCGGTCTGGTAGTATATTAGTAAGATGATTCCAAAGTGGCAAACGGGTTTCACATACTGGCATCACGAGTGCGGACGCTCATGAGAATCTGGCCAATGTTGACACGGGCGACAGTGCCGTTGGGCTTTCCCCAGGCACCACGCATACCGGTCTGCAGTCTATCGGCACCGGCACAAGACAACATCTTGTTGATACGGACGACGTGGAAGGGGTGAGCACGGACTCGGAGGTGGAAACCCTCCTTACCGGTGTTCTTGACCAGGTACTTGTTGGCGCAAATACGGGCGGCCTCGAGAGCCTCGGAGCTCAGCTGCTCATACTCGTTGGAAACGAGATGAATGCAGAGAGGGAAGTCATCGACGTTGGCGCGCTTTCGGCCAAGATCGAAGATTCGGATCTTGGGGTCGGGGACACCACGGTTGAACCGAGACTTAGGATACGGCTAGAAGTAGAGTCAGTATGAGAGCATGGTCAAAAGAAATGCTCGTCAACGTCAGAGAGAAACACCCCGCGAAGGAGCAATATTGCGGATTTCGTCATGAGTAATTCCTACAAGCGACGAACACCCAGCACTTCTCAGTAAACGTCTCGCGCGAGAAAACGCACCTTGTTCTTGCAGTATCGGTAGCAACGAGCGGGACGGCGCGCCATTTTGTCGGATTTTTGATGATCTGTCGTTAGGTGTTGTGCAGAGGAAAGATGAATCCGACGAGGGGGATCCCGAATGCCCGTTCTGGTTCAACTAACGAATTGATTTGTAATGGGTGCCTGAGGTTCCTTGTGCGCTTTAGGGCTCACAACAACGTTAAAGCTAGTCTGGACCCACATTCTCCCACTCTTGCAGGCTTGCAAAAACTCCAGAATTCTCAAACTTTTTTGATACTCAACCTCAGCACTCCATCATCCAAACGACAAGTCGCCGCCAACCAGTCGCCCAACAGTCACAATGGCCCCCCAGAAGAAGAGCAAGAAGGATGCCAACAGCATCAACTCCAAGTTGGCGCTTGTTATGAAGTCCGGAAAGGGTATGCGCGAGCAGTTCTAGACTACGGCAAATGAATTTCTCGCTAACTGATTTTTCAGTCACTCTTGGCTACAAGTCTACCCTCAAGAGCCTCCGATCCGGCAAGGCCAAGCTCATCATCATTGCTGGCAACACTCCTCCTCTCCGCAAGTCTGAGCTCGAGTACTACAGCATGTTGTCCAAGGCCCCCATCCACCACTTCTCTGGTAACAACGTAAGTCACAATTCGCTACGTCTCTTTACAAATATTGTCATGTTGCGGGAAACTGCAACATGACACTTCTCGGAAATGCTTGCTAGACAACGTTTCTTTGGTCTCAAGAACACTAGTTCTTGCGACCTACCCAGAGAAAAAGTCATCTCGACTTTGGAGGGTCCATTGGCTTACTCGTCTTCCTACAGATCGAGCTCGGTACCGCCTGCGGTAAGCTCTTCCGATGCTCCACCATGGCCATTCTCGACGCTGGTGACTCCGACATCCTCAGCGACCAGCAGGCTTAAGTGTCGCGCTGATAGAGAATGCATTTTATGGCGTTATGGGGTAAAATGGGTCTAGGGCATTTGAGGATATACCAATCAGAGTGATGAAAAAGCGACGACTCTCAGTGAGAACATGCGATGTCATGAAGAATGCATGGTAGTTCTCCCCTTGACCTACGTGTCTTGGGCTCAATTGGGCTTGATATCGAGTATCAGTCTAATTCAATGAAAAAATAAAGCTCATGATCATTGTTCCCCACCAATGCTTATCTTGTTCCTCGTGATCTTACTTTGTGTGTGCTGCACTGTGGATATCTATCCACTTAGTTGCAGAATGTCCAGCTGGTGGGTTATATGCTATGTGTTGTCCACCGGCAAACTCTTGGTGTAAAGTCTCAACATGTCATTCCACCGGGCATGTTCAGCAGTACAAGGAACCTTACCAGAGTGTGCGACAAGATTGTGGAATTGTTCACTAAACTGAAAACTTTGAGTTACGTTATGGCTTTTTCGCTATTAACTTGGCTGTCCTTACACGAAAGCTAATCCTCAGGCTATATTTGAATCAGGAAGACAAAGATAGCATTCTGGACTTGTCTTGAGCCTTGGGACTGCCTAGTCTATGTCTACCCGTGTGCTGTTCTCATTGGGCTAAGACAGACTTTCCTAGTTCTTGAGTTGACCCGTCAATCGTCCTACTATCCGTTTCGTTAGCACTTGCATGGTGAAGAATGCATGGGTTGCCACGGAGCAACGTAATACTATCGAGAGTGCATGACTTGAATCCCACCAGCTTAATTATGTGGCTCTACTACTATGCTGAAATTGCACTAAGCTTCTGTTGGTCCAGCCTGTGTCTATCTGTTTCCGGATACTCGCAGATTTGGCAACAACTTGATCAACTATAATGACAATACCCTAGCGGAGTATATTTGTCTCCTCAGCCACATAAGTGATATGCCGGCGGCTGGTACGATTGCCAATCTCCTATCCCAGCATCAATAACAGAGGTCATGCACAGTACGGAGTACGCATTGACCAAATCTCGGGCCTATCGTTTGCGGTAGAAGCTCTAAGCACAAGGTTCAGCACAAAAAGCTACAACAACTGGTTTTTTAGAAAGGAGCCGTTCCACCATTTGCAACAGCCACACGTTGTCTATTACGACGTTACCATGCCAGCAGTGTTACGGATATAGCTTGGCTTCTACAGTATGACAAGGCTGTACGAATCAACTGTATAGCAAAGGTTGTGAGTGAGGCCGTGGTTAACAGAGGGGTTGAGTCCCTGCATAAGTTCAATCTCCAAACTCTTTGTCCTTCACCGACCACGGGACCAGTAACAGCCTTAATTTTTCAGCATCTGCATGGAAATTATTTCTCATATTAAATGTTAAACTCGAAACTTTTTTCTTCTCTTCTTCCCCCTCGTCTAAGTCCTCGACTGTACTGTTTATACCGTACAACACAATATTCCCTTCACTGGAGTAGCTTGTTCCAGCAGCATCAACAGTTGTCTGCCCCAGAAATAAAGACCTTCTGGACGCCGACGCCACACGCTAGAGTCAGGCCCCTACCCCGTACCTGGCAACGTCCCTTTTCGAGGCGCAGACGGGGACTGTCCTGTACGTTACTGCATTGGACAGCCCAGGACAAGACACTCCTATTTCAGCTCCGACCCGTCTTGTTGGATTTACTATCTGCGTTCCAGGTCACCAGGTGAACGTGCAACTCAACTGGCCACAACAAACCTTACGACAACTTTCAAGGCATACAATATCTATACTTGACCACGAACGACCTTGCGCTGCTCTCGTCTTTATTGACACCGCCAGCTCTTGTTACGCTCCATACGACCCCGTCCAACCCAACCAAATCAATTCAGATCCAAATCATTATCACAACATGTCTGCCGCTACAAAGAAGCCCCCGGCTGGAGGTGTTGGCCGAGTATCACACGCCGACTCTTCTTCTTCCTCTTCCACAAGTCCTTCTCTCTCGCGTTCCAACTCCCGATCGACTACTCCTACCAGCAATGGCCATACCCGTACTCGATCGGTACGAACGACCGCACCTGTGTCTGCTCGTGCCGCTATCGCCCGGAGAGATACGCTCAGTGCAGCTGACTCAGATGCTCGATCCGAAGCTGCTGCTGCTGTCGAGGACCTCCAGAAGCGTTTAGAAAATGAAGAGAAGGTTTCGCTTCAGTACAAGCGCCAGGCTGAGGTTCTCCAGTCCAAACTAGACGAGGCGGTCAAGGAGTCCGCAAAGCTAGAGGAGAAAGCGCACGAATATGAAGAGCAGATCGAGACTTTGAATAACGAGAAGCGAGAGGGAACTCGTCAGATGCGTGAGATGGAATCTATTTACGAGGCGGAACGCAGTTCTATTCTTAAGGAGAAGGAGGAGATGGCGAACCGAGAAGAGGAGATGCAGGCCATGATCCAACGGCTCAAGGACAGTCTCGCCCAGCGAAACAACCTAGCTGAAGAGAGTCGCCCTTCGAGACAACGTATGTGTACACACTTGACCTTCCATTTGCCATCCCCCGCTTACTGGTATTTTAGATTCTGGCTGTTCATCACCATCCGTCGAAAGCGGCAGTTTTGCCCCTCCGTCCTCCATACAGCGCAGCGACTCACGTAATAGCTCAAAACTTATCCTCCAGAAAGACAAGCTTATTGAATCACTACGACTGGAGCTTGCTGAGGCTCAGATCAAGCTGGTTGAGACAGAGAACCAGGGTGGCGGTCGGCTACATGAGGTCGAGCGACTCCTCATGGAAGCTCGCATGGCCAACGCCCGACTTATGGAGGACAATGAGAGTTACCAGCTGCTTCTCCAGGAGCGAACCCTCAAAGGTGACTTTGGACAGAACGACTTCAGCTATATGGGCAGCAACTCCAACCAGGACGCTTTGGCTGCTCTAGAGGGCAAGGCAGGAGGCTCTAGTCTCGCTGATGAGTTGTCTGAGGCTACTGAAGGGGAATCCGTCTCCGTCTCCGTCTCAGATGCCGACCGTCGTGTCGAGGCCGAGCTCAAGTCCATGAAGGAGCAGAACAAGGCGCTCACACTATATATTAACAAGATTATTGAGCGTCTTCTCCAGCACCAAGACTTTGAGTCGATCCTCGATACATCGAGCGATCTCAAAAGCCTCCCAGACACAAACAAGGATCTCCCTCCAGCGCCTGTCGACAAGCAACAGCAGCCTCCTGGGACCATCCTCCAGCGAGCAAAGTCCATGGCTGTCGGCCCTACCAAACCGAGGCCTCGGCCCATATCAGTCATGCAACCCTCTACAAACTCAGACCACACCGACCCAGACAAGGCACCTAGTATTCCCATCGGGTTATCAAGATCAACAAGCACAAGACGTTCTCCACGGCCACAGAGCGACCAATATACTGGGGCTGCCAGCCTGGTCAGCCAGATGTACCGGGGGCCAGACGGCCCCGTCTCTCCACCACTTGGGACTCCACGGCATTCCCAAACCTTCTTCTCGCCGCCGAACAACTCGGGTAACCCTAACGCGGCCGCCCGGGTGCCTAGCGGAGCCTCGGTGGCCACCTCCGGCAACTTTCCTGGGATGCGGAGTGAGACGTCAAGCTTGAGCGGAGACTCTGGCGAGATGTCCACGTCCACACCGCCCTCGCAGTCACCACCCCGATCTCATAATGACAGACACACGACGTCGTTCGCGGGAGGAAAGCCAAGGCCGCTTCGCCTGGTCCAGGAGAATCCAGACGCCGTCAAGGAGAACAAGAGAGCCAGCTGGTATTCCCCGTTCAGCTGGGGAGCCAAGAAGGACGAGCAGCAGGTACCGTCAGGCAACCCTATCCCTGAGTAGAGCGGGATGAGGTTGTAGGAAGGACCTGACTCTGGGGAGAAGAACTTACTCGGTGGTGCAATGTTAATGGGACGAGGCAGTTGGATATATATGTTCACGGGGCATCCCTAGGGACTGATGACTGGTCATGTACGATTTACGTCATTAGATATAACGGCGTTTGGTTCATGGATTATCGTTGGCTGTATCGACACTGTCTCGCAAGCAATGGGTGGTGCTTTGGGGATTGTCCTGGTTATCCTTGGGATACTCGATGGGCAAGCAGTGCGAGGGTATTATGAGAGCACATGACTGTTGACGACGAACTGTGAATGGAGGCATGATGTTTTCTAGATATAGACTTATGGAAAGCACTCGCATAGCGATGTCGCAATCATGATATAGTTGATGATATTTGTTTTGTTTTTTAATGTCAAGGTTGTTGGTCCTGTTTTGAGATTGTCATGTGTGATGCTTACGAAGAGGATTTCAGTTATACCTTTTTCTAATTGCGCAACAAACTGCGGCCTGATTGTCAACTTGCTGGGTCTTTTTCATCTGCCAATCCGCAGACTGAGTAGTACAGCCTTAAGGGTCAAGAATATTTCCCACCATCTGACCAACCATTGCTGGCCTCATATGCAATACGAGACTACACATCAAGACCAAGAAGGAGGGGGTCCTTGAACTGCTGCAATGGCTCGAATCAAGTGAGATGACGTTCCCCATCAGACCCTACATGCATCTTGCCGGAATCGGTAGTTCTTCCAAGGCGACTCTAAGATACTACTTTGACAGACGCATTAAGTGTACGAGGCTGTACAAGTTGCGCGAAATTACTCATGAGTAATTATGCGAAAAGCAGCCATTCGTAAGCGCGCGCATATATCCCGTCAGGACAACCCAGCGTACACAGACGACTCCCTGTGAAGTTACAGGGCGATGAGAGTGACAAGACAGGACAACAAGTGGTCCGGGGCACAAGGGTTATCCCGTTGACAGCTCAGACGGCGCGACGCGGATGATCATCTGCGCAGGAACCCGAGACGGCGATAGGCCGGGTCATGGCATATCAGCCTTGGGAGAGTCGGGGAGGGTGATGTGATACAGCGCGACCCTGTACGGATCAGGACAAAGAAACCAAGAAATAGCGCGTGGGGTTCGAGATGGGTTGTTGACCGAGGACGTGGTGTACGTGTTGTTAATTTGGGGGTGCCTATGATGATGCATTGGTGTCGAATTGTGGTTGTTATTTGCCCTGTCAGACCTAGCAACAGGGTTTCATAACTGGCACCTGACTCTGGCTCTGGATTTATCATCCAAGAGTATCTAGTGGAAGGAGTCAGAGGGCCAAGACGGGTGAAGTGGCTGTGTCTTTAATCCCTACTGAGGCTTGATCGAGATTCTGACATTCTTGTTGTTGCATCTCAAAACATGTCTGGCTCGTGTGCATGAACCTACACCAACCACTAGAAGGATCGATGAAATCGAGACTCTAACAAAGGTCAGAGGGCAGTTTAACCACACTCTCTAGGTTTTGGCCGTATCGATCTGACCCCTAAGGCATCTGGAATTGTGGCTTGAGACTCCTTGAGTCTTTACCGAGATATTGTCTGTGCCGTTTTAAGCATGTGCCACACTCACGGCCAGTGGTGGAGACATGGATACTCGTGTCAGACTGTGAGAGGCTGAACAGACCGAAAGAGTGGCTTCGACTTGGAGGAGCTGAATGCTGTTTCTTGTGGGATTCTAGGCAGGGAGTCATCGTACGTCAGAGCATCTGCTGTGGTGAAGTGTGAACGGAAGCCGAACCTAGGATCCGACATGTTCACGTCTCGGAAGGACGAGCAGATGATACCCCTCCCCGAGTATGCATATGGCGAGTTATATGGCCTTGATATGATGCGGTCTACGCTCATGTTCTTTCCTTTCTGAGACCGAGGTTCATAAGCAGGCTGCAGGGTAGCTCATCGAAGAGATGAAAGGAGTTCGATGGGGCAGGACTGGCAATGCAGAAGAGACAAGGCTTTTGCCGTGCACATTCGGATCCCAACAAGTCATGAGATTGTGTCTGGCCGTATACTTGCGTCCCAGTCAGTCCTTATTGTAGTTGTAAATCGGCTGTAGCCGAGGCATTGTTGCCATGGATACATCGAGCAATAGAAAGCAAAGCAATACAGTGTTGATACTGGCATCGTGCAACCACATCGCATGCCTTGTGACAATATATAGCAGCGTTGGCAATGAGAACAGTCTACCTCTTGCATATTCAACTTCCCGGGGAAACATGGTTCAAGATATCGACCCAAGCATATGTGTCTAACCCCGTAGCTCAACCCGTCTGCAAGCATTCATCCCATCAACCAGGTCAGGATCTTCCACTCGCAACTCAATCGTCTCACATGTCCCGGACAATCCCTTCCGCTCCCCGGACAACCGAGATAGGAAAGCTAGCAGGAAATGTGCGGTCAGAGGAGTCACGGGGTCGTAGATAGAGATACCAGAAAGATACCTGCAACTCTGGTATCCAAGAGTCGGTGAGATATCGTAGTGTCAGTGTACTGCTAGGGCTAGAGCCGTGCCTGAAATCCGAACCAAGTGCGTGTGGAAGCGGTTTCCGGGACTTTGATGATTGTTTCCGGCTGGCTTGTCAAACGGGGCTTTCTTCTGCTAGTGAGATGCCCTGGTCAGAACAGTCTGTTGGGACGGTGTCAGGGGAGGACCGGCTATTGGGGGGCCTGTCCAGGTTCTACAACGGATCAAGTTCATGGGCCACAAGGCCCATGACGTGCAGGTGGTGACTGTCAGATTTGCACTGTCATATTGGGGAACAATTGTCAAAAAGAACAAGATGATGCAGGCTTTCAATGTCCACATGACGAGCTGCTGAGCCATTCATATATTCAGAGCACAACAACACCCACGCATGGCTGGCCCACTAGAAGGCCGTTGTCAACGTGGCTCAAACCCTCTAACCCTCCACTGTAGCTAAAAGCTAGCTTCAGTCCATCAGTCAAGCCCTCACTGGGGGATCACAAACACTGCATCGATCGTACTATGCTATGGATATATCCCCAGCAACATGGTGGAGGAACCGGGCTATGTCGAACATTTCCCTCCTGACCGTCTTTACCAGACCCATCAGACCCGGAGAGCCACTGTTGTACGTCTTCACAATCATCGGGAACCGTTTCATGAGGTAGGATCCCTGGCTTATGCTTCTCTGTGTTGCCGTGATGGTAGTGACCTTAGCGTTGCTGACAAGATGAGATGGATACCAGAAACACCGATGACCAGAGATTGGGACGAGGGGCTTTGAGAGGAAGATGGCATCATTTATTATTCTTCTATCGGTGTAACAGCTGTGCTGGAATAAGTTAGCTACTCGCCTAATAACCCAGACAAAGAAGCGAAATGGAAGCCAAGATAATTGATCTGAGAGCAAGCCAGAGAGCATTTTTTGGTGTGGGAGCAATCAGGTACCGGTTACAGGGGTATCTTCCGCCAAACAAGGGCTCTCCGCTCCGCTTACGATTGGATCCTTGATGTTGCGCCCGGTGCCAGGAACCGGTTTGCATGGGTGATTGCGAGTACGAATTTGACAAGACCCGGACCTGGACCTGGCAGCCTGAGAATGGCGCTTGATGAAGGTGATGGGAAGCTTGTGCATTGAGGTGTTGGTTGTTGGGCTGAGCTATGTACATTGGAGTAAGTACTCGACAAAGAATCTAAGCCATACAGAGCAAGACTTGTGCGATGAGATGATTGCCTTATTATTACACCTTTGTCATTTATTTTTGCTATCTCTTCGCATCGTTGATTGGTCTCGTCTCGCTCGCCTTGCACGCAAAGTCACACGGGCATTTCTGTCCCGGCGTTGGCTTCATTAATTCTGAACGTGTTTTAGCATTCGAGTTTTGAGAGAAAAAAGCAATGTCTACTTCATCACCTGGTGAGTTTTCAGTGATAGCTCAACAGTTCAACAGCTTCTTGAGTGAGACTGTGAAGGCAAGTATACTCTAACTGCATCAGCTCGTTCTAGGTCTCCTCTGTAAGAGATCTTAAACACGAACTACGACAATATGACTCTGATGTGTGTCCAATAGTAGTGGAAAAGAAAACCTTTTCACCAGCTCGAGGCCTGCAGACGGCGTTGCAAGTCGAAGGCTCCATGATTTCCCAACCCACACACACTATCCTCAGTGAGGAGAAGCGGGAGAGACAGAAAATCAACAAGGATCTGTCGTGTCCATAGGTCGTAAAGAATCATAACATTAGTAGTAGTGAAAACTCAAGAGTTTCTTAATACCTTCTTCTCCTTTTCGTCTTCTCTGCCCTCAATGCCCTCGAGTGTATACAACAGTACCTGGCCAGTAAATTACCCACGTTACCGCCCCCAACAAGACTGTCTTCAATCACTGCGCCCAAGGCGACCCGACAGATTGTGTCATGCTTGAACGCCAAGACAGACTGGCCAATCATCCTGAGCTATCCCAGCCCAAACGTTCCTTTTCCAGATTCCCTTTTTCCATCCCAGCCCATATTGCTTTGATTTGAGGGGTGCATCTCCTCCGGACGCTTCTTTCCATCAGTGAGAGTGAGAAAAAAAAAACCAGAGAAAAAAGATACATTGATCTACGTACCGGCTGCGTCAGTCCCATCCACTCACAATCGGGTTTTTAGCCCAGGACCCGACGGGAGTGCGGATATAGGTACGGCCGGGTACAATATCAGCGTCACCTTTTTTTATTCTACCGTTCTACTCTGCTCGCACTACAACTACGCCCACATCCACCACTGCTCGCCTACGCTACACCCACCGTCACTCCCGCCAACCACTACCTCACCATACTGTACTCACTCACACTCACTCATTCTTGACCTCAACACCACTACTTTTTACGACAATACTCGATTTCGCTACATCTCGTCATCGCGCCCTGTTTCCCTCTCGCGATCCGCCATTGCAGCCTGTAACAGTAAAGTACCATTCGGCTGGTTCGCTCTCGATTGTATCGACACCTACCTGCTATTACGCCCGTCAGCCTGCATCGACTCGTACCCTTTGCCTACCCAGCCGTATCCCGCCCGTCCGCTTGTATCGTCTGCCATACCGTATTCCTCGACAGACAGGTGCCAGCAGCCGTCCGGAATAGGTTGGGTTAGCTTCGATTCGTTTCGCAGCTTTCCCTACTTTCTCGCGGCCTGCAATCTCGGCCACACGCCCGTTCTGTTTCAATGACGAGCCAACCACAATGATCCATCTTGAAATCTGCTTTGCAATTCATTGTCCCTGCTAAGGCCCGTCCCGGTGGTATGCTCGCTAGGCATTCACTCCACCACTCCCACAGGCCATCGTCATCATGGACAAGTCATCTGCCGTCTCAGACGGCACATCCGGCGCCAGTCGTCCTGCCCATAGCGTGACTAACAAACGGCGTTCCAATACCCCCGACCCATCTGCAACATCCTCAAGCGCAACCACAGGGAGCCAGAACTCGAAGCAATCTTCCGCCAACAATTCTGTAGGCCCCTCACCCTTGGCCTCGAGAGACTCTTCCCCCACACGACCTCCTCGAAGGACTGCTTCGGCAAACCGGCTGGCAGGCACTCGATCTCGCAAAAACAGTCAAACTGATAATAGCCCTTCCCGCCAGACACGACCCAGCATCTCTTCCACAACTCCATCACGTTCCCTGTCTTCGAACAACACTCCCACACTTCAGCCTTCCCAGGAACATCAACAAATTCAATCACCAACTCCACTGAAGCCAGGCTTCAACGCAGACCTCAAAGATAGCCCGCGATGGCCAGTATCGCCCCGTTTGCGATCGCCCCCTCCCCAGCTTAGTACCAGACCACCAATTCCTGCCCGTCGCAGCGATCAGGACCTCCCCTCCATCAGTGTACAACGGCCCACGCCCTCACCGCAGCCCATGGAGCAGCACACAGTGTCGGAGAGCGAGATGGAGGAATCGCAGTTTCCTACCGGAATGCGAACTCCAGCTCGAGCGTTGGAAACGGTTCAAGAAGTTAGCTTGCCAAACTCGCCCAACCCCCCTGGTGGCTCGGAATTAGTGGAAAAGATCAAGGAACAGCTATCAAATTCGGAGAACTATTCCGACCCAGCACTTCCCGATGGACGAACTCTGCGAGCAAGAACCAGCTTGGTCGGCCAAGAAAGTGGAAGTGACACCAGCAACAACAAGGCTGATATGAGAAGGCCGACATCTGTCCCTCCACCCATGATTACTCGGCAGTCTAGTGCCATGTCGAACAAGCAGATGAAATCGAAGCAGGATGGCACCATACAGACCATGACTGTTGAGACCGAGACTGTCCCAAGCGTGCCACAAGTTGCGCTTACAACCGCTCAAAAGAACGAAGGATCCAATGGAACCCTCAAGACTAAGCAGAGTACGGAGACGATTAAACCTAAAAAGGAGAAGAAGAAGACCTCACGCAAGCAGCCGCCCGTAAACACTGGAAACGGTGAGCTATACAAACTTTTATTTGACCGAGCAGGCTCACTAACTCCTCCAGCATCTTCAAAAGCTGATGTTTTTGAGGCAACTATTGCCAGCGCCGTTGATGAGGCAAACACCTCGGATTCTGAAGAGACATTTGTCTATGACTCTAACCCTCCTGACAACAACGATCGAGCTGGACGGAGGTTCCATTCGCGAACTCCCAGCGCTACGTCGATGGCTAGCCAGGCTGATCGGCAGAATCTGCGATCCATTTATGGCATTATGGAGAGCGCTGGTCCCGCCCATGGACCCAAAAAGACGATGAAATTCGTCAACACCTTTAACAGCAACGGAAACGAGAGCCTAGCAGTCGAGGCTGACGATGGCAAGGGCTCTAGCCGTAGCGGTGGCAGCGGGTCAACACGAGGCACGACGAAACACCATCACCATATCGGTCGCTGGGGTCGACAGCCCGGTAACGGCCATGCCTCACTTTTTGACAATGAGTCGCCATTCCCCAATGCTGCAAGATCGAAACTCGCTGGGCCCAATTCTCGCAATTCTTCAGGACCAACAAGCCCGCGCAACGCTCATTCAGGCCGCGCTTTTGGCCATAAACGTTCAGCAATGCAAATGTCGTCCAGCTACGATATGGATGACACAACAGGCGCAGACGATGAGCATACACCTCTTGTTGGCTCGGTCCGCTCAGGTCGCTCAGTTCGAAATCGTCGTGGGCCACACAACCTACGGCAGGTCGAGTCACAAACATTTGCAAGACGGTCGTCATACTTGAACCGGTTTGCGGCATGTCTGGTCCTCACCATGATGTTTATGCTTGTCATTACAGGCGCTATTGGTTTCATGTTTGCAACAAGTCAACCAATGACCGGAATCGAAATCACTGCTATCCACAACGTGGTGACCAGCGGCCAAGTTTTGATGTTCGATCTGACCGTCAAGGCTCACAATCCTAATATCGTTGTCGTTACGATAGACCACGCAAACTTTGAACTTTTTGCGAAATCGGAATATACTGGAACGGACTCAGATTGGTGGGCACGACCATTCCCTCACGGCCCAGATGATCTTCGTATGTTGGATGATCCAGAGAACGACCCTCCACTAGAGGATCCCGATCCAGATGACGATCTCAGACCCAACGTGCTTCTGGGTCGTATAACGGAATTCGATAGCCCTCTCACGTTCGAGGGCTCCCTCTTCCATCGGGGCACCTCTTCCTCAACCGGAGAGATGCAACTCGAATATCCTCTAAACAATACTGTGGGCGGCTCAAGACGATGGGAGCGAATTTACCAAAATGAGTTTGATCTGATTATTAAGGGTGTGGTCAAATATACTCTCCCAATGAGCGCCCGTATCCGCAGCGCCACGGTATCAGCGAGGAAGGCTGTCAGCCCAAACTCTTCGAACGATCCTTCAAACAGCACGAGGACCGATCCCTCTAACTAGATGAGGTGCTGCCTTAAGACAGGCAGAAGCCCTTCTAGCCTTTCTTTTGTCGATTCACCGTTTGTCTTGTGTATTTCAAGCGTGCATAGCATGACACATTAGGGAGCAGCAGGCGTTGGATGTAAATCTCCACCCATTATGGTTGAACATCATAAGGAGATGGAGCTGCAAGATTTTGATTTATTGTTTGGTTTTGGTTTATAGACAGGTTTAACACTAATGCTTACTGTCAGGTGTTTCTTGGGTTGTTCTAACTCCGGGGCTAACCTGGCGAGCGCGCACAAGTTGTGCCATGTGGTACGAGTCTGCTTGCCGGAAGCGGTCTTGGAGAACGGTTAGGGATGGAGTTATTGCTTTGATTTCGTTTCACAAAACCAATAGAACGAAAAGCGGCAACTATATGTTGTAATTGTAACGGCTTATGATAACACCAAGAAGAAAAAAGCAAGTCAAATGGACTCGAAGAGGAAGATGTGGTTTGGGGTATATGTCAAATATTTTAGCAGTTGGGGCCGGTATAAAAGGGGCTCGTTCTTGTTGAATGCGATGATTTCAACAGACGGCCTGTTACTGTCATAAAAGAGGTATCCTCGTAAAATCTATTTTTCAAGATGCGCTTCTGAATGTGAAAACGCCCCAACGCCGTCACTTTTATGTGCCGTCCTGAGATGGCACGCCCTGATACTGCCCTGATATTGCCCTTCCAGATGTTTGAGATCATGAGAAGTGAATGCCTTCTTCGTTAAAAGCAAACAGGAGACGGAGAAAGTCGTTCTCGTCACACTTTCCAGAACGCTTGTCAGCAAGTTCGGTAACATCCTCCAGGACCTTGCGGATCTTTTCTCGCACAAGCTCGGCGACCTTTGTCTTCTTTCGCTTGCTCTTTGTCTTGGTATTTGCCACAGAGCTTTGCATCTCCTTGAAGAAGTCGGGGGCATCCTCGTCCCCGTCGACGTCCATACCGTTAAGTTCCTCGGCATCATCGGCACCCTCCATGTCCATATCGTCCTGTCCATCCTCGACAATGGTTTCGTCGATAGGAATACCGTTCATAGCGCACCAGGTGCGGTAGTTTCGCTCGACCATGGCGAGAACCTCCTTGGTGCCCAGCCAGCTTGCGCGCAGGGTCTTGTTCTTTCGAACAAAGCACACACGCAGCAATCCATCCCACTCATCCCAGCTGACGTTTGGCCGATCCTTGCCAATCTTGGGCTCGATACGGACAACGGAAGACTCGACTTGGGGCGGTGGTCGGAAGTTGTTCTTGCCGACCTTCATGATATGGGTAATCTTTGCCCAGAACTGAGCGTTGACGGAAAGACGGCAGTACAGGGCGTCGCCAGGACGGGCAGTCAGTCGAAGGGCGAACTCGCGCTGAAACATGAGGACCGAAGTTCGAGGAGGATTAGGAAGGGAGAGAAGCTTGAAGACAAGAGGACTGGAAATCTGCAATTTGTTAATTCTTCAGCTTTTTGAGTTTTGGTTAGAACAACAAACTTGGTATCTGCATTGGTTATTAGTTCTAGCTCTTGGATGGGGAAATCATAACTAACGGTGTATTGCTAATGCAAACATCGAATTCGGGGAGCGGCATTTTGATGGCGTCTCCGAGCATAACCTCAAGCTGCCGCGAGTGTTAAAAACAAGTCCAGATAATATATCGAGAATATCACCTTTTTCTGCTCTGGAGTTCCTTGTACACGCTTTGTGACCTCGGCAGCCATTCTGGCATCAATTTCAACGCAAATGACCTTTTTGACGCGCTCCAAGATGCGAACAGTGAGGTTACCCGTTCCCGGGCCTATTTCAATGACCGTATCAGTTGGCTTCAGATAAGCCTTCTCGACGATAGCGTCAGCAACGCCGGGGTTCTTGAGGATATGCTGGCCGAAGTTTGTGTTGAACTTGAAGACGTTGTTCTTGGCGCTCGAATCGCCCTTCTTGCTCGGTCGCTCATATGGAGAACTCGATGCGCTGCTGCGCTTGGCGGGCTTTGTCTTTGCCATCTTGGGCCCGATTTGTAGAGTATTCGTGGCCTTGAAGCTTCCAGCTGCTTGGTTCGTAGGGTTCGGTGGTTGTTGTTATTGTATTACTCAACGCCGGTGCGTTCTTGTGTGAGGATCAGAGCGAAGAATGTTCTTGGTGTTGAGGGGCGCCGTGGGAAAAAAGAATTAGACGGTTGTTATCTTATCAGTGGAATTCGGTGGCTGTGCCAATAAGAGAGAGCCTCTGGCGGGAAGTGGCGGTTGTTCTAGACTGTGTGAAGTCTAGAGCTTTCTGAATCTGACCCGCATTTATGTTTTGGACCTCTGCATACTCCAGAGCGTTCCATGATTGCCTGGTGTACTTTCCATCAGAGCTTCGCGCAACGTTAATCTTTCTCCTAGAACTTTACAGAGGAAGGCATTCGATAAAGGCAGTCGTTCAATTCATCGTGCAGTAGAGAGCGCATAAGGGTGAGCTGTCAACATGTCGGGGCGACGCGACTTTCTTAACCAGCCAGCGCCTGAAAACTATGTCGCTGGTCTTGGACGAGGCGCAACAGGTTTCACGACACGTTCCGATCTTGGTCCTGCTCGAGACGGACCAAGTGAGGATCAGATCAAGGAGGCCCTCGCCAAGCGCGCCGCTCAGCTCGGTCTCGCGCCAGATGGCAAGGGCAAGGGCAAGGAAAAGGAGGAAGACGAGGGAGGCGACGAAGATCGATACCAAGACCCCGATAATGAAGTCGGACTCTTTGCTGGCGGCGTCTACGATAAGGATGACGAGGAGGCCGATAAAATATGGGAATGGGTGGACGAGAGAATGGATCGGAGAAAAAGGCAGCGAGAAGCACGAGAGCAGGCCGAAAAGGACGAGTACGAACGAAACAACCCCAAGATCCAACAGCAGTTTTCCGATCTAAAACGCGCCCTAGCGACCGTCACGGACGACGAATGGGCGAATCTGCCCGAGGTTGGCGACCTGACAGGAAAGAACCGACGCAGCAAGCAAGCGCTACGACAACGATTCTATGCTGTTCCCGACAGTGTTCTTGCGGCAGCGCGCGACTCGAGCGAGATGGGAACGACTGTTATGGACGAGGGCACAGAAGCGAGCGCCGGTGGTGAAGGTGCAGATGGAACAATGACCAACTTTGCCAAGATCGGAGCGGCGCGCGACAAAGTGCTCAAGTCCAGACTGGAGCAAGCTGGTAGCGATTCTGTCGCGCCAGGTACTTCAACCAGTATCGACCCTCAAGGTTATCTTACCAGTCTCAACAAGATGCAGATGAACGAGGCACAAGCTCAGGTTGGAGATATCAACCGTGTGCGAGAGCTCTTGCAGTCGGTTGTCAAGACAAATCCCACAAACGCTCTAGGTTGGATCGCAGCGGCGCGACTTGAGGAATTGGCGGGTAAGAGTGTGACGGCACGGAAAACGATCGATAAGGGTTGCACACAGTGTCCCAAGAGTGAGGATGCATGGCTGGAGAACATTCGGCTCAACAACGACTCTCCTAACGCCAAGATCATTGCACGAAGAGCCATCGAAGCCAACAACAGCTCAGTTAGGCTATGGGTAGAGGCTATGAGGCTGGAGACGATTCCCAGCAACAAGAAGCGAGTTATTCGACAAGCGCTCGATCACATCCCTGAATCGGAGGCTTTGTGGAAGGAGGCTGTGAATCTAGAGGAGAACCCCGACGATGCGAAGCTTCTTTTAGCCAAGGCGACGGAGCTTATCCCTCTATCTGTTGATCTTTGGCTAGCATTGGCACGTCTAGAGACGCCCGAAAACGCCCAGAAGGTTCTCAACAAAGCCCGAAAGGCTTGCCCAACTTCATACGAGATCTGGATTGCAGCTGCACGACTGCAGGAGCAGCTTGGACAGGGCACGAAGGTCAATGTCATCAAGCGTGGTGTCCAGGTTTTAGCGAAGGAGTCTGCTATGCCCAAACGTGAGGAGTGGATTGCCGAGGCTGAGCGATGCGAAGAGGAGGGCGCTATCATCACCTGTCAGAACATCATTCGGGAGACTCTCGGATGGAGTCTGGACGAGGATGATGATCGTAAAGACACATGGATGGAGGATGCGAGGGCCAGTATGAACCGAGGCAAATACGAGACAGCTAGGGCAATCTACGCCTACGCACTACGGATATTCGTCAACAGCAAAACGATGTGGATGGCAGCAGCAGACTTGGAAAGGAATCACGGCAACCGAGAATCGCTCTGGCAGGTGTTGGAGAAGGCCGTTGAGGCATGCCCCAAGAGCGAGGATCTATGGATGATGTTAGCCAAGGAGAAGTGGCAGGCCGGAGAGGTGGACAACGCTCGTCTCGTTCTCAAACGGGCTTTCAATCAAAACCCTAACAACGAAGACATTTGGCTTTCCGCTGTCAAGCTTGAGTCAGAGAACGGTAACGGGGAACAGGCGCGGAAGCTTCTGGAAATTGCCCGCGAGAAGGCCCCTACAGACCGCGTATGGATGAAGAGTGTCGTTTTCGAACGAGTACTGGGCAATGTCGAGGCAGCGCTTGACCTTGTGCTCCAGGCCCTTCAGTTGTTCCCTGCAGCACCCAAACTTTGGATGCTCAAGGGTCAGATCTACGAGGATCTGGGCAAGACTGGCCAGGCGAGAGAGGCCTTTGCTACTGGCGTTAAGGCGGTACCCAAGTCTGTACCCTTGTGGCTTCTGTATGCCAAGCTTGAAGAGCAGGCCGGTCTCACCGTCAAGGCTCGATCGGTTCTTGACCGTGCTCGACTAGCTGTTCCGAAGAATGCGCAGTTGTGGTGTGAGTCAGTGCGACTTGAGCGACGAGCAGGTAATACAGCTCAAGCCAAATCGATGATGGCCAAGGCTCAGCAAGAAGTTCCCAAGAGCGGTCTCCTCTGGGCAGAGCAGATTTGGCATCTGGAAGCCAGGACACAGCGCAAAGCCCGCAGTCTTGAGGCCATCAAGAAAGTGGAAAGCGACCCCATCCTGTTCGTGGCCGTGGCGCGCATCTTCTGGGGCGACCGCAAGCTGGAGAAGGCGCAGAACTGGTTCGAGAAGGCTCTCGTGTTGGATAGTGACTGCGGAGACTCATGGGCTTGGTACTACCGGTTCCTGTGCCAGCACGGCACGGAGGAGAAGCGGGCGGATGTGGTGACCAAGTGCGTTCTTAACGAACCCCGACATGGTGAAGTTTGGCAGGCGATCGCCAAGAAGCCAACAAACGCAAGAAAGAGCTGTGAGGAGATATTGAAGCTAGTTGCCGAAGAGATGGATCAATAGGCTTGCCAGGATCAGTGCGGCAAGCAATCAGTGGCGTAGAGCTATCCTGTAAGATGGTTTGGAGTTTAGGGGTCTGGTTATATGAAAGTAATGAGCTTAGACAATATTACAAAAGGGTAGTTGAGCTTAGCTACACGACACCATATTTAAAATGGACATGACTAAAGAGACGGGCATTGATATTGATGACCGTGATTCATTGCTCTTAAACTATTGAATTATATTGTATGCAGACCCAGAGCTATCGCATGACCAGTCTCATGCTCATGAGCCACGACCATTCGCCCGCTCAAACCCAGCAGCGGAACCGTAGGCTCCGACTTTGATTAAATAATAATACATATGCTTTCATCTTGGTTGTCGACAATTCGCTTATTTGCCGCCACCGAACCAGCTTGAGACACCACCCTTAGCCTTGGCAGCTTCGGCCTCGACGCGGTTGTCGAACTTGTCCACGACTCTCATGGCCTCGGCCTTTGCGTCCTTGGCAACAGCCTCGACGTTGCTCTTGATTACACCAGCAGTACGATCGGCCTCGGCAACCTACAAGGTGGGTTAGAGATGGAAGTACTGTTTATTCCGAAAGGGATAGACTTACGACACCGTCGATCTTCGCACCAGCTCCCCTCAACTCGCCCTCGGCGCCAGGAGTGCGGCCAGGGAGATGCTTCTTGATGTCTGCAGCAGCGCTGTGGGCGTCGCCTGTTAACCAGGTTAGTACGATGGTCATTGGGATTGAGAGAGTGGTTGCGCATACTCTCAGCCTTCTTCTCGGCCGCTCTTGGGTTTCCACCAGCGGCGTAGAGGTAGTATCCGATACCGGTGACGGCGGCACCGCCGATGAAGATGGGAGCACGAGACTTGGACATTTTGATTGTAGGTGTGGTGTTGTTGTTGTTGTTGTTGTTGTTGTTGTTGTTGTTGTGGTCGTGCTGAGTATGTAGAGAGTAGAAAAGTAAAGTAGAGTGGGTAGAGTATGGAGTGACAAGATGCGTGACGGATGGGGAGAAGATGGACGGGTATTTATTATAAGGGAGAAGATGTCAAGTTACCTCATAACCCGGGACCTTTCCTTCCCAAGTCAGATGGAGATTGGCCTTGTTTCCTTGGTTGCATCCCTCCAGTCACGCCCCTCTTCTCGCCCAATTTCCATGTGCTCATTGCGATGGAAAAGAATGACGTAACGAGGCGGGGGAGACCAGTTACTCGGATCATGATGGGCGATGACTGAATGCGGGTACTGTGCATTATGACAGTGAAACATCGACTGGAGGATGGTGAACTGACATATCATATGGTGACACTAAAGTTAGTTGACAGTCTGGTGTTGTCCTTTATCTCGATTGAGGATTCGCCATTACATGACATGCATGTCAATCATTCAGACATACGACCAATTTCTCAATCTGTCGCGGTAGATTGCGCATAACATTATAGTTTACACAAAAAGTAGTATGTCGTAATGTGAGTCAATTCCCGCGGTAGAACTGGATCTACCGGTAGACTTGAATTCTTGTTGATCGTACTAACGCACTGATGAGCCGCCGATAGCCCGGGGATTTACTTTTTAGGGAACGGCCCCGCTAAATACGCAAGTACCCGCTGCAAAGCGGCATTACATCATCGAACTTGCTTGGGTGTTCGGTTCGAGACCTTCGAGCTCAAGAACTTTAGCGATCAACGCAACGACACGGACAAGGCGTGAATCTTTTGCCAATTGAGTGTGAACTAGCATCAACGCTTTCCCCAGTAATCAGCCGCTATAAACGCACCATCATCAAGTATTTTATACATGCTTAGAGAGCTCTGATATTATTCACTCATCATGAAGCTTCCCGTAAAACAATAATACGGAGGAAGCCTGCTTCAGCTGAATGACCCGCCCAGCATTGCCCAAAGCAGGTTGGAGCCCCTAGTAGCGCCTCCTCAAGTTCACGACGCCATAATGTCTCTCCTGACCTGCTTTGCACAGAGTAGCCCTTCACTTTCCTCCCTACCATTTAGTTCAGCGTCGATTGAAGTGACCCTGTTTGATCACGTAGTGTCAACCATCATTACCATCATTTTTCTCGAGTCGCGGTTCACGAGTCTTCAATCCACCCTCTTTCGTCCCAAACAACATACGTATCTCAATTTCGCCGTTGTTCACTACCTCAACAAGCGATCGTTTATCTGTCATCGGGCAATCTGCCCCTTGGCCATCCAAGACCCAACACAGCTGCAATGCTGAGGGTCAAAAGCTCGCGTCGTCCCACGGGGCTCAAGCCCAACGATTACGACCATGAAATTGCCCTGGTCGATCACGATGCTGCCGCGACGCCAACAGGGTCAGTTACACCTGAACCCAATACCATGACGAGATATTCCACAACCTCCAGATTGTTAGGCATGGACGAAGAAGAGGAAGAGGAAGAGGTAGAGGTAGAAGGCCAGGACCAAGATCGAAACGGGCAGAGCCGAGAACAGCAGGACCGGTCAAACAAGAGGCCCGATGATGCTCAACCTAATGGGCATGACGACTCGCATACAGAGGGTGGAAGTGAGACCCGTCCGTCGTCGAATCGCGTTGAGAACGGACAAGACTCCCTACCCCCTCAGATGAGACCTTCAATTGAGGTTCAAGGTCAGTAGAATTTGCAATGTCGTGTTTCCAACTCCGCTAAAATGTCGACAGAACCCACACCTGAAGCTTTCCACGGAGACCACCCCCAAGTAAAAGCCAAGAAACCTCGCGTCAAGCGCGAGGCTGTTATAGACGTTCTGTACGAGAATGAAAGAGGAGGGTTTCTTTGTGGCATTCCTTTATTTTCTGCGCAGGCTTTGGGTGGCCTTGACCCGCCTGCTTGGAGTAAGTTCTTAACCCTACAGGCAGCATTGCCGAGTTGACATTAACTTTGTTCTCTGTAGCCAACAAGTATCATAAAGCCTCGCCGAGCAGTATATACAACGCCCAAGTCCCTGACCCCACCTGGGAATGGGCCTGGCCTGAATGGCGGATTAATCATCAAGTCGGCACCGATGAACACGGCTGGGAATACTCCTTTCATTTTTCGAAGAAGTTCTCTTGGCATAGTGGCAAATGGTGGAACTCGTTTGTTCGTCGACGTGCCTGGACCCGTAAGAGAGTACGGAAGAGAGCTGAGGACATTTCTTCAGATCCGCACATGCTCAACACCGATTACTTCACAATAAAGGCAGCCTCGCACAAATCGCACAGGTCACACGGAAGCGTAATTAGCAGTCGTCTTAGTCAGTATAGCATGAGCCAAGCATCGGCTGCCGACGCGGATGAGAACCCCCCCGAGATCGATAACGTGCAAGATCTGATGAGCGCCCTCCGACAAGCCAGGATAGACAGAGAGAAGCTTGACGCTGTCAACAATTACATGGAGCACGCAACGGACCTCGAAAACCTTCAGCACGAGATGCATGAGATTATGTCGCTGTTTATTTTCCAACAATCTCGTCGCATATTGCTCAGCAAACTGATGGAAGTCTACGATGAAACGACCGCTCAAGTAGAGAAGACTAACACACCCGACCTGCGAGAGCGCAATCAGGCACTGAAAGATGCAGTGCACCACGCCGATGAAGAGGTTCGCAGATTGGCATACTGGAGCGATGTCAAACAAATGGCCGAGAACGGCGAGGCGCAAGAGGCTGTCAATGAGAATAAGGGGTGGGATGGAAGCTGGGAAGGCGTTGATCAGAGCGGCGGCGCTCATCCGTTAAGAGATAAGGCTACCGTCAACGATAAAAAATCGAAGTCGGATACATGAGCGAAAACATTTGTCAAGCCCCAAATTTTGGGATTATATAAAAATGAGCGAGGAAGGATCATGGGAGTCTGATGGGAAGGGTACATGAGGCGTTATTGCATAGGTGCAGCTGGCAATTTCAATGCCGGCAACCATGAGCGATTTTATTTATCTTTTTTAATGATACGAGTATACATATATTGATTGCTGCTCCTCTGGGTTCAAGACAACTTGTCGTCTGGTATGGTTTTGGGGGTACACGTGACCATCATGGCCGACATCGCGGGTCTCTTATCGCGATAACACCCGACCTACGCTAATCTTTTTCCTCTATTTCAAGACTACCCAGAGTTCCCACTTGAAGGACCCAGCACTAAACGACGAACCGCGGGCCTTCTCATATCACGACACTTTCAACGATGCGTGGCTTATAATCAATGTCCCTGGGGATCACGTCAATATGGAGGGCTCGGTCGAGATGCTCTGCCTTCACAGGATCTTTCCTGATTTCCAGGGTCCCAATGCCCTCCAGGACCCTGAGTCCCTTCACGGCTACCCGATCCGAGTCGACGGCAGCGCAATCGGGAGGGACAAACTCGACCGAGTCCTCCGAAACAGCTCTTATCACGCTCGCCGATAAGTCTCAAGCGAGTATCGAAACGAGCGAGGACCAGCCCAAACTGGTCATTGCCAATCTAGACAACATCCCCGAGTCTCGCAACCGAGTCTTCAAAGATGCCTTCAAAATCGATGCGCCACGGGTGACTGAAGACAAAGCTGCTATGAGGTCTTTCAAATCTGTTATTGGAAAACCGCGCCAATACCCTAACGAGCATGCGACAAAAGAGAGCATGAGTGAGCATATGCGAGACGCACGACGACAAGCTGGTTTGGGTGTTGTCTGGGGCCACTTCAACCGGAAACTTCCAGAGTGGGAGGTGTGTTTTGATCTGATGAAGCAGACGACACCGCAGTGGAGTGAGAGGGCCAGCATGTCAGCTGTGAGGATCATACTGCCAAAATCGTGGGATATCGAAGTCAACAACCAGAACCTCGAGTACGTCGACTCCGCGACGGGTGTCCTCCAGAAGCTGCGAGCGGCGGTGGATAGAAACCCTTCTGCCATTGTGCTACGTGGAAAAAGCAAGATCTTGGTCAAGGTGGCCGACGAGATTGTGCGGCATTGCAGAGAAGCCGAGATCTATGAACTGGGCGAAGTCGCGACCTCGGATTACAAGACGAGACAACTGTGGCCTACTATTGATAATGCGCCTAACGGAGGTGCCTCGCTCCCGGACGACCACAACGACAATATTTGGGTGCACAAAGAGTACCGACCGCACTTGATCGCGGTGCCATATGAGAGGATCCCACGGCCTGCGGTATGGACACGAGACAACCTGGAACATTATATCGCAACGCTGTGCTATGGCAAATTACCTGCACACCTGGCCATTCCTTTCTACGGCGAGCGGCGCCCTAATGGGAGATATATTGATACGGATGGCGTTAGGATCAAGCTCATTCTCGATGCCATCGAAGATCCTGCAGCCAGACCATTCATCACGGTTTCAGTTCTTAAAATGGCCATCTCCATGATGGCATTCCGAGGTGGGCATCGCGCCTCAGCGCACCGTCTCGTGCAGCTGGGCGAGGAGTGGGGTATCCCCATGGACACCGATATTTACAACATCATGCTTGAAGGATATGTCCACAAGCGTGATATCGGCTTCTTTTACGGTTTCCTTCGAAGGATGCGGGCGCGGTACTACCACCCTAACATTCGGACCTGGCTCCTCTTCCTTCGACTCATCAAAGGAGAGGACGAAAGGAGACAGGTAATTGTGGCCATGTACCAGCTCGGAATGTTTAACCACGCGGCCACGCGTCGTGGTATTGCTGATGCCATGGCCTCTATCGATGCGTATGCTGCTTTCAAAGCTGGCAGATCCTTGAAGGGCTTCATGGCTGACCAAAACGAACGTTATGGTGAGGGATGGTTGGCAATTGACGGGCTCAACAGTATCGTTACCCAACTGCTCCGCTTCCACCGTCCAGAGGATCCCCGAATTGAAGACTGTAAAACGTTGGTCAACACACATATCGAGGCAGGCCACCGAATCGAGCTCCGGACGATCAACATCCTACTCAAACAAGCAGCAATGAACCGAGATTGGGACATTGCTCTATGGGCCATGTCCCTTTTCAAGAACGCCGGCTGCGAGCCTGATCAAGAAACTTATTCTATTCTCATACTCCTCGCCATCCGAACGCGCGCGCCACACGCTCTGGGAACCGTCTACTTCTACGGTGTCCTTCATCGCAAGCTCAAGATGGGCTCGAGGCAGATGCTAAGTAAGGTGCTCCTACGCACGCACGGCGACTCCTTTTGGAACAACATTCAGCACCAGCCGGGAATCCTCCCCTGGCAATCCATCCCTTATCTCTATCATCACAAGATTCCTCGTCTATGGGCCGTCATGTCCCGCGTCGAGCGTCTCATCCTCGACAATTGGGAAGGCTATATACCCATCAAGCCCCTCGAGCGTTCCGTCGAACTTGCTTATCGCTCCAACGACCTGCCTATGCACTTCCAGTACCGCAAATCCCAACCAATCAAAGTACGCGACCTCATTGTCAAGCTTCGCAGGTTAGACGGTAAACCGGGAAATATCAATGTGTGTCTCAAGGGTCGTTTCGATCCGGCACGTATGATTGAGGATTGGGAGCATGCCAAGTCGGATCCGTACCAATATGGTGATCTAGATCGAGACGAGCCTGATAGTTGGCCTGATATTGATCCTCCAGAGCAACTATTGGCAGGGCACGAGCCGACTTCTGAACATACAGACGGTGATACTGCTCATAGTCCTCCAGGAAAGGAAGACTAAGCTCTTACCATCAATGCCCATCTAAAGGAGCTTAAGTCGAGGCTCCCAGAATACCCAGGGAATAAGAAGCATAAGTCTTGTCGGAGTATTTATACAACACCACCATCCCACTGCCAAACGCCACCATATATCTAACACCATATATCGATTCGTCCTGTATATCACCCCCATGTCCAGGATAACTGTCTATACGTGTACCTCAAACCACTGTCTTACAACTTGTACATTACTACAACACGAAGTAGAGGATATATCATGTATAACAGTAAAAAGCCAACACCTTGAGAAAGAAAGGAAATGAGATAAATGAACCGCAGATGAAGTCAGAAGACATGAGTTAAAGTTACGGTAAACAATAAATATAGCAAACTGCTTGTACGCCATTCTACTCAGGCACGTAGTCACCTACTGTACGAAAGAACCTTGAAAATACAAGTGGAATCGAAAAGGCCCCCGAACGCATGCTCCAGAGGTCAGAATACGGACTCACTAAGTCATAATTGAACAAGCCAGAACAACTGCGTAAAGGGCAACAATGAGCCGTCAGTAAGTCTCCTGTATATGCTATACTGCCTCTTAAACCCTCTAAAGCAATCCAACAATACTCAAGCATATATTTCCAGCCTCGAAGGCAAGGAAAGCTGGCGTTGGCAATGGAGGATGTGAGCGAGAGAGTTGATCTCATAACTAGGTAGGCGACGTGAAGAAATTGGGAATCCCATGCGTAAACATCGAAAAAGGGGTTCTCTCGCTCTTCTGTCTTTCTTTCTCTCTTTCTTGTATCCACTTTCGCCCAGACAAGACAACCTCCCCGACTCTCGCTCTTCTCGTAATGCGCCTTGGGCAAGCTGATGGGGAGCGCACAATCCAGATCGAGATTTGACACCAATACACCGACAAGTTGAGATGCAAGACCTAACATGAGAATATCAACACCCGCCTTTCGTGATCGCCATCTAGTTCTTGCCCTTCGAACTTCCCCAAAGCCATGGTCCGAGAAACATAACCGGCTGTGCAAGGGGGAAGAGACGCCTGGGTTGAATTCAGATCCGTGACCCCTTATGCCCAGATGACCACCCTATTCCTTCTTAATCTCCTGAGAGATCGCCTCCTTCTTGACCTCCACTTCTGCGTCCTTGTTGGTAGGCTTCGTGACCGTCGCATCGGCGGGTTTCGTATCGTCGGAAGCGTTCTCGGCGGCGGGGGCGGCTACAGGAGCAGTGTCCTTCTCGGCGGACGTCGGGTTCTTAGAGACCTGGCTCGCGAGGTCCTTGTCTTCGTCGGCGTTGTCGAACATCTCTGTATCATCTGAATCCGTAAGAACCTCAGTGCCATCGCCGAGGAAAATGATCCGGCCTCGGTACCCACCAACTCCAAAGCTTCGTCCTTTGTTTTCAGGATCCATCTCATAGCCACTGTCGCTATCCTCAAAATTATGGTGGACTCCAGGTCCTCGGAATTCGGCTATCATTTTCACATGTCAGCCTGTGTCATGACCCAAGTTTGAGCTTGCAGCATTCAGTTTGTCCATACCGTACTCGGGGGGAGCGCATGGGCCGTCGCCGTTAGCGACCCGGCGGGCAATCTCCTCATACCACTCGTCCTTGGATTTTCCGTTAAGGAAGCCGATAATGACCATGGTCATGTTGTCGCAACCGACGCCACCGGTCTCAGAGTTGGAGGCCAGGCAGTTATCCATCATGTTCTCGCAAATCTTGTCGAGCTCCTGCTTGGCAGCGATGCCTCGTCGAACAAACTCAACCACGGCTTGGGAGGATTGGCAATCCCAGATACCTATGCTAGTGAGTATTGTTATTTCTTCCTAGCTCGAGCCGACTTTACTTACCGTCGCAAGCAAGGACTAGGAACTCATCCTCGTCTGTAAGATCATGTTGCTCAACGTCGGGGTAGGCCGTAACGATTTGGTTCTCGGGGGACAACTCAGCGCTCTTCTTGAACTCGAAATCACCGATAGCACGCGAGAGGGCAAGGTTGCCGTTCACTCGGCCGAAGTCGACAAAGCCACCAGCAGCTGTGATTCGGTTCTTCTCATCTAACGAAGGAATGTCAGCATTATCGCTCGTCTTATGCCGAGATACAACTGACTCTCAAGTTGGGGCTTGTGGTCCTGGGACAAAGGCTTGGCACGGCCCTTAATACCAAGAACTCCTCTTGAGTCACCAGCGTTGGCCTACGTTCATGAGTTAGCTTTGTGTCGAAATGTCGTATGCCCCCTTCCCTTGACAAGATTCGCGAAGCCGAGGGACAGCGTGGGGAAAATAAGATAGCGGGCGAACTAACAACATAGAGCTTGTTGCCAGCGATCAAGCCGACACAGGCTGTGCAACCGGAGACTTCTTCTTCGTACTTAGGGTCTGACGTAGGCGAAGCATGGCATGTTAGCTTTGATGGCTTCAAAAGGCAATGCGACAATGAAATATAGTTGAGCACCAAGCGGGGAACAAAACAAGACTAGAAGCTTGCGCATACCGTTGAGAATGGCGCGGTCAGTCGCCAGGAAACCGTCCTTCAAGCCCTGAGCATAGTCACCCGACTTGAATGTGTCCTGCTTGAAGATGATGTTGTGAATGTTTTGGCCGGTAAACAGCGCTACCTTGTCACCACCATGGCCGTCGAAAACGCCGAAGAAAGACAGCTTGCTGGAATGAGACTTGGCCGAGTCGAGGTCGAGTACTGCAGTGTGGGCATCTTCCATGCTAATGCGCCAGCCCTGCATGGCCGATACACCGTAGATGAGGCGCTCATCCTCACCCGTCTCCGAGGTCTACGGGATTGAAACGAAGCGTTAGCGTGACAAGCTCTGACGGCATAGCAGTTGATGAGAACATCGGAGAAGCGGGGAACAAGATAAGAGCGACGGCGTAGCAAAAATAGACGCAAAAGAGCTATTAAACAAAGGCGAGGTATCTTGTGGTCGCTCCATGTACCAGGCAAGACTGGCGATACAAGCGCGGCTGCGGGTTTGGTTTGGTGTTGCGTGGAATCCAGCGGCAGCGCCAGCGCCGGCGTTGAGTGAGGGGCTCATGACTGAGCGAGTGATGCCCGTCTCGCATCAAGCCCGAGTGCCAATTTCAATAGCCAAATGTAAAAGCGAAACGGAGCTGCGGAGATAACTGGGGACGAGCACAGGGAAAAAACAAAAACAAAGGCACAAAACGTACCTTTTCGACAACGGGCTCCGATAGAGTCTGACCCATGGCTGTAGATTGGTATAGTCGGTTCGATCGAGTGAAAGCCTATTGTTGCTGGGACGAGACAAACGGGAGCGAGCGAGCGGAAAGAGAGAGATGAGAAGAGAGGAGAGAGATCGACCGGCGAGGGGTTGGCGGGGGAGAGGGTCGATAGAGGAGGGGGGGATGACGAGATAAGATCTCGACAGGAGGATTTTTGGTTGGAAGGTATGAGGATAAAAATGAAGTGCGAGTATGAGTATGGGTAGTATGTGAGGAAGAGAATATAGCAAGCAACGGTAGAAAGAAGATGAATGGGGTACGATGGCGGCGCCGGGAGCGTGGTCAGAGGGTGGATTCACGCTTTCTGTTGATGCGAAAGAGGGAGGTTTTGGTGTGCGAGAGATGGATCTGGATGTGTGGATGTTGAGGTTTGCTAGGTGTGCTCCAGGCCCCAGCTGCATTTGGCGGGGAGTGTTTAGTGCTGTAGCTAGCAACCTCCAGTGGTGTTGATCGCCAGAGATGGAAGCTCCGGGGGCCACAGCAGCTGCCTAACAAGATCAGCCTTGAGCCTTGGAGCTCTGAAAATCGAGAGAAGCGGGGTAGTGACAGCATGAACCCTTCCATTTCTTTCGTTCTCTTACTCGCCTCCATGACTCTGTCTCTGTACCGACTCTTGGGCGTCTTACAGGACAGCTATTAACAAAGTGCCAATCAAGGTGCTTTAGAAAATCATAATCATAGTCATAATCATATGGCATCTCTTACAGGATCGACTGCTTTAGTCCTAGCACGATCCATGTCCAAGGCAGGGGCAAATAACTATAACGTCCTACATCATCCATCCCGTCTGTTTTCCTACTAAGCCCCTGTTACCATAGGAATGGGACCGCCATTGAGAACCACGCATTGTTTCAGTAGCTCAGGTTGGGATTGAATCGAGGTGATATTAGCAAAAGACCTCCCTCACGTCAGTGGCTGTGCTGCACGTAATCATTACCCTGGCGACAACTGAAGCAGATAAAGTTGAGTCGGTTTGGAGATAATAACCCACAAAGCATAATTTATTTGGCCGTAAAAACCCGCATACTGTTGTACGCCGTAGTATCTGTAAGAGTCCCGTCAGTCGCTGGCGCCTAAGTAGTTTTCCTACCGTCCAATTTTTGTTGGCCTTTCGTTGGCTTCTTTTTTCCTTCTTTTTTTTCCTTCTTTTTTTTCCTTCTTTTTTTTCCTTCTTTTTTTTTTTAGGGCGTCACGCGTGAAAATTTTACTTGACGTTCTCGCCACCACGGCTGTGCCACTAGTGGCTATTGAATGTTGCCTGTCAGCCTGTTCAGAACCTGATTTGGCCAGATCCTATCTATTCCTACACAACAGCCTCAGGTCGCGTGCCCTTTGTAGATGACGGACCGATCCGGATCCAAAACGCAATCCCTATCCGTGCGTGATTGAGAGTGCAATGTGGCTGTGGCTGCGGCTGTGGCTGTTGACCCAGGCATTACTTTGACTAACATGATGCTATTCACGGTTACAATACCTTATCTCATATTATGAACAATTGTCCCCAGCGGGATATTACAATAACGAGCAGGCATAAATGACGGGAATAAAAAACGGCCCAAAGCCAGATGCCACAACACATCTGTACTTAATGATATGGTGCAGCCAACCCTGTAGCCAGTTTTAAATGTCGAACTAGAGACAGT
This sequence comes from Fusarium nurragi, assembly GCA_012977755.1. Taxonomy (NCBI): domain Eukaryota; kingdom Fungi; phylum Ascomycota; class Sordariomycetes; order Hypocreales; family Nectriaceae; genus Fusarium; species Fusarium nurragi. The sequence continues at coordinate 143,458 of JAALXI010000066.1, forward strand.
GTATCCGTATAAATTTGTGTAATGTCTCTAGCCTTATTTTGCCTACTACCTACCTAGATATTTCTATCGCAAGCATATTTCACTTATCAGTATGTGACCAATGAACCATGACTCTGTTGGCCAATCACTAGCTGTGGCTGTATCACCCCTAATGTCTACCTCAAAAATATTCAAGAAAACAAGCAACGATCTACGTATCAATGCAAGAACTGCGCGCTCGGGTATCTGGTGCTCTAAGTTATCCACCTGCTATACATGATTCCAACTGCCTGTCGCCTCAAAGAAATGCATAACTACCACCTTCCGACTTCGCCGACCTCCCTGAATCTTCTCGCCTCCAGTTTGTCGATGATAATCCTGCTGGCTTCGAATTTCGACTACCTGGCACACTAAGCGGATCGACGCTCAGACGAGACATCTTGCTTAACGATTGCTCCAAGCCCTGTCGTAAAGATGCCAATGAATCCCTGATGCTGTTTTGGCCGTCACCCCATTGGCTTGGGGATATCAACTCAGAGCCTGCCCGCTCTCCCGGCTGTGCCCCATCGCGGCTCAAGCTCATTGCAGTGCTTGGCCGAAGTGGATGGAACGGCGATTCATCCACAATCTGGTGATATGACATGTTCGTCATATCACGGTGTGTTTCGTACAGTCGCCAGTTCTCCCCTGAACCAAAGGAGGGGTCACTGAACAATCCCCTCGGGGCCTCGAAGTCGTACCACGCTCTACTGCTGGGGCGGCTATCTTCGCCGAGAAGTTGTTGGCTGGACAGGCGTACTAGTTCCGGTCGTCTCAATACTGGCATACTCTGAGTACCTTCTATCGATGGACCATGACCGTCAATGGGCCTCGCATCTAGGGCCGGTATTGGGAATCTGGTTATGAGTCTTGGGCTAGACTGATGGGAAGACGGGAATCGTAATGAGCTTTCATTTCCGCTTATGTAGTAGTCAGAGCCCTGTTGAAGTACCGCTCTCTGAGATTGAATACTGGGTAAACCATTGAGTGACGGAATAGTTGGGTCGACCCCACCCCTGAATGATCGTGCCCTTGCATCCGATAGAAGCACTGGCGGCGGTATCAGCTGGTGAGTTGACTCTGATAATGTCGTATCTGATCGTTGGCTTCTTAGCGAAGCACAACCTTGCCGTCCTGTTGCTGTTGCTGTCTCTTCAACTGTAACCCAGGATTGTCTTCCATCTTCACTGTTCGATGCGCTATTGGACCCAGATAAACTGGTGTTGGAGTCCTCCGCGATAAACCTTGAAGGGACACGCGGTGTTGCCATGAACCCGAGTGTCGGGGACATCATAACCAATGTCTCTGAGTCTACCTCGGAATGCGGCGTCCTCACTGGCCGACGGCATTGCTGTCCCGCGGCTCCTATGCTTGCAACCTTTTCGGCCTCCTGCATGGCAGATGAACCCCCGTTAACGCGAAGGCTTTCAAGGACTGGGCCGGAGATCTTGTTGCGGAACTTGGAAGACAGGTACGTTTGTCGTTTTCGGTGGCGGCGAATAAGACAGTAAATGAGTAGCATTAACAGGAACACGACAACTAAAAGGGGCAGGAGGATCGCGAGGAGGAGAGTCCCAGTTGTCAGGCCCCCATTAGAATCCGCTAGCTGTATCTCGGGACTTGAAGAGGTCCCAGTTGGTGCATTAGAAGTAGATGTGCCCGTGGAAATTGATAAAGTTTTGGATTGGGTAGTTGACGAAGATGCAGACTCGAATGACATCACGCTCACATCCAGAACCTCTGTCTCTGTGTCGTCCAAAGTCTTTGACGAGGCGGTCACAAAAATTTTGAGATCCTCTGACGCGGACTTTGGAGCTTTACCAGTAATGTTGAATCCGTCAAGCTTCAGCCACTTCTTGTCTGGTTTTATCGCAATCCGAAGATCTATATCATCTGGATCCCAGAAATAAGATTGCAAGTCAATATTGACATCTTGCCCAGCTTCAATCTCGATGCTGTCAAAAGTTGAGCGGAAGAGAGCAGTAGATACACTGACAGTGGCGTATATGCTGAGTGTATCTTGGTATGGATCGCGAAGTGTGATGGTGAAGTTGGTTGTATGGTCGCCTTTTTCTGGTGTGCCCTCAATATTCCACGTCTTCTCGTCCAGGGATAGCCAGTCTGGAATGTCTTCCGTTGAAAGTTGAATCTTGTCGATCTCTATAGGTTCGTTGTCGAGCTTGATACTGTCTGCCAGTCCATGATATACCAGCTTCCTCCCTCGCGTTGTGTTCATGGTGATGCTTGGGTTGTCTGCACTGAGTTTATGTCTACCCACAATGACAGAGAACGCAACGGAGACTGCTGAGAAGCCAACAATATCCGAGGCGATGAGCTTAAAGTCGAATTTCTGAGGATGTTGTATAAGTGACTCAAAAGGAGGCGTCTCGCCGCTGAACGTCATAGAACCAGTATCAAATCTCATCCACGCAGGTAACGGACTACCATCACCGGAGGTTGCATAGTAGTTGATCATGTTAAGCTGATGCTCAAACGTGTCGGGATCAAACGTGAAGCTGAACTTAGTAGAAGGATAAGATATCAGTGATGACGGAGGCGAATAGTCACCAAAATCTTGGATCTGGTCCTGGAGGGGTATCTTGACGGAAGGGCTTTTGTTTGACGAGACGACCAGAGTAGAACTGAGCAGTGCCGAGCCACTATCGTCCCTGGCAATAACTTCCACTGTCTGACCCATCACGTCGCCGCTCTGGACGATGTCGTCGGTTGGCGTGCCATAAAGACGGCGATCCTCGCTATCAATGGAAAGCCATTCTGGTGCATCACCAAGTGAGTATGAGATGTTGAGATCTGATCGAAACGTAAATCGAGAGAAAACGTAAGAGAAGGGTTCGTTCACACGAGCTACTGGCGGCAACTGGGAATTAATTGGGTAGTTTATCGTTGGTTGAGAACTTGTGAATCGAACAATGATAAGGAGAACTGAGATTGTGAAGGAGGTCATCATGATATGACAATACACCTTTCAGTGTTGGATCATGAGTGAAGGCAATACGAAACGCCATTCATGTGCATAGAAACGGTTTGGATAGAGACGAGGACGAAGGAAAGATGAGTTAGAATCACGAAGGCCGGGAGACAGATGAGCCGCACGGAGGCATATTGCCAATGACATCTTGATGGCTGGTAAGATGAGAACTTAGATCTAGAGGAATACTGCACCCTTCATTCCTGTATAACTTCTCCGCCAAGCCAGTTTGGATCACGGGAGAAAATTGGTGGTGTTGGTTAAACAAGGGAATCGTCCTCGGACCCGTTTGTCCATTGCAGGAAAAGGCGGAATGTCTCAGTAACCCGTGAGATAGCAAGACATCGACATGTGGCGGGTGGTCAAAACAGCAGTGTTCCAGGCTGGTTTAGCCGTGGCCTCGTTCCTTTGCAAGGTCTGGTAGCCAGAGAGGTGGGTGAAAGTGAGACATCGAAGCCACTCGGCACGATGTTGACATCTCGCTAGGGTACTCTTTAGGGTTAACAGCAAAAGTTTCCGTAAAACTAGTGAAAGCTGAAGAGGGAGAGTTAATAATTGGCAATGGTGGTGTTTTTGAAGACGTGTATTGCCTGTGAAATCATATATGACTCTCAACCCTGACCTAACATTGGCATCGATCATGATTCCTTGGAGAAGTTAATCATATCTAGGGTGAGATGCTGTTAACACAATCAGCTGTTCCCCGCCAAGTACATTCACTTAAGGGAGGGATAGCTGTGGATCAAGGGCGATTTCTCTTCGCAGGAGGGCGACTTGGCGAACCAATTTGTTGTGGAGGAGCCCTTATCGAAATAGCAAGACTTCCCAATCGTGGACGTGCTATCGCCAGTCCCGCAAGGCTTAACGAGCCAATCGCTCAAGTGGTGCAACGACTCTTTTGTCCTTTATTAAGCGGACACAAAAATAAAATAAAAAGGGTCGGGTCCATTTGAGCCTGGATCGCACACGTATGCAAGTGGAAAAAAGCAGTCGGCCCAAGTCGAAGAGGCAAAAGAGGAGCGGTCGAGTAGGAGGTGATACAATAAATGGAAGACGGAGAGGGAGCAGAAGACAGCGGGTGACACAAGCCAATCGTGCTTTCCATAGATAACTCTCTGGAAGTCTGTCTCATTCTAGGTTAGCAGGCGCAAACGGACAATGAGGTAAAGCAGGCAGGTATTAAGGGTCATAGACACTATTTCCTTCCATTTTCTTCACTTGGCTGAACCATTGTTTTCGCCCCAGTTCACCTCCAGGGCAGTGCCTCTCACACTCCATTGCATCCCTTCAACACCATACATCCCTCGGACTCTTGTTAGTCGCGATAGTTCCAAATATTGCAACATCGTCGATTTTCCTTCAACCCATTGTTGAAGTGTGAATTGAAAAAGCAGACAAAACAGCAACACTACTTTCACAATGAGCAGTCCACCGTCATCCCCCTTGATGGACCCAGTTACCATCAGTGAGGACATTGCTCCGTTGCCATCCTTCAAGGCCAGCGGCGTTGCAAGTGTTGATTTCGACGGTGTTCTATCCAAACCTCTCAAGGTGCACGAAGATGTTCGTTCTGGTTGTGGTGGTCAAACGTGGCCAGCAGGAATGCTTCTCGGCAAGCATATGTTGCGTTACCACAAACATCGACTCGCAGACGCTCGGATGTGAGTTTTGCACTCTTTTCTCACCCTGCTTATCGCCTGCATGCGAGGCGACGCGAATTAGCACCTTTGTTCTGGCCTGCACAGATAGTGTGAGGATGACCAAGATCGGAACACACTTGCTGATTTTTGGGTTGCAGATTGGAACTTGGAGCTGGAGGCGGTCTCATCGGACTTGCCGTCGCTCAAGAATGCCTGCTTCGAAACCAGTTGCTAGTGACGGACCAGCTGGAGATGTATGAGTTGATGCAGCACAACATCGAGCTGAACGGCTTACAGGACAAGGCAAAAGCCATGGTGCTAAACTGGTGCGTGCCCTCGAAAACTGTGGTTATGCCCGACTTTCTATTTGATGGAATCAACCCCCAGACCGGGTGATGGCGAGCCGCCTTGCTGACAATGGCCTGTTCATGTAGGGGCGAAGATTTGCCAGCAGTTGTGCTGGAGCAAAAGCCAGACGTGATCTTGGCAGGCGAATGTGTCTATTTCGAACCAGCATTCCCCCTCCTGATGTTTACACTCAAGGCTCTGTTGGAGCTCAACCCTACAGCCGTTATCTACTTCTGCTTCAAGAAGAGGAGACGCGCTGACATGAACTTTGTCAAAATGGCTAAGAAGGCATTCAAGGTTGAAGAGATCTTCGATGAGGACCGGCCTGTTTTCCAGCGTCAAGGCCTATTCCTTTTTTCCTTTACTAGTCGTGCAAGTCAAACAAAAGCCACCAAAAGCCAATGTGAACCTCAGTTGACAAAATGATGACGATGGGTCAAAGAGTGCTTTGTCTCGACAACATCATCATATGCTGCATGTATCTGCAAGCCGGTCATACTTTCACAAGGAAGGACAATGCGGCTGACCGGAGTACGTCTGACCAACAAGAAGACTACAATGCTACACCTTCAGGAGGTTCCTCAGCAACTCGAACCGACGCATTGCTTTCAGCATTAACATGATGGGAATGATGGGCGATGTGGACGAACGACATGGGCTCCCCACAACTGTTGACTACTATTCGACGGAACTCGAGGGGCTGGAAGTCGTGCAAGAGAGAAACCTATGCAGAGCGACCACCTTTGCTTTGACTACTTTGCTTATTCTTTTTGCGGGACTGTGTCTCTATCCTGGCCTATCGCCTTTGTTCAACCAGAATGCACTGTACGGGCTTGACCGATGAAAATTCTGTCAGCAAAGAGAGCAAGAAGGGGTTGAACTTGAAGAATTTTTAAGCACACCGCACATAATAGATCACAGCGCATATACAGTGCACGCAGACAATGAAGCAAAGAGAATAACAGTTTTGACGCCCGACTCGCGAAGTGTTAACGTCACGCATGCATTGGCGCCAAACATTATGCCGCAAAGAAGAATTTTCTCCCTCACACCATGATTCTTTGGTGCTTCTTTACTGGTCTTGCTGCTGCAGGCTATGTGAGTTGTTGGCTCGTTTGGTGGATTGAAGTGGCACCCTAGGTTACCGTTGTGCGGTTGTGCTGAACCTGGGAAGAAACGGGCCTTGTTTCAACTTGGCGGATGGCTTCCTCCACGACGCACGTTGACTCGTTGAGTGCCTTCAAGCCCTCCCTCAAGCCTCCGCGTTTCGGGCCAGGCACAGGGCGTCAACGGACAGGACAACTCAGAGATCGATTCACCAGTCAAGTTTAAAGGACAAATGCTCCTTGTTGTCTCGCTCCGCAGAATTCCCGCTACGGCCAGGCACCTTAAAACTGTCATTGGTTGCCTCTTCGCCCTGACAAGATCTAACTCGGAAGCTGACGACAGGACGGCCCCTTGCAGATTGACCAATCATGACATCTCTGCCACTCCGTACGGAGCCAAAGAACAGGTAGGTTGCTTGGGTACGTCGACTGCAGGACTCCAATGATTCCTTGAACACCATATCTACCTACTGCTACTGCACTATTATACTGAGCTGACGCGGCAGTACAACCGCTGTCTGAGTCGCCGTTCCCCGCCAACACAGTCTCAGATGCACCTCTCGGCTGGGACTTTTTATATATTTTCTTTTACCTACGGGAGAGACTGTGATAAACTTTGCAGCGCAATACGACGAATGCCCCTGATGGTGCCACGGCATCCCTGATGGGCGACAGGGTTCAATTTTGCTCACCCTTGCTCACCCCCGACGGCCTCCATCTTTCTAGTTTCTTGTTGTGTACTCCGTAGCGTCTGTTATTAGGGCATTTCGCTTGCATGGTTCATAGCTGGGTAGGGTAGATCCCAATGGTTGAGACTTGAGAGCAGCTTGCCACGCCCGTATCCACCCACCACGGAACAAAGCCAGGCTAGAATGACTGGCTTAGAATGGGGTGGGTGGGTTATGCTACGGTACAGCACCGTGTGTACATGTACGGACACAGCAGTGGATGTCTTGGGGCCCAGAAGCGGAACCTTCTCAGCTGCTGCTACCGGGGATGAATCCGGTACGACGACGGCTGCGGTCTTGACTCTTCATGAGCTATGGTTGCTTGCGGATACATGCACATCGCTGGCGATGGCTGGCACACCCAAGCACTGGTACCTGACCAGGAACAAGGTACTAGCTTAAAGCCAAGTCTTTTAAGAGCTAGCATAATGAGCCAGCGCCGTCTTTTACGGCGAGGGCGGTATTAAAGGAAGGCCCAGTTCCTCCCCTTGTTTTGTTTTGTTTCCTCACCCACGATCTCTTCGAGTTCAAACACCACTCATTCCCACCTGAGCACTGAGCAGGACTCTCTCTCTCACGCACACATTCCCTCACACGACGTTCAACGTCTCATTCATTCAATTCTTCCTTTTGAGCAGATTCATTCCTGTGGAACAGAATCCCGCCTAGCCCTCCTTTGCCTAGAATCCCATCGCGTTGAGATACCCTCTCGTCTTCACAACAGACGTATCACAGCTACAACCACTCCTTGGTTGAAAAATCAGAACTCGAAACAATAAACAACCAAACACCATCATGAAGTCTTTCACTCTTGCTTCTGCTCTCCTCGCCGCTGCGGCCGTTGCCCAGCCCCACGGAAACCACCACCGCCGTCATCACCAGAACGACAAGCGTGATGTTGTCGTCGAGTGGGTGACCGAGGTCGCGTACGTTACCGAGATGGTTGATGCTACCACCACCGTCTGGGTCCGTCCCGATGCTGAGCCTACTTCTGCTCCCGAGGTCGCCGAGACTTCCGCGCCTGCCCCCAAGCCAGTTGCTCCCAAGAAGGAGAAGAAGCCCGCTCCTCCTCCTGCCCCTACCACTACTCTGGCCACCAGCGTCTACACCACTCCTCCCCCTCCCGAGACTACCTCCGAGGCCAAGGTCGAGGTCGCTCCTGAGCCTACCTCTGAGGAGGTGATTGCTCCTGTTGAGCCCACAACTCAGGCACCTGAGCCTACTGTTGCTCCCGAGCCCAAGCCTGTTGTCAAGGCCCCCAAGCCTGTTGTCAAGCCCGAGCCGTCGCCTGAGCCCGAGGCCCCCGTTGTCGCTCCTGTTCAGCAGGAGAAGGCTGCCAAGCCCCAGTCCGGCGGCAGCTCCTCAGGTGGCAGCTCCGCCACTAAGCAGGGCCAGTTCACTTACTACGACATCGGCGTTGGTGCTTGCGGTGAGGACGACTCTGGCAAGGACGAGGATGTCAGCATTGTTGCCCTCTCTCACCTTCTCATGGGCGCCTCTTCCAACGGCAACCCCATGTGCGGCAAGACCATCTCCATCAAGGCCAACGGCAAGACTGTCCAGGCTACCGTCGCGGACAAGTGCATGGGTTGTGCAGTCAACGACATCGATGTCAGCCGCAAGGTCTACAACGAGATCTGGGGCAGCCTCGATTCTGGCCGCACTGATGTTGAGTGGTGGTTCAACTAAGCGCCTTGACAAACATGTTTTCTTGAATTATGAAAACACTACGAAGGATACCCTTTTTTTATGACTTGTTCTTTTCATGAAGCGGGAATCTCTTCGCCCCTCAAAGGCGCTGGGGCGTAAAAACAAAGAAAGGGACTCGGGCTCCTTGGGAACCCTGGACCTTGAGATTCTGGATTGGGATGTTTTTGGTTTCTTGGGCGGATCAGCTACGGTTGACATTTGTTGACTTCTATGTACATAACTTTAGATACGCCGTTCGGATAGACATACAAACAGAGGACCCCTGATCGGGACTGGACTTTCATTCACGTAACGCTATACGTACTATCCGTATTTCCATTCATTTTTAGTGATATTCCATCGTGCATTGCCTCTGCTTACAATCTAATCTCAGGGCTGATGAAGCCAATTTCGCAACCCTGTCTATTATAATGGCATCTTTTCCAGCACCCCATGTCTTTATGTCCATGCGCCGTCAACTTTAATGAGTACCTCGTTTAGGCTGAAACTTGGATACTCAAAGACCAACCAACAGAAATAGAGAGCGCAACTCTTGCTAATTTAGTAGTGGTGAATATCTCGCGGGCCAAGGTTTTGACGGGCGAAGGGCTGCTGCACTAAAACAAACCCTCTCCCAGGACGATCGATTTCAGGGGAATGGCGCTGTCGAGGCTGTCGTGGCCGTCTCTTGAAGCAGTCTAACCAAGCCACTCCCTTCTCCAGCAACGACGTCGTATAGCAAGGGGCAGCGCACAATCAAGGGCTAAAACGAAAGACTCCGATTTGCCCTCCTGAAAAGGAGAAAGTCATGGAGTATATGCAGGGTAAGTACGGAGTACTTGATAATTGTACACTTGATACGGGTGTCTTTTTCTTGGGTACGGACTATGGATATGGATACAAATATAGGCATTCGTAGACTCTCAAAACTCCCCGTCCCCACCGCGTGTGTTGAACGGAGTGTGGCATGTACAGTTAGTTATGGTCCTGCGTTCATTGTTTGCATGCTTCCCGTCCATCCTATAATAACAACTTAAGCACAAGTAGCGCAGCCTCCAATGGCAACTCCGAGTCATAAGTCATGAATTTAGTGGCATGTGGTGTACTCCCAAGCCTTTACAACAGGTTTAATAGCTCCTCCACGTAGCGGCGTGTATCAACGCCAATGCCTTGGGCAAGCTTACCTGCGCCCTCAGTGGGATCTGTACGGAAGCCGGCGTGGTCACTTGCACGACGGATGAGGAAGATTTCCTTAGCAACGTCCGGGTGGCGTGAATCGGGTCCAGAATATTTCCTTTCTTCTTCGTCCGCACCAGCCCCGCCTTCGGGGATGGTGTTCAGGTTGTTACCTGCGGCAGCATCCTCCTGACGATCTAGCAGGCGTGTCCAGACAATCCACCATCCACGATTCGACTTTTCAGTACGCTCGAGAGCAGTTGAACGAGACCGAGTAGCGATATACAAATTAACAAGGTGAAGATGAGTGTTGAGAGCGTCAGGACGAGACCAAGGCTCCGAATCGTCATAAGACTCGGGGATATTAGGTAAAGATGAGTGAACAGTTAAAAAGACAGGGTCCCAGACAAGGTCATAGATATTGTTCCCAGAGTTGTTGCCGCTGGAGCCACTATCGACGCCAGGTCGTTCGGGACGGTACCTTGTTGAAAGGAGAAGAGGCTTGCGAAGAGGGGCGATTTGATGATGCAGAGAGCGATATAGGGAGTCCATGGCGAGGGAGTCGGTTCGTAGGTTGAACAAAAAGGTGAAAATGAACGGTCGGTTGACATAGACAACAACTCGCAGCTTCTTGGCCTTGTTGAGGTCATGTGAGTCGTAGCCAGGTATCATATTTCCGACTACTTGCGACTGTGTGAGAGCACTGGCTGGGTGCTCAAAGTCTCGTACAGTTATAGCCTCTGGTCTATCCAGGGCCTCACTCTCTAGCTCAATGTTCACGGTCCGCAAAACAGTACGAGAATTGTGTTCTCCGTCACCAGCACCATCGGAGCTTGCACTGTCGGTTCCGCTGTAGTCCGCGTTGATCTCACCCTTGAGGCCGATAAGGTAGTGACCTGCAGCCTCATATGAGGGCGTGCGTTCTGTCAGGTTGGGTCGAGTGAGTTTCGAAGTATCTTGGGCAGGCTTAGGATCCTGTTCCGCGTTCTGAGGTTGATTGGTAGCAGAGTCACCAGTACCAGCACCGGTATCAGCACCAGCGCCGCTACTAGATAAGGACCAGTATGTACCATAGCCCAATTTGAGGTAGCTAACCATCTTATCGAGCCTGCCGTCTTCAGTCGCTTGTACTTGTGATGGCTCTTTGCTGGATGTGTCTATAGACGGTCCCTCTGCCGAGGGCTTCGCGGGTTCACTGGCCGCTGTTATTTGTAATTGGTTTTGCGTCGCTTGCTGTGCGCCATCGGCTGCCTTTCTCCTCTTTCCGCGCCGGACCGATGTTGGGCTTTCTATTATTCCATAAGCGTGATCTCCCCATGTATATAGATCCTCCATCCAGTGTGTCACATCTCTCAGTGATTTTCTGGACAGAGTACCCGTCCCTAGAAAGATGGCACCATCGTCAGGAGAAGGCTCTCTTCCTGTCCCTAGCCACTGTTCAGGGTCGCCATAGGTATCGTTTGGCGGAGGCGACTCAGGGTCGTAGTCGCCGAATTTGGAGACAACGAGGTCAACGAGCCCTTCTATTCTCCCAACTAGGCCCTCCAGTACAGCTCGTTCGCCACTCCCGCGGTCTTCTTCGCCTACACCAACCCCCAGTTCGCCACAGGAAGCAATGGGAATGCCGCCAAAGATGTTGCGGGCTGGGTTTCCATGCATCATAACGTTCCATGTCGAAAGGTAGAGGTCCCAGTAACGGCTGAGTATAGTGATGAACTTGGTTCGCCTGTTGCGCACAAATAGAGCGCTCAAAGAAGAGTCATGGTGTAGGAGGAAGATGCTATGGGCTCGGAGTAAGTCGCGCAATAGCAGGCTCGCAGGTTTCATCTCTCGGCTGGAATATTCGTATCGTTCTTCGGCAGTGTCGCTCTTCTTAGTAGCGAGGCGAGGAGGGAGAGGTAGCTTGGTCAGGTCGATACTCTGGTGGCGTTGGTAAGTAGGGTGGCAGTCAGAACATACTTGTCATAACTTACTGCTAGAATCCACCATCCGGGCTCGAGCTCATGTAGTATGACTCTTGATTTCTCAGTGTCAATGGTGTCTACAGTTGAACCGCTCGCAAAGCCGCGACTGAAGCTGGCCATGCCCTGGGCAAGGCCGATCTGGCGCAAACGTTCATTGCGTTCTTCGGGAGAAATGTTCTGGGTTGGCTGGCCACGAGTGCGCCGGCGCTTGTTGTGTGAGGCTTGGGTGGTAACAGAAGCATAGTAGACGATTTGGTCCTCGATAGTCTCGTCGGTGTTGCCAAGCGTGGGGTTAAAGATGGCGAGGAAGCCGAGCTGAGCGGGCACAATGGTTCCTGGTGCTGCATTAGCAGTACCTGATCTTGAACGCGCAGCCATTCTGCCGATATATTGCGCCTTGTCGTCTTCTGTCCGGTTTGTCGTCTTGCGATGGGCGTGGGGTGTTCTTATATGTTGTTTTTGTGCTGGCACTGGAGTGGCTGTTTCGCCACACGATATGAATTCTGACGTAGATTGACGATCGTGAAAGGGCGCCTCCAACGAAGCTCCCAAAACTGTCACAGGGCCTCAAAAGAACAGGCGCAAGGAGGTATATATGGCTGGAACGAGAAATGGAGCGTAGGGCAGAATGAGGGGGAGAAGAGGAGAGAGGCCGGCCTTTGGCGTGTAAAAGGCCCAGACCTCGACCATTGTTTGTTGTCGGAGGTTATAGCCCGAGTCGCAGCGATTGGACTGTTGCATCGTGTGGAACTGAGCTGAGGGAAGGCGAGATGGGATCGAGTCATCGAGATTCGATGTGGTTTGGTTGGGCCAAGGGAATGGGCAGGCATGAGCAGGAATACATCATTTCATTTGTTATGTACCACTTTAGTAAGGATTTGCTCTTCTTCACATTGCACTAACAAGGGAATGTATGTTTGGACGAGTCTCCATCTCGGTAGCATAAAATAAAATAAGACAAGATCGAATAAAAAATGCCCCCCGCAACATCTCGATCATCGATGCTCGGATCAACATGCAGAACTTCCCTTTTCCTGGTGTGTGCTGATCCATGTTGTACCCTCTTCTCAACAATGCCATGATCCAAGAACAATACCATACCCATGGAATAATAATCGCTCGCTAGTGCCATCCCATCCCCGGATTTAACTGCAAATATACATGATACCACCAGTCAACTAAATCAACCAACTCCGCAGCTTGCCACTGTAAACACCTTCACTTGTTCGTTGCAGAAATGGGTATCGACTCGTCCTCCTCGTTTGGCCCAAAAACTGTCTGTCTTTTCTTGGCCATTGCATACGCCTCACTGACACGCTCTCGCTGGTCCTTCAATACCTGCATTGGTGACCGGGTTTGCTCTTCAGCTTTCATGCTGTCGGTCCTGGGAAAGCCCCATCTCCTCCGCTCTCTTCTCTGGCTACGGTCGAAGCTGGAGAACTCGGCCCACATGAAGTAGAGAATGAATGTGACGAGCGTCAGCGGAATCGTGATGGCCCAATACAGTCGGAACTGTGGCGTGGTCTCAATCCCGATTTCTCCCCCCTTGGCATTGTCCCAATCGAATAGATTAGTTGAGAAAAGTGCAGATATAAAACTACCTGGTAGGAAGAACATTGTAACAAAGGCCAGCGTCTTCATGGAAGCAGCATCACGAAGAGTTGATATTGAGATGATGTAGTTTGAAAGGCTGTAGTTCTCCGAAATGAGGTTATTCAGCTGGTGGTGTCACGTTAGCCTCGCCATTATCATGCTCCTCGGGCTCAACGTACCACATCAATCTGGATCTGCACCCTCTTCAATGTGTACTCCCTATCCATGGCCTGCATCGTCAACCGCTTCTGGAGGACGCCAACGTGGTTTCTCACGAGCTCGTCTGCCTCGGGTATTGTACTGTGACCAGGGCTCAGTTGTTGCTGAACAAACTCCAGCAGCTTTTGTAGCGTCTTGTCTTTTCTCTCTGTGCTCGCCAGACGAACCGCGAAGCCACTCATCTGTGCACTGAGGGAGCCCAGCTCACCAGCCGCGGGTTTTTTTCGTTCTGTCTTGAAGTCTGAGTATCCCGTTCGAGCCTCTATCTGCTGAATGCCTGGCTTCATTTCATGCTGCGTCATCTCGATCTCTCCATGGAGCATGAAAGCAAAGAGAAATGCAGGAAACATGGCATGGTTTGCTGTGCCGAGATTCCATTTGCTTTTACTCTTGAGAAACTTCTTCAAGTAATGTTGCTCCTTGTCGCCAGCTAGGATCATACCGCAGGTGACGCCCAGGTGTGAAGTAGGTGATCTCAATCGAGTGTGAGACCAAATAGACGCGAGCTTGGGCGCATAGCAGAAAGCGTAGGCCTTTTGATCGGCTTCAGGTTTGACAACCTTCGGAAAGGCATTTACACCGGCAACGCAGCTTGGGAAGTAACTGTACGCAAGGCCAAGGCCGAACTTTTCCAGTATCTGCTCCTTGGCGTCTTCGGGCAGCTCAACACGGTTGTCGTCCAGAATGAATTTAGGCCATACAAGACGCAGAATTAATGACTCGTGCCCGGTTGCTACTGTCCTTGTCTCTGTAGCTAGCCACGACGCGACATCGGGTATGGTGGTAACCCCTTCATGGTAGTCGACGATTCCAGTATCATCACTGCACCAGAGCTCGCTGTACTTAAACGATAGGACGTCGGGAGAGTGGGTGACGCGCCGTGTATTGAACTCTGCGAGCTTGTGGTATATTTCATCCATGTTTGCGTAGCGTTAGAGGCAGACTGGCGGCCTGGTGCATGAAGTAGCTACAGGAGGGACAGCGCAAGAGTTTATACTGAGAATGGCCTTTGAAGGCGTCTGCGTTGAAGTTGGCCACGGGCAAACCGTTAATAGTCAATTTGCCGCTTCAGCTGTTCGGTTCACGTTTCGCCTGCCTCCTGTCTCCTGCATCTCAACACCAACAGCCAAGAGGGAACTTTTCGGCTGCAGCCAATCGCCCAAGACTACCGGTAGTGAAGGTCAGACATGGGGCTTTCGTGGATCCTTGAACTAGGGCGCGTCTTCTGGCAGATGTCAACCAAATAGCAACCGACATCTTCTGAGATTTCTTTTTATGTCGCCCCTAATATGAATCTGTAGGTAGTATTCTGTTCTGTTCTGCTATCTCTTCTGTATCAAAAATATCAATCGATCATCATTATACTTACCGAGCTGCTGCTGTAGCGCCTACTGATCGGACTAGCATTTCAGCTCCGTCTGCACTGCCACTATTCATAAGCACCAGGGCCAACATACTCAGAGCCAGCCTCGATTCTGTAATCTCATCCGTATTCGTGGGCTTCTTGAATGCGCGATTACTTGGCGATTTATCGACTACCATAAGTCGGTAATTCAGAAGAATGGGTTCATAGAAGCCACCTGCTCCGGATTGATCTCAAAATAGAATCACCAGGGCATAGAACCGTTAGCCATGGCAGCCCAAGCTCTCCAGGTCCCGCCGCTAGACGGGAGCAGCTTGAGCTGTTTAGGGACCTTACCCCACAGCTGGAGGTCCCCCTCTCTAGCGGTCGTCTCAATGTACAAGCTGCTGCCCGCCCTGTCCGCCATGCTATGCAAATAGATGAGGTGACGGGACATGCTCAAAATCACATGCATCAATCAATATAATCAAGCGTACAATGCAGTTGCTACAAGGGACTAATAAATGGCCGAGTCCATGCCAGCTGAGGTCGCGCAGATACCAGTACCTCTCCAGGACTCTAGATCTATAGTTAACCAAAAAACAAAACAAAAAAAGACCCTTGTAAATAGACGCAAACCTGCCTACGTCATCCTTCACCTCAGCCCAGCATCATCTCACTCCGTACCTACTGTAAGCTCCCCCGCCGCTGACCAAACTTGCATATCTTACTCTCTCTTCCTACATCATCGCAATCATTCAGTCGACTTGTGCATTACCTTGCAATATCAGTTAACACCAGATCTCATTCTGCCATAGGCCCTCTGGCCCGAACCCAACATCATGGAGTCTTTCTCTATGCTTAAACGTCGTACCACCGACATGCTTCACAATGTCCAACAAAACCTCCCTTCTATGCCTTCCGTCCCTTCTGCCTCCTCGGTGGCCTCTCACAAAAAGCATACCATGAAAGGAACATGGGAGCGCATTGATGCTCCTGACGTCCCCCGCTCTTCTCATTCCCTCAACATTGTTCACGGCACCGCTTACCTCTTTGGCGGCGAGATCGAGTCCCGAAAGCCCGTCGACAATGATATGCACGTGATTACTCTTCCTTGGAGCAGCGCCGGCGCCGATTATTACAAGATCAAGCCAGTTGCTGCTAAGCCAGATACGCAGCCGAAGAAGGTCGAGGCACAACAGCCCCCTCAGACGAAGACCGCTCAGGAGCCTGATGATCTTACCGAAAAGACGGGCGAGCAGGACATCGAAAAGAAGCTTGATGAGGTCTCTCTTGAAGACGAAGAAACTGATTCTTCAGATGAAGAGGAAGACGAAGAAAGCCAGACCATAGCCAAGGGCAAAGAACCTGCTGACCCCGAGCGACCGGAATTAGGCAACGTCCCAGCTGCACGAGTAGGCCATGCTACCGCCGTCATCGGAACCCGCATCTTTCTTTTTGGCGGCCGTGGAGGTCCCGAAATGCGGCCTCTAGATGAGGCTGGCCGAGTCTGGGTTTTTGACACTCGCTCCAACACATGGTCATACCTTGACCCTGCGCCTGCTGTTGTAGGCGGAAACATTGTTCCCCATCCCGCTCCACGAAGTTACCACGCAGCTACTGCTATCGACCGCCCCCAAGATTTTGCCCCTAAGCAACCTAAAGGACCTGAAACTTGGGGACAATGGGCCCTGGGAGATACCTCGAAGACGGGCATTCCTCAGGCTCCTATCGTTGGCAATGTAGCTGAAGAGGCTGTGGATGAGGAGTCAGATGGCTACGGTACCTTCTTTATTCATGCGGGATGCCTTGCCAATGGCGAGCGCACCAATGACATATGGGCCTTCAACGTTCATGATCGCACTTGGGTTGAACTTCCTGCTGCTCCTGGACCTGCCCGAGGTGGCGCTGCCATCTGTGTAAGCAAGACCCGCCTCTTCCGCTTTGGTGGGTTTGATGGTGAAAATGAAATCGGAGGAGAGCTCAACTTCCTCCATCTCGAAGTTGAGACGTTCGACGACAAGGGCACGAAGGGCGAGGTTGCTGTTCGCGCCCGTGGTGGTTGGCAAACCATTCTCGCAAGTGATCCTAACAGCGACTCTACTGAGATCCACGCCGAGCCAGCCCAAACCTGGCCTGAGCCTCGAAGCGTTGCATCTTTGGAGGCCATTACTTCTGGCGCTGGTTATGAATACCTCGTCCTAAGCATGGGCGAGCATGGTCCGAGCTCAGAAGGCCATGAAGGCGCAGGCAAGTTCTTCGACGATGTCTGGGCATTCCAAGTTCCTCCTCTGGGCATGACCGCTGCCAGTGTCACTGCTGCTATGTGGCAAGCTGTCGGTCGCAAGACAGGCGAAGGCAAGTGGACAAAGCTTGATCTTGCTCCCTACGATGATGACAACAGTGATGAGATGCCGTTGCCAAGAGGATGGCTTGCCAGCGCGCCGATGGGTGAACTCGAGGAGAGTGGCATCTTGATCTGGGGTGGTCTGGGTGAGAACAACGAACGACTTGGAGACGGTTGGATCTTGCGAGTGGGCGATGCCTAGATGAGAAGCTGAGCAAATTATTGGTTTGGATCTTTTGGCGCAACATGTTTTTGGCGATCATCTCAAATGGACGAATGGAAGAATGAAAAAGGAAACCCCTGTGCAGACTCAATACCTCACGTAGTATAGGATATTCTTGTTGATGAGAATCCACGCATTCTATACCAGAGATAGCATTTCACATGGTGTTATGTACAATAGCGGTCTCCTCCCGCCCAGCACTTTTTGCATTGTCCACCCTGAGCATTTCTTGCCTTTAAACTAAATAAACAAATACGAGAGATAATAATGTTGTAATTCTACAGATCCGCCCTTGTGGTCTCGGTTCCCCAGGGCTCCGAGTTAAGGCTTGTCTGGCCAGCGCTGTTCTCGCATGTGTCTCGGCTGCTGAGAGGGCCGGCCTTGGGGACGTTGACGGAAGATGGATCGGTAGCAGTGGCCTTGGCTCTAAGAGACTTGAGCAGGTCCTTGACGGAGGCGGGGGTGAGATCCTCGTAGTAGTCGTCGTTGATCTGAATCATGGGGGCGTTGACGCAGGCACCGAGGCACTCGACCTCGAGGATGCTGAAGAGACCGTCGGCGGTAGTCTGGCCCTGCTCAATGCCGAGCTCCTCTTTGATGGCCTTCACGATGACATCAGAGCCGCAGCCTCCGAGTTGGCAAGGGGTCTATTGATAACAACGTTAGTTGATTTTGTCTTACTAGACTTTGAGAGTCTTCAATGACGTCTATCCGTCATGGCCGTAGACTAGCGTGAAGCAATTGCCGTCGAAAAAGGCATGCTTCGGGCGGAAGGGTAACATACCGTAGTGCAGATTTGGACAAAGTACTTGCCAACGGGAGTTCTATTGTACATGGTGTAGAATGAAGCAACCTCATACACTCGCATGGGGGGCATCTCGAGAAGACGAGCGACCTCGTTCATGACGCTAATGCTGGTAAAGCCGTGCTGGCGCTGACCGAGGTCGAGCAGAGGCATGACGGCAGCCTTCTTGTACTGGGGAGGGTATCGCTTGAGGATCTCGGCAATAACGGTTTGGTTCTCTTCGTTGAACTTGAAGGGGATCTGGGGGTTGTTGTTCTCGGTGTTTCGATGCTGTCACACGCCGTTGGTCAGACAGGTTCTCGTCACTTCAGGTCAAGCAATTGCGCGCCAGCAGATAGAGCATGTTGCAGAGGCGCAATTGGCAGCACCAATTGGGCTACTTACCACCATGAGGCTGTCGCTTCGTCGGCTGGCTGTGAGGGAGAAGGCGGCGCGAGACTGAGGGCGGGCAGCCCGGCACACCGGCCGGATGACGGCGCGGAAGAGGGGAGTGAGCTTGCTCGCCATTGTGAGTGAGATCGGTGATGCTTTGGGATCGAGCGGAGCCTGTGTCGTCGCGGGAGGAGGGGCTTGTGAGGCGATCCTGAGGTTGTCGGTTCGTCTTGTCAAAATGTCGCTGTTGTAGCGAGCATTACAATTCGACTTGGAGCTGCTTGCAAAATCAACATCGATGATTGGTACATCTGAGCCTAAGTTTACCCGGATCGTGTTGAAATGTGGAGTGGGGTTGTAGTTGGAGCTTTATAACCTCTTTCACGGGCTACTCATGCTCTTCTATCACTTTATCCTTGAGGAATTCAATGACTCGAAAGGCTCGTCTCTGGTTATGAAGTGGTTAGTTTTCACTGCATGCCAACCCACAGGCCACGGCATCAAAGAAGTTGCAACAAGTCACCGAAGGATGTTATTGCAGCCAAGCCGTGGAATCCAAGTCAGCCACCAACACAAGCAAACAATATGCCTTTCGCTTACCAGAAACTTGTTTCGAAGATCGTCCATATTTCGCCCGCCTTCTCTCGTGAAGGCCCATCTATGTTGACGGGTTTGAGTAACAGAGGCTCTGCAGTCCTCCTTATTAACCGAGCATATCTTGACAACACATAACATGCTGTTTTCTACGCCAACAAATAACACGCTACGAAAACGAAATTCGCGAAATCGGTGGCACTGCATGTTTCTTTGTCCTTGTGCGCAATCTCTCATGCCTCTTGGTGCGCCTGACTGGTAGCCATGTTGTGGCTCTTCGTGCAAGTGCAGTTTCGATAGCCTATGGCCCAGCCTGCTGCAAGGCGAGTAGTGCTTGGTTGTGCTCAGCATTTGTTCTGGGGATAGTTACAGCCATTGCGCGTGCCGTGACTTGAATCCTGTTGAAATCATTGCTTCAGCTCGCCGATCTCTTCGACACTTCTCAAGCTCAAGCGACTCCAACAAAAGTCGGCCACTACTGAGTTTGTCTTCACACATGATGCTTCAGGTAGGACAACCGAGAAAGTGTATCATGCTCGATAATACTGCTCAGGTGTTGCTTTACACTCGCTTCCTCTTCCTCACGTGCAAAGGCTAGACGACAGCGTACATGGTCAATATAAGCTTAAAGGGTCTTTGTGTTGAACCTCCGTCAACCGCAATGCAAACCCGAGTCAAGGTAACTCTGTAACCGCGCATTGAAACAGAACATGCCGCTTGATCTCTGGGGAAGCACAATTGTATAGTTCGGCTAGAGACTTGCCTTCTGCTATGAGACATGGATAATGGATTGGGTGCCCAGGTGTCACAGCCGCTCATGCTGTGGTTTCTCAAGGCTCATAACACGGGGCTACCGATGAGTCCTAGTCCCGCGGTTGATAACTCACAAGATCGGGCGCATGCGATCAACGAATAATTTGATGGGTTACGACAAGGGGTTGGCGCTGTTGATGTTGGTTTCGTGATGCAGAGGGCGGGGCCAGAGCAGGGAGCCGGCGTTGTGATGGCTGAGGTCCAGCAATGTAACTGATTTTAGTTAAGCGTAAGTCTTGAAAACAGTACAAACAGAGTAGTTCATGTATATAATATCGAGCCGGTCGCATCAATAATTCAGCCACGGATGTAATTATTGGCCACGTCGTTTAATTGATCTTGGTGCTATCCTCCACCGTGAGTTGACAGCCCCTGTCTCTCAAACATCTCTATTTCAGGGTGAGAAACCCTTTGGCGTTAACTTAGAACTAGAATCTTTCATCTTATCCTTAGGTTAGTTTTGAGTCTCCAGAGCCACTTGGGAAAGTGCCACTTATTGAATGAACTACGGAAGGATCTAGGTAGATGACGCACCTCCTTCCTAAGGACTGAGGTGTTCGCCTTGGCTTGGCTTGATAGGCAACTACGATCTTCCACTTCGAACAAAGAGAATCTCCCAATAATCCTCTCCCGCCCCTTTCTCTCAATACAGCCTCTTCTAAATAATTACGTCTTGGCCTTCGGCTTCAATCGCATCATGCCAATTGAATCGCGGTTCTCCGTCCCAGTTCCCAACTGCTCGATACAGCAATGGATCTTTGGTTCACCTTCAGGCCCGCTACCAGACAAGAAGGCTTTCATTGATGCCGATCACCCTCAGCAACGCTATCTCACCTATGATGAAGCTCGACTGCTTGCAAAACGAATCGCCGTTGGTCTTATCGACAATGGCCTCAAACCGGGTGATCGAGTTCTTCTCTTTGCAAGTAACAGTGTCTTCTTCCCAACCATTGTGATGGGCGTTTGGATGGCTGGAGGCATATTTACCGGAGCGAACCCTGGATATGTCACTCGGGAGTTGGCTCACCAACTTCAGGATAGTGAAGCAGCTTTCATAATTGCTGCCGAGAGTGTCATGGAAGTGGCGTTGGCTGCTGCCTCACAAGTTGGTATGAAAGCATCGCAAGTCTATTTGTTGGACTCAACATGGCCAGACTCAACTATTGAGACACAGCCACGTAAAGGAAGTAGACACTGGACAAAACTCATTGCGGCTAGGTCAAAGGGTGGGAGTTTCATCTGGGCTGAGCCAAAGGATTCCAAGAATTCAGTTTGCACTCTCAACTACAGCTCGGGTACAGTATGTCATACGCTTGTGTCAAACTCTTATTCTATATGTGAATCGGCTAACAATCACAGACTGGAATACCCAAAGGCGTCGAGATTTCGCACTACAACCACGTTGCCAACAGCCGCGGCGTAACCCTTTTTCACAGGCTCAATCCTGACTTTGAAGCTCGACGCCAACGTGCTGCTGCGCTATGCTTCCTGCCGATGTACCATGCATTTAGTCAAGGCTACTTCATCACCACTTTTCCTTACGAGCGAATTCCTGTTTACGTCATGCCTTCCTTTGATTTCCCCCAGATGCTCGCCCACATTCAGACTTTTCGAATCACAAAACTTCTGGCTGTTCCGCCCATTCTTGTTCTTATGTCGAAACACCCACTCGCACGCCGTGCCGATCTCAGCAGCATCGACATGATTGCATCTGGCGCTGCTCCACTGGCGAAGGACACGCAACGCGAGGTAGCCGGGATGATACCAATAGGTGAATCGGTCGTACGGCAAGGTTGGGGGATGACTGAAGCGACTTGTACCGCATTGTCGTGGGACCCTAACAAAACCCCCAGCTCTGCCGTCGGCGAACTGACTCCAGACTCTCGAGCCAGGCTGGTCAATATAGAAACAGGGCATGAAATAACAGTTGCGAACACTCCTGGAGAGCTATGGATCACCGGCCCAACAGTAGTGCGTGGCTATTGGCGTAATTCCACTGCAACACAGGAGGCCTTTGTCACCGACTCAGATGGCACTCAATGGCTTCGAACTGGGGACGTCGCTTATGTGGAAGAGTACGCGAAGGGTACGCTCTTCCACATTGTGGACCGTGTCAAGGAATTGATCAAGGTCAAGGGCATGCAGGTTGCTCCGGCTGAGCTCGAGTCGCTCCTGCTTGAACGAGAGGATATCGCCGATGCCGCTGTTGTAGGAGTCACCATTGATGGCGAGGAGTTTCCGCGTGCTTATGTCGTCAAAACACGAAACGGGAAAGACACATCCAAAGAAGATATCGCAGACTGGTTAGCGAGTCGTGTTGTCAAATACAAGCAACTTAGGGGTGGCGTAGTCTTTGTTGATACCATCCCCAGAGTTCCTGTAAGTGGTTTGATCTTCTCGGCGTGACGTACTACAAGTTCAAAGCTTACATACTGTGATTCATAGTCAGGCAAGATCTTGCGGAAGACGCTTCGTGAGCAAGCAAAGCGCGAAGTTAGTAACGGCCTTGAGGTGCGCGCCAAGCTGTAGGTCAGCGGCGGCGACGGGCGCGCATGCTAATCTCCTGTGTCGCTTCGCACATGATCACTTACTACCTCACAGCACGACAAGTCGTTAAAGAGTACATGTCATGTTTGGTGACATATTCATGGTGATTTTACTAGGAGCAGATTGGAGGAGTGTATGCATGTACTAACAGATTTGCATGAATCTCCTTGTCTTAGGTAAAGGAGCACACTCAAACACACAAAATGGCGTCTTTCGTGTCCATTAATCATGTACATAGGTCCTGAGCTAATCTCATGCAACGAGACATATTTCTCAAATTCCTTCACCAATAACCATCATAACCTCTTCTAACAGCGTCGAGGGAATCGCCATATTCCTCGCCCTGTCGGATCTGCCTCCATCAATGCGATATTGAGCCGGCAGCTTTATACCATCAGTGACTCCCAATACCTCCTGGGCTACCGCTATACCACACCTCGCCGCTACTGGCATTCCATGGCCTGTATATCCAGCACTGACCCAGAGGCCACTATCTCCGCCACCTAAAGCTGCGGGCATTTGACCAACCCAAGGGTAGCCATCTTTAGAATAGCCCATGATGCCTGTCCACTCATATGTTGCTCCAAGGGTAGCATCCTCTGCTTCTTCCGGTGCATTCAACTTGATGGCTTCATGGAGTGAGGCCCGCAAGCGCTGGGCGACAACTGGTTCGATCGTATCGTCGCGTGAGATTCCAACTTGGCCCTCAGATGAGCTAAGTCTCTCGCCGCCGGCAATAAGTTCACCGGAAGGTCTCTGAACGAGATAGTCGTCGCCTCCAGCTGATGTCCACCAGGTATGGCTATGCTCGAGTGGCGAGCTGCCACTCGAGGGGGTGAGAGCAGCAACCTGGCCACGCACAGGGACGATGAAACCGGATAGCTTGGGGAGGAGATGTGAGGTATAGGCATTAGTTGCAAGGATGATCGTCTTCGCTGCTATCTGACCACGAGGTGTATGAAGGGCCCATGAGTCGCCTATTTGCTGGAGATGGTCCACAGGCGTCTTTGTCTGAAGATTAAACACAGTGGAGTCGTTCTCTTCAAGGAGACGCTCGAGGACCCAAGTAACGAGCTTATACGGCCACAGCTTAGCGGCGTTGGGTTGGTATATGGCAGCAGATGCCCCTGGAACGCGCAGCTTCTTTAGTTCCTCCTTATCCGTAATAACCTTGACCTTGTCAGCCAAGTCGGGGTGAGCGTTTCTCAGGCGCTCTAGATGCTGAACTATAATCTCGAGGACCTCCTGTGATGGGATGCGATGGACGCCCCCAACTGTCTCCCAGTCACAGGGAATATCGTGCTCGGATATAAAATCCTTGAGAAAGTTGAAGGTATCAAGCTCGAATTGGGCTACAGGTGCTTTTGCGGCGTATATGAGAGGCTGGCAATGGCCACCATTCTGATAACGATTAGCAACATTACAACAAAAGACCACCACTACGACACGCTTAACTTACTCTTCCGGTAGCTCCCCAGCATGCCTCCCTCGCTTCAAGGAGGACTACACTCTTACAACCCCCCTTGACAAGCTCCCTTGCCGCAAAAGCCCCTGTGATGCCACTGCCGACGATCACGACATCAGCTGTCGCGGGAAGCTCTGCCGTGGTGCGGTGACCAAGCAGCTTCTCCGAGGGCTGGTGGTGCCAGTACGACTTTGTGCTCTCAACGCTGGGCAACTCAGCCTGTCCTTGGAGCAGCGTGGGGATCGTCATTGCACAATTTGAGCCTGGGTCGGAGTGCAAGTATGAGTAGTAGTAGTAAGCATGTGTGATGCTGACTGTGTTGAGGTGAGTTGCGTTGCGGAGGTGTGAGCTATCGCTTTTGTATTGCGAATCCTTTGGCTTGTTAAAAACCCCCGCCTTAAGGGTAGTTCTTATAGAGTGTTGGCTAACGTTGGGACGTATTACATACATCTCCAGCTTTATCAGATACATTCAATACCACGAATAGATAGACTGATAGAGTGCAGCGACGTTATAGGCTTGTTAGACGACAGGTAACTACAACTAACGCATACATGTACCCACATCACCTAATACGCAGCAGCAGGCGATTGTTCTGTTATGAATTGATCATACCATATTCATGCCATTTCGTCGTCAGAATCATCAGCAACTATCAGATCAACCTCCTCTATCTAGCTAGTGAGTGGCCCTTTCGATCCTTTCAGCCCTTTCATCGGCAGTGGCAGTGGGCATCTCGGGTATCCTCCCCGCGTGCTTGCTCATAGAGCCATTACTATAATTTACAATATTCCACCTGTCATGAAGCAAATCCTGCCCTTTCAATGACTCGATACAATGAATTCTTGGAGACAACCGTCTCTTTTGGCTCTTCCATATGCCTTGCCCTGTGCTGTTTCCCCTCCCTGCTGAATCCTGCAGAGGTTTGCCGAAACTTTTGGTTATTACTCCCGCCCGATGTACGCTGTAATCACAGCATGTCTAATTCCTTTCGGGGTATTTCGTACACGCAGTCTCACTATTGAGACGCAAAATATTCAAGCCACCCTTGTGGGAGAGGCACATCCTTCAACTGCGCTCTTGCTCTTGGGTGGCGTACATAGAAAAATTGATAAATAAACAAAGGAAAGTGATTTCGTAGTGATGTGTTGTGCCGAAAAGCATTGGGTTCCGATTCGAATGTTGAATGACAAGTCATAAAACGCCATGCGAACAATACTCCCGCTGGCGGCTCCCATTCGTCGTGGTATTCGTTTCGTGTCGTGTCGTAGTGGCATTTGATGTAGATGGCATCAAAGCCCAAAATTTCTCCTCGCCGCTCCTTGTTGCCGGTCAGGCTCAGGCTCTCTAATAATGACCTGACATTTAGCTTCGTAACAAAAAGATCCTTGCCCGCAGAACTCCGGTTTGTCCAGAGTCGAATACAATCGGGTATTTCTCTTTATACGTCAGTCATCTCCGTATCGCTGTCGCACTCTACAATGGAGACAGGAAACATCTCAGCCTCGACGTCGGCTGGTCCCCAGTTTCCTTCGTAGACAGTTGCCGGTGCAGCACGCTGATGTGCCACCCACTGCATGCCCTCTATTTGGAGAACCTGGTGCACAGATGGGCGATCACTGGGTTCTTGTGCTGTCATCCATCGCACAATGGAATCGAGGGAGCTGTTGTGCACGGGGTTAACCATGAACTCAGGAGGCTGCTGTAGTTCTGATCGCTTCAAGGAGCCAAACAAGTTGCTCGGGTCGTGGGTCTTGCCGCTCGTGAAATCATCACTGTGCGTTCCTTCGGTCGGATTGCCGGTGGCATCTCGCTGGACCTCAATCGAGGGGTTCCAGGTGAGACTGGGCACTTCGGAAAGATCTCCAGAGCGCAGGGCGATCCAGGTAGGACCGTTATCGGGAAGGACAACGTTGGCTGCTGTTTCAAGGATGATGAGACCAAGAGAAAATACATCGGCAGATTGGCAGGATCGGCCCTTCAGCATCTCAGGGGCCATGTACTCGCGATCACCTTCGACATCCACACCTTCAGCGGATGAGCATGACTGGGCAAGACCAAAGTCAGCAATCTTGAGAACGCCTTCGAAAGTGACGAGGATGTTGGCCGGCTTGAGATCCAAGTGCATGAAACCAGCGTCGTGAATGTCCTTCAGCCCCTACAACGAAGTCAGTCATGAGAAGATACGGATATGACAGGTACAACTTACCAAGCAAAGGTCTTGGAGGATCTTGAAGATGCGGAAGTCATCCAATCGCCCGCCCCGCCCAACATGGCCAAGGAATCTGTCAAGAGTACCCTCTTCGCAATACTCTGTCTGAATGTACAAATGATAGTTGTGCTCCCAGTGATCAAAGTACTGTACCACGTGTTCGGAGTGGCTCAAAGCCTGGAGAATCTGCGCCTCCCGAACCTTGATATCCCGATCCCTAGGTCCTTGGAAGGGCTGCTTGCTCTTCTTCACAGCATAAACCCTGCCCTTCGCAGGACTTCTTGAATGGTCGCCGGGGGTCGCAATAAGTTCGTCAAATGACATTGGTCGGTCTGCCTGAGTTACGCGATAGACAGTGGAGAACTCGCCCATTCCAATCTGTTCAACCTTCTCGAATCGAGAGGACAGGCTTGCGTCAATGTCAAGATTGTTAGTGCGAACATTCACGGGAGTAACAAGGATGCTGGTAGAGGATCGCAAGTCTCGCCCCGCTGTTGGTGTAGAAGGAGATGGCATGTTGTCGGAGAAGGCATCACCAGCCTGTGAAATTGATAGTCGGCTGGTGTCCAGGGGGAGCAGACTCTCTCGAGGTGTTTGCGGTGTTCGTCGTCCATCAAGAGGACTCGCTGAAACGGAAAATTTTATTTTAGTACATGTTTCGTTAGGGGAGCTTAGAGATTGACGTAAAGAAACGGTGCTCAATGGAGAAGGGGAGTGCAATCCTCTTCGAGCTCTGGAGCGGCCGAATGAAGATAAAGGGATATGGGATGGGGAGTACAAACGCCCAACACCGATGAGTCGATCTTTATTGTCGACTGATCCAGTTGAAACGTTCGATACTGCGAGGTCCGACTTACAGGTTGCTTCTCGGGGTATGGAGCTGCCCAGAACCGGTGTAGGGGCATGTAGAGTTCGGTTGGCGGTTGGACTGTGGTTGGTATGGGGACTCTCGAACGAGTGCTCGCTAACCTTGCTAAGGCTGGGAGTCAGGGTGTTCTTAGTCGGGGTTGGGGGAGCGTCGCCCTCCATCGGTGTCGAAAAATCAATAATGTTATCAAAGAGGGTGTGCTCGTCGCCATCTAGGCTAAGGACGCTGCCGCGGCGTGCACTCCTAGAAGCACTGCCACGCTGGAAAATCGACATTCCCTTGCCAGCTCTGCCATAGTTGCCAGGGCCTTGAGTGCTGTTGCTGAATGGGGTTGAAGGGAGACCGCCAAAGGAATTCCGGTTGTTACCCCTCTTCTTCATGGCGCTTCCAGCCGGTGGAGGGAAGGTAGCGAATGGGTTTGAGTGTTTTTTGCATGGTGTATCAGGAGGTGCCATCTTCTTGTTGGCCTCTTCTTCTGGATTTCGGTTCACCTTGGAAATCAATCCAGTTGAGTTGAAAGCACCCACCCACAGCTGGGCATTGCTGGGCGTCGCCATCGTCCTGGTTACGTCATTTGGACGGGTTGGCCTTGTGGCGTTGAGAGGTAGAGATCGTGAGAACAGGTGTTGTCTAGGGCGGTGTTCTGGCACCCTGGCTACAGGGGCATAGATAGGTGTCTCCTCAGTCAGACTATTCCCTGAAGATGACGTCGTTAATGTCTTTGACAGAGGGTGAGGCTGATGGCCCTTGTCGCCGAAGAGAGTAGTAGGTGGCTTTGAGGTCGGGGTGGTAGAGACCGTAGGAGCGGTAGAAGTGCTAGTAGTAAAGGGACTCTCTTGAGGCGCAGGAGGAGGAACGAACTGATCCATGGAAAGGCGTGGTCGACTTCGGACAGGTGAATAATCGGCGCTGAACTGAGCTAGTTGACGCTCGCCGGTTCGTCTTCCCCAAGATCCCCTCTCTCCATACCTTTGTTGCAAAGTAGACTTCCGTAAGGACGATGATCTCTTAGGAACCGTCGTCGACGTCGTCGTCGTGGGTGTGGGGGAAGGGAGCGGGTCCCGGAATGGTGACCCGCTGGTGCCCGCAATCTCATATTCGGTGGATGAGTCCTCGTGGATGTAGAAGCTCTGCGAA
Source organism: Fusarium nurragi (assembly GCA_012977755.1). Classification (NCBI taxonomy): domain Eukaryota; kingdom Fungi; phylum Ascomycota; class Sordariomycetes; order Hypocreales; family Nectriaceae; genus Fusarium; species Fusarium nurragi. Next base: position 171,653 of record JAALXI010000066.1, read on the forward strand.
GATGTCGTATTGGAGCCAAAGATGTTTTGGTCCTCCGTCTGGCCCAGCGCCGAAATTCCATGCAAGCTCCGTCGCTTAGCCACCGGGCTTCCCTGGCTCGGTTGGTCCAGATTCATAGTCGCATCGCTACGCTTTAGCGACCCGTTGTTGGGAACCATGTGGTTGTCGCTATTTGTATCAAGTGACTTGAGAAATGCTACCTGCGAAGATCCAGAGACGTCGAGAGGGAGACTGTGTCGCTTTTCGGGACTGACGGTACCAGGACTTGTGGCTCCCAACGCGTTGTTCTCCTGCCCTGAAGTGTCGACAACAGAGGGCGCGGGAAGCGCGGGTAGAGAATTGCCGCTGTCGGGGGCAGTGATAAGGGCCCTCTTTAAGGGACTCTTTGGAGATACGCGGGCTCGCGTCAAGGGTCTCGATGGCGATGTCTTTGTTGCTTTTGCGGATCGTAATGAAAGTCTGACGCTGGGCCGGAACGGAGTAAATGCAGATGACTGGGCGCCGTAGGCGAGAGGAGGTGCTGATCGAGTATGAGACGGTAAGGGTTGTTGGTTCTGTGGTGTTGCGCCAAATCGACGGCAGGGCGACTGTGGTGAGGTTTGGTGGGGGCTCTCGGGACTCAGCGAGTTCGGGGAGTTGGAACGCGTCAAGAACTTCGAAGGAGATCGCGAGATAGACCGTCGAAGTGTGCGAACTGCCGAGGTGACGTCGATGTGGTGGGCGTGTGTAGGCGATGGTAAGGCGAGTGTGCCACCGCTGCTGTTCGAAAAGGACATTGTGAGGCTATAAAACAATGCGGGCTCAGGCTTGTCGCGAGCAGGTAAATGAGACAATGCCGATCGATGTGAACAGTGTAACAAGCCAGGCTTGACTGATACCTGATGTCGGTGCAGTATAAAGTAATCGAAGAATGCAGCAAGGCGGAATAAAGCTGAGGCCCTTTGGTGAGCCAAACGAGAATGGCGACGTGATGATGCTGCGTCACGATGGTGAACTCGAAAACGTGAGAGAAGCGATTCGTCGCGATATCCTACAAATCGCAAAAGCTATGCCAGTCTCACTCGGGTGTCGAAGGTCATATCATGACTCAACAACCAAAGGTAAATCAGACGCTAGAGGGAGATAGGCAGAAGCGCTGCGAGAGTAGGCTGCAGTTATAAGCTCCGAATGGTGATGGAGTCGGCAAGGCAGCCAGATAAAAACGGACCGATGATGCCGAATCGGGAAGAAAGTAAATATGAAGGGTTTGCGAGAGAAAGTGAGGTTGAGAAGAGAAAGCAGGTTGGTGGAAGTTGGAACTACTAGGCAGTTGTAAGAGTAGTTGAGGTTTGGTGTGGTGCACCGGTGTCGTATTTCGTCCAAGATGAGTTTGGGGGTGGGCGGGTTAAGAGACGGAGACAAGAGGATTAGTGTGTGGCAGTTGGACCATGGCGCTCGTGGGTGTGGGCGTGGGCGTGGGCGAGGGCGTGGGTATGGGTAGATGGGCTATCCTGACACAGACTAAAAGAGACCGTAAAAGACTAAAAAGTAAATCGTCGCTCTCGTCTAGTCTCTTCACTTCTCTTTTAGTTCTGCTCTGCGTCTGTCCTTGTTTTGTGGTTCTGGCCTTGCAAGTGTAGGTAGCGCAACGCGATAGTGACTCTGTAGGTGCAGCGAAAGACCCCTCGTGTGGCTGCGTTGAAACCAAATAACCCCTTCTCAGGGCACTAACGTGGATCCTCCAACGGGGTCTGGTGACTCAGATAATCAGGTCGAAAGGACAACAAGTGGTGGTGACAAGTCGGGCTGGTATGCACTCGCCTGAGCGTGTTGTTGTCTATCTGGGAAACTTGGTACAGAACTGAGCTTGAAAGACCCAGAGGGTGTGGGATGGGATAAAGGTAGAATAAGATAGATAGGATGGGAGGGATGGGCGCGAGAAGGAAGATGGACAAGAGAGCCTAGACTGGTTGGAAGAGAGGGGCTTGGGAGGAGATGCGATAGGGAGCCAGGAGCCCAAGGATGGCGCGTGTTGGTGTAGTCTCCACTGGCAGCTGGCGAAGCTTTAGGCTGGTTTCTCACATGCACGCCCTATAAAAATAGGTAGCTAGTGAGCCAAAATGCCAAAATGCCAAAATGCCTCCTTCAATTACCCTTCGATTGTAGTATCAATAGATAAATAGCTAGATCAATCAAAGGAGCGCAATAATGAATAAAACAATCACTTCACAGCAGGGGCAAACGCGCGTACAAGCGAGGCAAAAACCAGTTCGTGTCTCTACAATTTCAAAAACTCTTCGTCATCTAGAAAACAACAAAGTCGGGTCAGAGGGCGCGCGACAAGTGACGCATTTGTTTACACGGTTACCTAGAGAGGAATAGCGCGACACGACAAGACGCGTTTTCTTCCAAACAAGAACAGGGGTGCAACAACATACATTCTGTTCAGAATCCACATACACACACACACACACACCCCCTACAGACCCCTTGTCAGTCGAAGCTGGAGGAGGCTTCCTTCAAGGATGGCGCCGGGAGCTGGTCCCCGCCCATGTCCCGTCTACAGTACAACGAGCCATCAGCCATCTCAAGCCTCTGTCCGTAGGCTGTAGCTCTGCAGCTCTGATCTCTCCGTCTCATCGATGATGGCACGTTCATCGAGACTATCACATTCCGTTCATCACATATGTGTAGAGCTTCTCTCTGTCTCTACTGTACACCTCCTCCTCGTCATAGGTAGCTACGACCACGGGCTTCTCTAAGAACGACGATCATCGATCGTCAGGGAAAAGCACGTTGTTTATGACGGGATATTCCCGGTGCATGCGCTGCGCTGCGCTAGGACTCTCTGTAAATGAGTTCCATGATATCCATGGATGCTCGTCTCACTCTGTAACAAAGAGTCGGGGCATCACAAGGAAACATTCTTCACTCTAATTAAGGCTGACTTATCATGCTTGCTCCCCAAGGCCTTCAATATGCTCGTAGCATCCTGAGCATTGCTTGCGACAACAACAAAGACGTGAAAAATCGTCTCAGTGACTGACACACATGTAAGTCGGGACGCCCAACGTCCGTTCGTTAATACTCCACTGGGCGCATCACGCGCCAGTGCTCAGGGGTATTCCCGCCTTTCAGACTCTCCCCAAGCCATTGCAAGCCTCCATGCCCAGGGACTTTCTGGCAGTTGGCGTTGGTTTCCACAATTGCTTGGCCTGGCGCCCGTTGTACCGTAGATCGGCTATAGAATGACATGGAGTTCAGACGAGATGGAACAGGATTGAAGTGAAAGGGCATGGGATTTAGCTGGATAGGCCAGAAAGTCGAGCGCTTCTGCTGGTCAGTCATGCGGTCGCAGGTAGTTCCAGTATAGTATCAACTTAGACGCTGGAGCCGCGCAGCTTGCAGGTCGAGGTTCGGGTGCTGGCAGGTTGCAGGTTGCAGGCTGTAAGTCGAGGCACGATACGATGGGGCTTGAATGGGCTGGCTGGGGATGGGGATGGATGGGGATGAGGGACGGGCCCTTGTCTCGATGCCCACCCGTTCGCTGGCTCCCGTCTTCTTCAGACCATTCGGCGTCATGATCGTCGCCGTCACTCGTTTTGGGCATGCTTCATCCCGGGTCCCGTCGCTCGCCTCGTACTGCCTCGAGTGTACAGTAGAGACAACGTCAGCCTGGCCAAGTATCCGTACTAACCAGCAAATTCTCCATACCAGTCAATTCTAGTACAGCTGTGCAGTGGAGGAGTATTTGTCTCGCATTTTTCTTCTTCTTCAAGACAGCCGCTCAGTGGCCCTCGTTTTCAGGTCTCTTCCTCCCTCTCCCCCTCAGACCAGACGTTGGATGCCCTGGCTATACCAGGCCAGGCCAGCTCATCGGGCACGCGCACGCGCACGCATACACCCAGAAGCAAGCAACAAGCAGCATCATCCCGCCCCCATGGGACCAGGCATACCCTTCCATCCCGATACGCCGGGCCTTTCATCCTATGACGCGCAGCAAATCTCATCCAGCTCGATCAAAACAAACAAACGGCGGGCTTCCCCTATCCTCTTATGCAGTCTCCACAGCTGGCGGTGGCAATTTGGGCTTTAATTGTGCTCCTTGTGCCAAATCGCTCGTGTCATTTCGCTTCTAGTGAGGGAGTCCTGGGTGGCTCTCCACTTGTAATTCTGTGCGCTCGCAAATCGTGAGCTGTTGGTCTGCGTGTGGACGAGAAGAGGACCGAAGCCCTGCTCGTGAGCGCCGGGGCCTAAGTCACATATCGGCACTTGGATGGTTGATCTAATCGGCCACCAATCAAGGCCATATACTCAGTACTTGCTGCTCCGTGCTTCTCGATCAAGTTACTTAGGTCGATTTGAAGACTTACACGGATCATCATGGTCACTTACATGTACACGGACGCTTACACTGACACTTATGTACATGATAGTAGCCCCTTCATTCACGATAACCATCAAAAAGCACATGCGTCCCCCGCGCTCGCATCACCTGGGGATGCACTGGCAGTGCACAACATTTGAGCGCCAACTTGTTGACCGCTGGAGCTGGTTGCATGTTTTATGGGACATCCGCTGCAGCTAGTAGCCTGTTGAAGCACACCGCACAAGTCCTGCGGCTCTGTAAAAAGAACCCCTATGCAATTCATATTACAAGGGGCCGTGTAAGTGGCCCTGTGCCTGCAGCGGTCTGCGTCTTCAGCACAGCTTTCAGGCAGTTTTGAGCTTCTCCTGCAGCTCCTGGGCCCCCATTCACAGATTACTTTCTGCATATAGTGGCCGTTGTCCAGTTGTTGCGATGGAGGTTTACCGTGGTGATGAAGCGCGACGAAACAAACCTAGAGTTAGCTACGACTTGCGCAATGCACAATTCGGCCGTGTAGTTGCATTTAAGATTAGGCGCTTGGATGAGGACGATGCAAGTGTTGGGTGTATTTATGTGCCTGCATAAGAGGCCGCCGAGAACAAAACCAACCTGCAACCCAAGCGCACCGTTTTCCCAAACAAACGACGCAACAACGCCCATGACGCACAGTGACTTCGTTCTCGTCTGGCCAGTGCTGCTGTCAAGTGGACTCTAACTACTCTATAATTTTCTGCCGCTCGCCATCGCCGTCATGGGGGAATCAGAAACCTGCTGGCCTCAGTAACTGGCCACGCTGGCAATGCAAATGCATCTGAACGGGCCGCTTGCTTGCTTGGGATGCGAGCTATCGGCGTCAAAATGCTTCAAGTGGACTCGGGACAGAATGGACACTGCATGAGCGAGGTAAAAAAAAGTGTTTGATTGGGCAATTGGACTTCACACTCGCAAGGGAGGCAGCGAGGGGTAACTTGAACCTCAACTCCAGCCATCAAGCGAGGTCTCAAAAGCACCCCCTCTCAAGGGAGAATCGAGATGAGCGATATTTTGCATGCCAACTGCAGCGGGCGATCTTCAGCAAGCCTTTTATTATTGCTTCCCATTCAAGTATCTCCAGCATCATATTCGGCTTCATCGAGCCACATCCTGGGCAAGACCAGCTTGTTTCTTCAAGGTTCCCCGCAAAGGCATGGCAGGGAACGAAAGTGAGACGGCCGAGATACCGGCGATTTAGTAGAGCTCCATCTTCTCGAGGTGAATCAGGCCATTTGGCGGCTAGATTTGAATCAGTATCAAAGCTCCCAAACCACTAGTGAACGATAATATCTCATCCAGATCTGTACTTGAAAAGGGGTGTCCATGTACTCACTGGTATGAACTGTCTCAGTTTCACGCCTGCCTCCCTAAACACCCGGGCTGTGTCACTGTCCATGCTGTATGTGTGAGCGTAGACGACCTCGCTGATGCCCACCTGACAAATCTTGATGCTGCACGTAAGGCAGGGACACGTGTCGCAGTAGAGAATAGACCCCTCGCGTATTCTTTCTCGTCCCGCTTCCAAGAGGGCATTCTCTTCGGCATGGATGCACAGGCAGGTCGATAAACCCACGCCTGAGCTATTGCCGTCATTGCACCTGGGACAGCCTCCTTCGGTACAGTTCTGCAGCCCCCTTGGAGTTCCGTTGTAGCCAGTGCTAATAACCCTGCGCTCTTTGCCTACAAGCACGCACCCGACTCTGCGCTTCATACAGTTGGAGCGTTGTGAAGCCAGAGATGCCAACTCCATGAAGTAAGTATCCCAGCCCGGGCGTAGGCGATCAGGATTCGGGATATCTAGCTTTCCAAGGGTCGCGTAGAGGTGCGCTAGAGACGACGATGTGTTGAGAAGTCTCACCACTGCACGGGAGATAAGAGGAGACAAGCCCTTCTGAGCGTCGTACAGGTGAGTGTCACTCTCCGTAACAAAGTCTTCTAGACTCATGTCAGACTCTCCCGCGTGCCTCTTTCTTGCTCGGTCCTGGAAACGGCGCCAACGGACTGTCAATGGTGCGTCGACGGAGATAAGCAAGAAGAAAGGTCGGCGGAGAAAGACGTCGAGAACTGCCTCTGTGGGGATGTCGGTGATCACGAAACGGCTGCGCCATCGCTTCGTCACAAAATCAAGAAGCTCCTCGGCCGTGGAGAAGACATGTTGCAGACCATCCCGGAGGGTCAAGGTGGTTTCAGAGGAAGACTGGTTACCATTTTTGGTGGTGAGCGCCGTTGAGGTCAGGGCGCCTTTGAATGCCGTCGTGTCGGTTGATTGGGACTGAGACGGCGACTCCTTACCGTGATCCTCAGAAGAAGCGGACTCAGTGTCCAGGGAGGAATTAGAGGACGCTGGCAGCGATGGTGGCTGAAGGTAAAGGTGTTTGAAGCCATGGTGCTCAACCAGATATTGGGCCACCGTCTTTTTGCCGGAGCAGATGCCTGAACATGGTGAGTTAATGAGCTGATATAGGTGATTAATGAGAAGCCCTTACTGCCGCAGACGCCAATAAGCATTTTGACAGTTGGTATTACAGTTTGTTTTGAGGTTTGCGAGTAAAAGTCAGAACAGACCTGGTTGATATATGTCACTGAGTTGGGATTTTTACATGGTGGTCATTTAACGCGCATGGCGACTATACCTCTAAGCGCGTCTCAGATTGTGGGGGTGCACCGTTTGTGGCCGCTGCCGTTGGCCGTTCTAGAAGGTCGATGGAATACTTCGAAAAGGGCGACAGCACAGCGGTTGATTTGAGAGCGGTCGACGAGTTGATTTGTCTGTTTCTACGTCTTACGACTTCGTCATGCACGATCTCGATCAAGCGAGACAGAATATATATAAGCGCTATAAGCTAGGCCAAAGCGTTCATTCCAGCTTTACCGACAGAGGAAGCTTCCGCGCAGGTGTGTTTTAGACACCAAATCTCTGGTTAATGAGGTGGTGACCTTGGGAAGAGTGTCACATTCTTCCATTGAATGGTGGAAATAAATATGAACGGGTGTAGCCTTGATGAACCCTTTTGATTTACCAAGTGTGCGGTTGCGAAGAACGTGTGTCACTTGTATCTCGGGGTGATCGTACATGGGCCATATGGAGTGTTTGTTTATTGCACGTTGAAGAATGGGAACTACTATTTTGATTATGTTTTCTCCGTGTGTTGACATGATGATACGAATCTCTTTCAGCAACTTCCTTGCGTGCTCCAGCAGATAAATGGGGTTATGCCTGACTTTATGGACGTTTTATGTATATGTTAAGTATGGATGTGGCATAAAACAAAACACGAGATAGAGTCAAACGACCGAATTATGAGAATATCACTTCAAGAGTGGTAAAGCTTAGCTTGGCATAATTATCACTGGGATTGCTGCCCAAGTTAGACATATATGCTCCGACTATCATGTATAATTTATCCAAGCTATATGCCAACAATACTGCCTACCCTGTACTAAGCCCTAGAAGCTGGGGCAGGCAGGTCGCACCTGCCCGATCTGCCCGCTCGATAAGGTCGGAAAGAGCAACTGATAAGTTAGGCTGTACCCGTACCCCGCCGTGGAGCGGGTAACTGCCTGGCTTCCATGCTTGGACGGCACCTGCCTGTTTCTTTGGTCGATAACCACTACATCATCCATTGTCTTGTGATGAGTGACCAGGTCATCAAGTGACAGCCTCACCGTGTCAGCCGTCCAAGTGCCCGTAGCCTCGACTCTTTCTCTCTCAGTCTATATCCTTTTCCTGCTGATTAACGTCAGCCATCGTCTCTGAGTCTGTTTTCACAGGAGTATTAAACCTTGCCAACTCCCTCGTACCCCGCCTCAGCCCTACCTCACAGCCGCTTTATAAACACCAACATTGCCTACTTTGTCAGCATCGCCACCACCACCACCACCACCACCAAAGATTGAGGCCCGAGTAGACGAGACCCTTCGTCAAAATGGCGGCACCTTTGCAGTTTGCCCCGTTCACGTCAGAGATTGAGCTGCCTTTCTACTCGGCGCTTTTTGGCTCAAAGCTTGACCATGATAAGCTCGACGACTCGGCGCGAAGTGTTCTTGGCCTCTATGAACCACGTTTGGAAGAACCCGAGGCCAGTGGTCGTATGCAGATATTAGGAAATGCTCTCACAAGCAGCAGGTAGGTCATCTATTTGATTTTCGCATTTCTGCTCTGACCATCATAGAACTAATGCGCCCAGTCCACCTCTTGGGACGATGAGAGCAGAGGGTATTATTAGGAACGTAAATACACTTGAGGATTTCAAGAACACAGACAAGGCTGCCATGCTGAAGACTGCTGGTCGACAGGTACTTACAACTTTATAAAGGGCAGGATAACACTGACATATTTAGGTATGGGATGCGATCAAAGATGGTAGTATCTACTCTGTTCCCTCCCTCCTCTCATCATTTATCATACTTTCATATGCCGATCTTAAAAAGTATAAGTTCACGTACTGGTTTGCTTATCCCGCCTTGCACTCTGACCCTTCGTGGAAACGGTCCGGTCCAGCCGAACATCTCAACGCTCAGGAAAGCACAGCCCTTGTCGACAAGGTCGGAACCTGGAGATATAGCGTTGACGCTCGCGAGCGTGGTTTCTTTTTGGCGAAGAAGGTGCGTGGAGAAGAACCAGAGACTGAGGATACAGACGCTTCTCAGGGTCTTTCCTTTCGATGGGAAGTTGGTTCGTTGCGTGACTTCGAAAATGGCTTCTTTGACCATGTGGCCGAGGAGGATCGGTTTGTCTCATTTGTTGACCCTTCGACATACCCGGAAGGGCCTGGGTGGCCACTGCGAAACTTCTTGGTCCTTATCCGACAGCGATTCCGGTTGACAAAGGTCAAAGTTATCTGCTACCGCGATACCTGGGCGAGGAGACACGAGGCGCGCAGTGTGATTCTCCCAATCGAGATGGACCCAATTGAGAACCTAGAAATCACCGAAATGCCCAAAGTTACTGGCTGGGCTCGGTCGAGCAACGGCAAACTCCAGGCGCAGCAAGTAAATTTGGGCGAGTATATGGATCCTGCACGACTGGCCGACAGCTCTGTTGATCTGAATCTGAAACTTATGAAATGGAGAATCGCCCCGAATCTCGACTTGGACACTATCAAGAATACGAAGTGTTTGCTCCTGGGCGCCGGTACATTGGGAAGCTATGTCTCAAGAAATCTCATGGGCTGGGGTGTCCGGAAGATTACGTTCGTGGATTATGGACGAGTATCATTTTCTAACCCTGTCAGACAACCACTGTTCGACTTCAACGACTGTCTTGAAGGAGGCAAGCCGAAAGCTCCGCGAGCGGCTGAAGCACTGAAAGAAATATATCCTGGTGTTGACAGTGAGGGACATGCACTATCAGTCCCCATGCTCGGCCATCCCTTTACCGATGAGACGAAGACAAGAGGCGACTACGAAAAGCTGGAGAAGCTCATCAACGAACATGACGCCATTTTCCTACTTATGGACTCGAGAGAGTCAAGATGGTTGCCAACCGTCATGGGAAAAGCTGCTGGCAAGATTGTCATGAATGCCGCGCTGGGCTTTGACTCATACGTTGTTATGCGACATGGCTCTGAAAACAATGTTGAAGGGCAGACCCCACTTGGCTGCTATTTCTGCAACGATGTAGTTGCTCCAGCAGATGTAAGTGCACATCTCTTCTTTCATTTCACATACGTATCTAACTTTTGTTCAGTCGCAAAAGGACCAGACTCTTGACCAGCAATGCACTGTCACTCGTCCCGGAGTGGCTGCGATTGCTTCTGCCCTTCTGGTTGAACTTCTAACCAGTTTGTTGCAACATCCTCTTGGCAAAGACGCGCCAGCACCGCAGCCGACTGCTGGAATGGTTCCAGAGAGAGACCCCCCTGACCATGCCCTGGGTCTGGTTCCTCATCAAATCAGAGGTTATGTTTCAACGTTTCAGAACCTTGTTATTCGCGGTCAATCTTACGACTGCTGTAGCGCATGTAGTCCCAAGATTCTTGATGCATACCGAAATGACGGTTGGGGATTTGTTAAGAAGGCACTGCAAGAGAAGGATTATGTGGCAGAGCTATCAGGCCTAGCTGAGGTTCAGCGGAGGGCAGAGGAGATGGCGGCCCAGGTTGATTGGGAAGAGGATGACGACCTTGTCGAGGATGGCGATGGAGAATTGATTTAGAAGATTATAGCGATACTGACGATGGGTATATGGGTGTATAGACTTGGTGTTGCCACAACGGTCCTTTAGGAGAGCTTAGAGCTGGCGTTATTGGCGTGTTATTTATTATTATGATGGGGTCAACGGAGGGAATTATTTGACACAAATCTAGTTCAGTCTCAAAGCAGAGTGCAGTGGGTGTGATAAGTATCTGAGTAAAATCCGTAAGGCCCTGTTTCTTTTACTTCATTTAAGCACAAGTCTCAAGGTTCACATCTGGGCAGTTATCCGCAAACAGACGTGAAGAGTAGCATCAGTGGTTCAAGACCATGTTGGTGCTTGTGAGGCTAGATACTTATGGCACCGGGAACGTCAATTTACGATATTCCGACCTCGGCTGTTTTATTTATTTGTTTATCTGTTTGTTTTGACTTGGTTTTGTATATATAACTTGACTGTTTCGCCCAGCCAAGTCTAGAACCACTATCATTTGAACCTACGGGGGCGTGGCCGAGTTCACGGTAACCCTTTTCATAGCCATGGACGACGATGTGGTGCCATACCTCGAGACGCAGCATGACTTGGAGAGAAGAGATGAAGAGAGCAGATGGAAGAGGGGCGTTGGTATTGGCATCGGTATCGGGGGGCCTGTTCTTCTCGTTGCTGCTTTTATCGTAGGGAGATTGACGGGCGGGAAGAAGGTGCAAAAGCGGTCGGGATACAAGTCCGTCGAGTCGTACCACTCTGGATATAACCAGAAGTATTTGGGTGGTCTGTGAGATATTGACAAGGAGCAGTTTCATATGTACGATAAAGTTCTCTCGGATATCGATCTGAGCCCCATAGTGTGCATACGCGAAGCGAGTGGTGCGAGTGATGCAATGTGACTGCGTATTAAGCGGGGTGTTTGTTTGATGTCAATGGAATGTCAGTTGTGATGAATGAAGAAATCACAGAGCAAATCAGACTTTGTAGTGGTTGAACATATGGAATTATGTAGGTCTAGAAGTTTATCATATGTAGTCGTAGTTTGGATGCTTTAAGCACCGTCCCTTTCCTTTCCGTAACCAATGCACCTCAACGCCTTTCAATGCTATATACAAGTGACTGTGCATGGTCACAATCGGTCCCAGTACCCAAATAGTAATGTGTGCGCCCATGTTGTTATGGAGTAGTCCCTTTCGAGTCTTGCTCGTTCGAAGTCGATCCAAAAGATCAGGGGGATGTTGTCCGTTTATCCTTTACAGTCTACCGTCGAAGGCATACTGGGCAGCAATGGGCCAGCCAAGGATGACAGCGAAGCCAGGGAAGAAGCTGAGACAGAAGTTAGTATGTGTTGATAGAGAAGCAGATGCAATTGGCAACTTACAAGAGAGCCTGGCTGCCAACTCGCTTGAACATCTTGGCGTAGTCGGGCTTGGCGGGCTTCTGAGTGATGGGAATTCGTTCGAAGGGGTGAGATTCCATGGCTCGGCCAGCGTTTCGCATAGCAGTGAGGAGAGAGAACTGGCGGCGCTGGACAGCGCGAGCGGCAGATCGGACAACGATGGGAGACATGTTGATTGAGTGGTGAGGGGTTGTTAAGACGAATCGATATAAGTCGAAGACTCAAAGAGTTGAATTGAGTGGTGATTTGGCTTGAGTGGAGAGGTTGTTGTTGTTGGTGTTTGTATTGCTTTGCTGATGCTGTTGATAGTGATGAGAGAAAAGACCATTTGGAACGGTAGAAGGCATCCTCTTATACAGAAGCATCATGTTGAACATTTTTGCCAGTCCAAGAAAGGATTCCTTCAAACGGCGAGCTCCCAGCGCCCGGTGCGTCGGAATCTCCATTGTGGTCAGATTTCATCTGGCTTAGATGGGGACCATCATGCCACTGCAGAGACCCGAATCCTGGGGTATAGTGGCTGACCAATCAGGGGCAGCCCAAACCATCAGTCAGCTGAACGGCCCAGCGCTGCGTGCACTGCGTGGCATGATTCCGAGGGCGTCGAGGGCGGTTGTGGTGCGATCTTGATTTGGTCGGCGGGGACCGGCGCGGCTGGCGATTGGCCAATCGCTGCACCCTGCCATGCACCCTGTTTATCCCGTCAACACCTGATGTTGATGACTGCCTCGAAGGAATTCTGGCTTCCGGGGAGCGGCGATGAGTCTCGTTCGTTGAAGCATCGGATATCATCAGGGTTTGCCATGATATGATTCTCTCCCGGCCACTCACGATGCTCTCCGATATACCCCAAACCCGTCTTCCCTGCGCTGCCTCATCGCTTCTAGTCACTGGGTAGGGGAGCTCTAGATTGACAGCTCGGGTTGATTACATGAGATCCGAATCATGATATGATTGCCGTGGCCCTCGCCGATGCCGACGAACTCAAGACTCTTCCATTTTTCAGTTTCCTTCGGGGAATTTTATCTAAAAGTAGTGACACTGTCGATTGGTCGAGGCCAAGTCTTCAACGCCGGAGGGCAACGGCACGGAGGAGAGAAGCTTCGGAGCCGTTAGTTTCGGAGCTACACGTCATGTGACCAGAAACGTGACAGTACAGCTGTCAAGTCTGGTCAATCTAAACCACCCTGTTGGTGATCGCGACAGCAAGACAAGCAAGAGCAATTGCTCAAGACACTCCTTTGCAAAACCTCACCAATGCCTCTTATCGACCCTGTCACTATGTCGACGACTCTTGCTAATAGCGGGCCCGCTGCCGCCGTGCCCGCGATACCTCTCGTCGACTCTCCCCTCGCTATACCCGCATCAGTCGCCCATCACCTGTTGCTTGCTGGCCTGTTCTACTGGCGCTTCGATGCCTTGGTAGCTGATCCTGTGTCGACTCTCCAGACTGGTCTTCCTGTGGTTGCTGCTATCCGGGCGGTCTATCTGATGCTGAGCCTTCCTCCCGCGGGATCTTCGGCGTCCTCCAAGAAGCCGCGTCCTGGTGAGAAGAAGAGATCAGATGGACGGGAAGCAAAGGCAATTCCTGTAAGTAAATATTCTTTTATTTTATTTTTTATAGACGTGCGGTCGCAGCACTAACACAATTGGCGCAGACTGCTGTTATATCCCTCCTCCTCGCTCTTATCCTGACGCCTGTCCTCCATATCCTCCTTGTCCTCTTCGGCGCGCCGTTTCTCACCCACGTTCCTCACACGTTCTTGTGCTGCGCGCACATTGCTCTCCTCGCGATATACCCCATTTTCTACGTCCGCGGTTCCGACCCCGTCCCCCTCCAGGCCGTGCTTGGTGTCTCGGCTCCCTTTGACCGAACCTTCGGCGGTTTTCTAGGAACAGTGGTTGGGGCGTGGCTTGGAGCCGTTCCCATCCCTCTCGACTGGGACCGCGAGTGGCAGAAGTGGCCCGTTACAATTGTCGTCGGTGCTTACGTTGGATATATCGTTGGCTCTCAGCTACTGGGCACTGTCTTGTTCGGCAAGCGCTGGGCTGTGACTCCCGAGATTAAGGAGGAATAAGACATTTAGCTCTGTAGAGTTATGGGTTTTCTATGAGCATGTGTCAACATATACATCTTGGAATCTGATTTTGCGTGGATACATGCTACTGTGGGTGTGCTATGGTCGTAAAAAGTTGGGTAATAATATCCGGGCTTACTGCCGCGGCGATGAAAATAAATAATTTAACGTTTCACTACTGGACTACTGAACCCGTTCTTGCGTGTTCCTCTGCGGCAAGCCGTTCCTGAACCTGTAATCACCAATCACATCTAGCTTCACTGTATCTAACACATGTCTGTCGATAAGGTGTTTGAAGTCCTTGTTCCACTTCGTCAGCTTAGTAATATTGGCGAACCTCTGAGATGACTACCTTTCCCATTATGCTTTCTTGGTGTCAAATGGTTCCAAATGGAAGACTGTGGGATGTTTCGAATATCACTGAACCAAAAGACACTAGGTACTTTATTAGCATCCAGTGACAGGTAGGTATTAAGGTATATATATATATATGTCTTACAAGATAGCTGACCTACCCTATAGCCATGCACTCTAACATCCGTCCCAACCTGGTTGTGTATGTTTGGTGTACGAGAAAGGACAGTGATGAATGGAAGTTCAAAGCCTATAGTGGTAGTGAAGTGATGATTTGTCTCCAAAGTTGACCAAACTTTGAGAAGTAAGTCTCGAACATGACAACCAATAAGGTGACAGTTACCGTATTCGCTCTGTCAAAGCGCACCTATGATCGCAGCCGTCTAAGAACAAGTCAGGACGGATATTTGTTGGGCGAACCGTAACCCGTAACCCTGCATGCTCGGCAGAATAGACCCCAACTTCATGACCCCAGATTTGCAGTCTCAATCTGCGAGCTCCGAACGCTGATATCATCGTCTCATCTGTTGAGATCATAACGTAAAAAATAGACTTTGAGACGGGCTTAGGTCTGTTGCGAGGACTTCTTGGTACAGAGCCTGGACAGCCCCTGCAAGAGAGATCTAGAGGCAAAACGAGACTTGTCAAAACGGGGCTGGCGACTCGTTCCCTCTTGGCCCTCCACCTGCGAGTGCCGGTGAGGCCGTGATACAAGGGCTTGGGACTTGAGTCAACGCTTGGCACTGACGCATGCGCTTGAACCTTCTGAAACATGAAGTGACTGAGCATTGATGGCCCCAGGAGCCAAGCTTAATCTAGCGGAAAACTTGACAAGCCCCACCAAAATCAGGTAAATCGTTCACTGGGCGCAGCCGCTTATTCCCAGGGCAGGGCAGAGCAGAGCAGGCATGAGCCGCATGACCAGAGAAAAACTAGCAGTAACCATGTTTCCTCTTTGGGCAGGGCAGTTTAATTGATTGAGGGGCCTGGTAATCGGTAGACTCGGCATCTTTAGCTGCTCACCCAGTAACGTATTGATTACGACAAACATGTGTCAGGCACACTCCGTATCCGTGCACTGCATATCTTTTAGTTGCGATATCAACGAAGTTGACCAAATCATCTGAAAGATCTATATCGAGATTTGGAAAACCAAGAATTTCGAGAGCCCAGCCACCGACCAACGAATATCTCCATCACATCAACCAATCCTTTCGCTAGGGGTCGGTCTCTGATGTCTCTGCTGTCTTTGATGTGGCGCGCCCCAGCCACAATGACGCTTGCGCCACATGACGTATCCTCAGCACCCTTGTTGATCTGTGACCCAGCCGGGGTAGGGTGACAGAAACAACCAGGACACTTTGTACGAGTCTGATATCTGTTTATTCACTGCAGCATAGTTCGCTGATGAAATGAGGTAACATCAAAGAATAGTGAACATGAGAAGGCTCTCTCTCACTGGTGGTTCCAGAGAGTCATCATTATATGATTTGGGACATGATAGAGCGGTGAACTTAAGAGTGTAAGGTAGCATTTATGGTTAAAGTGAGAAACCACTCTTTTTTCCCTCCCCCTCAACTCCAGGCTAACCCGCCAAGCCTGCAGGCTGTTCGCAGCTGTCTTGAGACTTGTGGTCAGGCGGGAGAAAAAAGACAAAGCAGGGCAGCACAGTCGTTCCTGTGGCTTGCCACATCCTTGCGAGTCGATGACGCAGTGCCGAGAGGAGAGGTCCGGACGGGTTTCGGGTCGTTGTTGCTTGGCCAGGGAAAGTTGGAACAAAATTAGGTACCTAGGGTGTGTGATGCGATGCGATGCGATGTGATGCCATGCCGTGCGCCATGCTTTGAACCTTGCCCGTGGATGACGGAGCTTGTATAAAAGACAATCCATTCCCCTCCAACCTACCAACCTCTTTCCTAACACCTCATTACCACTCAGTCTAACATAGCTATTCTCACAACTCTCTCAACTACCACGAACTACACATATCTTCCGAGTAACACCTCGTCTTCATAACCGACAACATGCCTTTCACCGCTAGGTAAGCTCGACTTTGCGACGACGTCATCCCGAGATATCCGTGTCTGAGGCTGTCGTAAAGATATGGCCGCGATGGAAGCTCAGGATGGAATTCCCGAGTCGTCGCGAAAAAGATGAACAATCAACAAATCACATACTAACTTCTTCAACAGCGACATTTGCAAGATCATCCTTGCCGTCATCCTCCCTCCTGTGGGTGTCTTCCTCGAGCGTGGTTGCGGCGCCGACTTCTTCATCAACATCCTTCTCACCATCCTGGGTAAGTCTCCCTTGTCTCCAATCCCCCAACTGCATCCGACCCCCCCGGATCCGGGCTCACACCATCACTTGACTAACCCTCCACTCCAGGTTACATTCCCGGTATCATCCACGCTCTGTACATCATCCTGAAGTACTAAGCCTTCACGCACCTCGCTTTTCAGAGCCACAGCGCTTCTCAGATGGCTTCAATGATTTCTGCCCCGCTTCCCAACCACCGACGACTGGTCAGTTATCGGTTGTCATGAACGTGTGACACCTTGTCTGACGGCCAATATACCAATGACTGGACTGTCGAGTAAGCCGGGCGCATGCAGTCTGCCGAAGACGCTGTGACGAGGCCTTCTCCTACTCGCTTTGACACCTTACGCCGGCCATCCGCGCTTGGCGCTGGATGCCGATTTTACGACAGGCAATGGGTGTGACTTTAGTTTCTTGTTTTCTTTTGTTTACCTGCGACATGATGGAGGCGTATGCTGGGTTGGCTCGCAAGGCAATGATGCACTGGGCTTTTTAGTAATTAATTCGATACCCGTCAATCCAACGTTTCCTTTAACACGTCACCATCTACGCAGAATTATGGATGCTGTTTTGTTGTTCCTATTGTTACATGAATGAAACGATGAAGCCTGTTAATCCTGTTCTGCAAGCGTCGGTAGATATTATCAACATGGGTACCCTGTCCTGGACGGAAAACCTCGTCCGGCGATTGACAAGTCCCATAGTCAACACATGGCAATCCAATTCTTCATGATTGTGCTAAAACTTAGCAGCATCGAAGTACGAACATAGCCCACTTCATAGTCCCGAAGCAATGTTGTTTTTGGAGTTAAGTGAATCAGGCGAAGTTGAAATCAAGCATCATTATGTTTGCGGATGCTTGTTGGTACATACTTTGTATGCTAATGTTCCGATTGCCGATTTTAGGATCGTTTGGCATTCGATCAGTGGGCTCGTTCTCCTTTGATCGATGTGGCTGTGCAGTTGTTGTTTTGTGTGGTGGAGCTAATCTTTCCACTTCAGTCTTAAAATCAAAGACATTGTAGAATTACCTGTAACACATTGGAAAGAGTTAATCGTAATTTTGACAGATGAAATGGGCCACAGCTGTTCACTTAATACATCACCTAGCAGCATATTTCCTAAGTGCCAACCTGATGTCAGACCGGTCACGTGCTTTCGTTCCTTGAATGATGTTCGGAACGCGTCGCCACGCGTGCATCATCTCTTGTAGGTAGTAACCATCGACAACCTCACTCTCCGATATGCCCTCAGTACCGGCAGATGTAATAGAAATACTGAAAAACGATGGCACGGGCTCGGAGTCGGGAGATAACAGTCCCACAGTCTCTAAATCCGTGCAAAAAAGAAAACATGACGCCGAGATCGAAGAGAAAGTTGAGTGGACAGGCGATGAGGACGATCTACCTGTCAAGCCCAAAAAACGACGCGGAAGACAGAAGTCGACACGCAACAAGAAAGGCGATGATGTTCACGGAGAAAATGAGGCGCCCAAAGAAGATTTCGAGCTGGCAGGCTTACCCGAGTATCTAGTTGAGCGAAGGCGAAAGTTCGACACCAAGAGGAAACTTCACCATGATGCTGCGCTTATGGTACCTCCCGACTACTCGGGAATCCAATTTGAAGAAACGAGAAGACTTCAAGAACTAGAAGAGCGGCCCAAGTTTAGCGAGAGAAGTGGCATCAAGCCTTCCCGACCATACAAGGATATCGAGCTTCCCCAATCAGCAGGTCTCATTCCAGCATCAATCGCACAGTATCTCCGAGACTATCAAGTTGCTGGAGTATCATTTCTTCACAGGAAGTTTGTCTATCAAGAAGGTGGTATACTGGGCGACGACATGGGTCTTGGCAAGACGGTGCAAGTGGCTGCCTTTCTGACTGTTGCGTTTGGCAAGACTGGTGATGAGCGCGACGCCAAGCGGCTACGACAAATACGCCAGTACCCTGATCGATGGTACCCGAGAATATTGATCATATGTCCTGGATCTTTGATCATGAATTGGAGGAATGAGCTGGAACGTTGGGGCTGGTGGCATACCGATCTGTTCCATGGAAGCCATAAAGAAGATGCTCTGAGTACTGCCCGTGCAGGCCGACTCGAAATTATGATCACCACGTACGATACATACAAGAATAGCCGGAGCTCAATCAACATGGTTCAATGGGACGCCGTGGTCGCTGACGAATGCCATCGTCTAAAAGACAGATACTCAGAAACCACAAAGGCTCTCAATGAAATCAACGCACTTTGCCGCATCGGCTTAACGGGAACGGCAATTCAAAACCGATACGAAGAACTCTGGACATTATTAGATTGGACCAATCCCGGGCACTTTGGAACACTTCCAGAATGGACACAAACAGTAACCAAGCCGTTGACTGTCGGCCAGTCTCACGATGCAACTGTCGCACAGCTCAGTTTGGCGAGAACCACAGCTGACAAACTGGTGCATAACCTTCTGCCACAATACTTCCTTCGGCGAATGAAGACCATCATAGCGAAGCAACTGCCCAAGAAGACTGACCGAGTCGTCTTTTGCCCTCTTACTGATCTCCAGAGGGACGCGTACGAGAACTTTTTGGAGAGCGAGGATATTGACACTCTTCGCACCCTTTCTGAGCCGTGCTGTGGAGACAAGAAGAGAGGATGGTGCTGTAACCGTCTCCTGTCTAGCGGCACACGATGGCAGAACATTGTGTTCCCTAGCATGATGGTGCTGCAAAAGTTGGCAAACCACCTCACTCTTCTCGTGCCGCAAACTACCGACCTGGAAGCCAAGCACGAGTCAGATCTCAACACTCTTCGGACCTGTTTGCCTGATACTTGGAAATATGTCTACGATAATCGGGACCGGATTAAGAATCTGGTTAATCCCGAGTTTTGTGGAAAATGGAAAGTATTAAAGAAGCTGCTCAAATTCTGGCATTCCAATGGCGACAAGGTGCTTGTATTTTCCCACAGCGTACGGCTTCTTCGTATTCTACAACATTTGTTCACCAACACGAGTTATAGTGTTAGTTATTTGGATGGCTCATTGAGTTACGAACAGCGTCAGGAGGTTGTTGATACGTTCAACTCCGATCCGACACAGTTCGTCTTCCTCATCTCAACCAAAGCCGGAGGTATGGGACTCAACATCACCTCTGCGAACAAGGTTGTTATTATTGATCCTCATTGGAACCCTTCTTACGATCTTCAAGCCCAGGATCGAGCCTATCGAATTGGCCAGACTCGCGATGTTGAGGTTTTTCGTCTCATTTCACTGGGGACAGTTGAAGAAATTGTTTATGCGCGTCAGATCTATAAACAACAGCAAGCCAACATTGGCTACACTGCGTCATCTGAACGTCGCTATTTCAAGGGTGTCCAACAGGACACAGATCGAAAGGGCGAGATCTTTGGTCTTGCCAATATCTTTACATACCACAACGACAGTGGCTTACTGCAAGACATTGTCAATAAGACAAATATTGCCGAAGCCAAGGCAGGCGTGCATCTCGTCGATGTCGACATGGAGAGAGCCGCCAAGGATGGAGAGGACCTCGGCATAGTCAAGAATGAAGAGCCGGATGCCGAGGACGGTGGCATGAGCCAACTAGCCTCGCTGCTCACGGCCGAGAACCAGCAACGGATGCTGGATTCCAAAAAGGCAAGTAAGCCTAAAAGCGACGCGATCCAAGCAATCCTCACCTCTGCCGGTGTCGAGTATACACACGACAACAGTGAAGTAGTTGGAACGTCCAAAATCGAAGAACAACTCTCGCGGCGGGCAGCCATGACCTCGTACTCGTCAGGGGACATTGAGGGCCAGAGTGCGCTCTTTGCGGAAGGTGATGATGGGCGTGGTGACGGCTTACATGCCATGTACAACCCCCCTGAAGAGGTCATGCTGCGGCACTTTTGCGAAATGGCCAGAGAATTCGGCTTTGCGAATGCGACAGATTTTGCACTGGTTGTGGAGAGTTGGACTCAAGAGGCGAGGCGGAATTGCCTGGACTCGTTTTACAAGAGAAGAGAAGCTAAGCTGATACGCGAAGGGATAATCAAGGAAGAGGACGTCAAGGACGCTGCTAAGGTTGAGGCAAATGATGCAGACGCCAAGATTGAAGCCAAGAACGAGGTTGAAGATGAGAAGACGGAGTTCAAGCCGGCTATCAAAGATGAAGACGTCAAAACGAATGACACCAAGGACGCTGTGATGAAAACGGAGAATGCAAAGACAGAGACAACCGACACGAAGACGGAGGAAGAGAAGAAGGTCAAAACGGAAGTTGAGGGGTCGAGTATAAGGACCTCGATCTTCCTTTCGGACGATGACGATGACGATGACGATGAGTTGTGATGTGCGCTGGCGTTTTCGGGTTGATACCCTTCATAATGCATAAATCATATTTTGGCCCATCTGTGAGACCTCGAATACCCGTGAAAAGCATAGTCCCAGGAGAACACCCGATGCTTGCATCTCCCTACTTGGTCAACGTTCCCAGAATGTGGGGGAGGACCCCAAATCTCGCCTCTCCAACAGGTTGGGCTAGATCAATCTTCTCCCAGGGCCCAGCTTCTCTTAACGTCTTGCCTGTGGACCGGCAAATACGGCACGACCCCATGACTTGCGCCCACAAAAGACCAGTGACCCCTATCCTTATCAGCAATTGTTCTCGTGGGCGTGGTTATGGCTGACTCACATTGATAGGCACGCATAAAGAACCCTTTGTCCTCAAAGATACGCACATGCTCGTAAGCATACCATCGACCGCCCTTCTTGAGACTCTGGTACAACAGCTTGACGTTCTTCTCCGGCTCGGGGATACTGCAGAGGCACAGGATGGTGACAATGCAGTCGACGGTCTCAGGCTCGATACGCCCATCCCAGGCGTTCGGATCGTTGATGGATTCAATGCCCACTGGGACAACTTCATAAACACCATCGAGTCCAATCTCCTTCACTCTCCGCCTCAGAGTTGCCGCAGACTTAGGATTTGGTTCGATGCCGTATACGCGAGTTAAGCCGTTGCCTCCCTTTCTTCGCCTCAGTTCTCCATCAGCTTCTTCGGTGTTCACACCGACGTTGACTTTGGCAAACACATCCGCCCACATTCCAGTCCCCGCCCCGATCTCAAGAATGACTCCGTTAATGGGCTCCCCAACAACCTCGTTTCCCACATGGCCGTTCCTCACCCGGCCTTCGAGTAATGGGATGACACGGTTCTCGGCGCTGGCCTTTACCTGCGGGCCTATAAAAGCCCAGAAGTTGCCAAACCAAACCTCTTTGAAGCGGGACGGAGAGAACAACGTTCGAAAGTCCATATTGCTAATGATCTCGACAAGTGTGCCGGGGAGGAAACGTATGGCTATGCCCATAAAAAGATAAGGGTCGATGAGGGATTCCCCGAGCTCTTTAAGGGTTGAAAGAACTGCCATGATATACACTGATCTAAGTGACAAAAACTGGAAATACGTACATGAGGCTGTTATACAAGGAGAAAAGATGGCGTTATATAGTGAACGATGGGGGACTTTTAACTTAAGACGCCCACACGGGACTCGGCTCGTTTTGTAAGTTTTCCGCGTGCCGGATACGGAGCCGGGCGGGGCCGAGGGCGCACCCAATATCAGCCACAGTTGTTGTATTCAAGCTTGTGTGCATGGTATGGTATGGTATTATATTCGACTGAAATGTGAGTTGGATGTGTTTTAGTCGTTGATGCTGCCAAAAAGCCACTTCTTTCATGTCGGCACTGTCTACGCGGTTGTAGGTGACCGTCAAGAGGACCACTTGATGCACAGGCTGTCAGATACACTTGCTTGACTCTGAGCAGATTGTCAATAAGAGCTCTTGATAGTTTACTCTCGCAAGCTCGTTCATGGCGTCATCCGAGTGATATATCGGCGGCGTTGTACGCCGGATGAACCAACAAACAGCATATGCTGGACCATGTATCTCCTCGACATAGAACCATCGCCTCAAATTTTGAAACCTCACTGTAGTAGTAGCCCCTTGAAGATCACATACTAAGACGCCCAAACTCCAACCGTCCAATGCATTTCCCTCCCCGCCCTCTCTTCAACAGCTAACCTCTGAAAGCCCCGATCATAGCAGCTCAAAATCATCCAGCTGGTCCCGGTATTTCATAATGTTCCTCTTGATCTTGCTGCCCACAGTCCACGTCACGAAGTCCTCCATGCCTCTCGTGACCAGGTACGCAGGATCAGTAACCGTCTCTGTTCCCACGCGCACGTGGCCCTGCTCAATCATCTTGGTCGCCGCCTGCACCGTCTCAGCCATGCGCAGCCTCGTCATTAGCACGGGCAACCGGCGGCGCGCAAAGGCGCTGACGGTGACGCTGTTCTCGACGGCAGACAGCTTCGAGGCCGAGGATAAGACGCCCATGTCGTAGAGCTTGTTCAGGAGAAGCTCCTCGTGCTTGCGGCGGGTTGCGTTCTCGGGAGGGAGGAGGGATAGACGGTGGGCGAGCTGGCGCAGAGACTGCGATTGTTAGCACGGATTGTATGCGCCTGGCTTAAGAGTAACGTACGCCGCAGAGACGATTATACTTGTGGTAATCCTCGGGCTTCTGGATCATGTACCGCCGCATCACGGCCTTGTCGCGATGGCCATTGTCGGATTTGTATGTGATGAAGTCGGTCTTTCGGAGGAGCTTCTGCTCGTGGTGCTTGAGTTTTCGGACCATGATGGCGGTTTCAGTCGATTCTCGGTGCTCAAGACTCGCTAGAGTTTTTCTTGGTGCCGGGTTTACTGTGTCGTCGCAGTTGTTGGCAGAATAAATAAGTCGCAGTCCCGCGATACAAAAGTTCAAGGTTGGATTTGAAAACGATAAAATCTGAGTGGAGACGCGGAATTTGCACCGCCACATTCCGCCCGTCGAAAAACCTCCAACGACTGAAACATCACCAGAGCCTCGCAGCCGCCAATTCAACCACAGGCTTGAATTGCAACCGCCCACGATGCCTCCCCGACTACCAACTCCCCCAGCGGCCTCGGCCATCGCGCGCAGCGTCATTCGCCCCTTTTCCACCACCGCGCCCGCCGCTGCCCCTCGCGAGGGCGCAGCCCCCGCAGGAGCTCACAACAACCGTCTCGCCAATCTCAACAACAGCAGCAACAACAAGAACAGCAACAACAACCGCAGTGGCAGCCGAGGGGGAGGCTTCACACGCGGAGACGCGGCTGCAAGGCTTCTGGATCGGTATAAGTCGCGGGCCAACTCGTACTCGATGGAGAAGTCGGCGCAGATGGAGTTTCTCAA
The DNA here is from genome assembly GCA_012977755.1 of Fusarium nurragi. Taxonomy (NCBI): domain Eukaryota; kingdom Fungi; phylum Ascomycota; class Sordariomycetes; order Hypocreales; family Nectriaceae; genus Fusarium; species Fusarium nurragi. The sequence goes on from JAALXI010000066.1 coordinate 195,580, forward strand.
GAACCAGAAGATGTCCAACGATTTCCTCAAGCAGATGCCTCGACGATGGCAGGCTGGAGATGTCTACTCGCCGCACGATCTGAGCCCCGTTGAGATGCAGAAGTGGAGGAAGAAGTCGGTGCGAAATAACGACGTTATTGATGCGCTTGGCATTAGCCCTCTTGATATGTACAAGGTGCGTTTATATCGACTACCCTGCCAATTGCTACCCAGACCAGACTCTAACACACCCCCTAGAACTTCTCTCTCATCGAGCACTTCACATCTTCGTCTGGCATGATCAACCACTCCAACCTCACCCGTCTTCGACCTGTGAACCAGCGCAAGGTGGCTAAGATGGTCCGCCGAGTCCAGGGCATGGGTATCTACCCCAGCGTGCACGCCCACCCCGAAATGCTCCGCGACCAGTTCTTCCAGCGTCAAAACTAGACCAGTCGTGTATAAAGAAAGAAACCACCTGTTCACGTGCCGGCGTTCTGTTGTGTGGGATGATGCCATGGTCATTATTTTTGTGGTCATATGTATAACAGCCTCAACCTCTACTATGTAACATAATGATACAGTTGTCTACATCCAAAAATGTCCTCCCTTTCATGTTACAACGCTTTTGGTACATATCAGGCTGTCAATATCCTATTGAGCTTATACTGGCATAGCGAGTCCTTGTTGAGTCGCTTGCCCTTGGACTCTAGATCGGCCCATGCTTTGGGATATCGTGACTGGGCCCAGTTCTGGAAATTCGACTGTAGTTTCTGTCCTGGAAGAGCGTTAAACGCAATGCCCAACCTGTTTCATGTCAGCAACGTTATCATCTTGGTAGTGATCGGGTTGGAACTCACGTCATTGCATCAGGCTCAGACTTCGTCGTCAAGCCCATTCGCATGATGATATCCTCAGCCTTCTCTTCCTCTCCACTACCAGCAACAGCTCCAACATAAGCGTTGAACACCGATTGCGTGATGTCCACATCCATGCTTTCTATACGCTTCCAGATGATATGTGCTTGCCTTGAACCGTTCGGTGTGCGTTCAAGAGCCCAAAATACAGCCTCCAAACTGGCGTATGAAGGGCCTTCTTGGGAGGCTGTGATTGCTTGCCAAAAGTCCATTGCCTGGGTACCCTTGCCGCAAGACGCATAAGCTAATAGGAGAGAAGTGTAAAGCTTGGTGTTCGGCACCACTGTTGTGTCCATCTTGAGCATGTTGTGGACAATTTCCAAGGACTCTTCATCCGGACATCGTGAGAACCTCTCGAAGAATGAGATGTATGTCTCGCGTTTGGGGTGGTAGTCGTTATTGCGGTGCTGTCGCATGTGGCCAAAGACATGGGCGGCCATATCTGGGCGTTTTCGATCAAAGAAAGCCTCCATCAGCTTCACACGATGGTCAAAGCTGAGATCTTGGAAGAATTGCCGTAGAATCTGATAACCATTCCATGCTCGCGAAGTGCTTGTTTCGCCATCAACGCAAAACTTGGTGAATGCATCTTGGATAACCTCCCGCTCAGTAGCACTGAATTGAAAAGCATGAACGGATAATATGTCCATTACCTCGAAATGCTGCTCGTTTTCTAAAAATCGAAGGCAGAGCGAAGCAATCGTCTCTGGCTCGAGAAGCACTTGATTCTCCTCACACATCTCGATAATCTCGCCAATAGTTTTGAAATTGGGCGTTGCCTGCGAGCTGAGGGTCATGAGGTATGCGTTCACCAGTCGACTGAAATCCCACCATAGATCAGGCTGAACGTGCCAGGGTTCATGATGCGTTACTTTTTTGTATGCTGCATGAACTCCTGGTATGTAATCTGCTTGAAGTCGCATCTCCATAAGGATAAGATGGGATTCACCATCAAGTGGCAGGCCTCTGTCTGCGGCAAGTGAGAGGACCTCTTCAGCTAGTACCATGTCCTTCAAGCCCAGGGCAGCTCGGAGGAGGCTGTTCATGGTGGCTGTATCCGGCTTGAAAAGATTCTGGGAGCTTTCTATTTGCGACATCATTCTTTCCACTTCTGGCAAGCCTCTTCCGATGATAATAATCGCCTGCAATAAACTGTCCCAATAATGTTTTTTCGGCTTCGTGTTGAGTTGATTGCCGATTTCAAGGAAATAGGGGACCGCCCATTCTTTCAGGTTATTGCGAGCCGCAAAAGTCGCAATTAGGGGTATGATGTGGTTGGAACGACTTCCAGATAGTGGCTTCTCGAACCAGTACTGCGTCTCAGGGATTCGATTCCTCTGGGCAAAGAAAGTGACCAATACACGTTGAATCTGTGTATCAAACGGATATCCATTGTTTTCAGCATGTTTGACAAGCTCGACCAGATCCTCTTCGTAGCCTTCGCGGGCCAACCCCTCGGCCAACCATAATATGGGGTTTTTTGTCTTCTTCTTGCAGAACTCCATGACTTTGTCCCAGTTGCTGTATACCATTTCAAGAGCTTCCTTAGATCCACCAAAAGTGCACAGCACACTGAGGTATTGGCACCATAGTGAGCCTGAAGCGGTCCAATCCGGTTTTGTGTGTAGGTTGCTGGAGTTGATGGCAGACCAAAGGTTCCTGGCTAGTTCCAGGTGATCTTGAGTTCGTTCGCGGGGCCTTAGGCGACCAAGGGCATTGAGTGCTTTTATAAGATCGGGGGCCTCAATCTTGAATTGGGTGGGGAATTCCCGTTCTTTGAGAAGGTAATCGAGGAGTCGACGGCATTGCATTGCCTGAGTACCGTTCAATGGCATTCGGCTGGAGAGCTTGCCCTCAAAGAAAGACTGCCAGGCTTGCACGAGCTCTTGTGTTGGCGGAGGTCGCAGGTTGTCGAGCATGCGACTCCTCCATATCATAATCTTCTGCCATCCTGGCTCGAATTCCGGTTGACGAATGTCTCGGGGTGCTTTAGCGAACAGGCCGTCGAGGAAGAATCGTTTCGAGTAGCCGTTGTTGATTGTTCTAGGTATGCATTTTCGACGAAGGGGAGCTGAGTAGACGGCGCAAGACGGGGATCGAACTTGCTGGATGAGGAGCCGTCGAGCATGGCGGGCCAGTTGCGCCCTCATAATGGATTAGTCTATGGGAAAGAGAACCTGACGGAGTTAGTCAATGGTGGACATGACGATAAGTTGAATCGATATTTACAAGAGCATGTTTGAAGCGGCGAATACACAAGTTGGAGGATGGGCAGTTCAGAACCTCAAAATCGAATCGCGACATTCTGATTTGGAGTTTGACTTGACATGCGGAATATCAGCCGCCGATATTTAGCCGATTCCATGAGCTCGAATCCGCCATCCACCCCAAGTATTTCCAATCCACTCTATGAACAAGAGGTTCTGATAAGTTTGCTTGAATCTAATGCCCTTTTTTCTCTCAGAAAAGGCACTTTGATCAAACCTGGTAAGATCTCGCGAATCCGGATGGCTTCATTGCTTGGTCACGGTAGAAGCTACGACTATCAAATATCAATCAAGAACAGGAATTTGGCGTTGCATCATGTAGGTTTATTCGCACCATATTCACTGCTCAATGCGCACCGTGACTAGGAATAAAACGGAAGAAGGATTAGGTGTTATCCTGGTCAATTCAATGACATGAAACTCCATCTATGATGCGGCTACGAGATGAGCTCTTAGATACGTCATGAAGCTATGGAACCCAACTCCTAAAGCCACTCCGACAGCTCCTTTGGTCATGAGTATTAACCCACCAGTGCTTTACACTAGCCAGTAGACACAGGCTTCGGATGCTTCAGCTACATCCGATCGATACAGAAGCTACCCCGCCCGATGCAGCAGATATTGGTGGGGTGCAATGAGGTACGCGGAAAGGCACGATGATGAACAGCTGGAGTTTAGAGTCACATCTCCGATGCCCAACCTTCCTCTCACAACTGTAAAGGGCCAGGTACCCCCCAATTAATTCCTAGTTTTCAATCACCACTCCCAACAGTACCATCCACAGCCACAATGCCTCTCGTAACTCAGAACATCAAGCCTCGCGTCATCCTGGGTCTCATGACCTTTGGTCCGCCTGGCAGTGAGCAGCTCGACGCTCGTATCTTTGACTCGGAAACCTTCAACAAGGCCCTCGATGTCTTCCAGAGCAAAGGATACAGTGAGGTCGACACTGCACGTATCTACGTTGGGGGCAAACAGGAGGGCTGGACTGGTAAAGAGACAAACTGGAAACAGAGAGGACTTACGCTGGACACAAAGGTCAAGTATCCTTCCAGCCCGGGCGAGAACGCATTCGACAAGGTTATTGAGTCTGTTGAGACCAGTCTGAAGGAGCTTGGAACCGACTGCGTTGATGTAAGCTGAGCATAACATGAACAATCAATAAGCTAGCCACCGCTAACAAAGCCATCAGCTACTTTACCTCCACCGTCCTGACCGTGGCACCCCTTTCGCCGAGACTCTCGAAGCTATCAACAAGCTGCACAAGGAAGGCAAGTTTGTAAACTTCGGCATCAGCAACTTCACCGCGTACGAGGTCGCAGAGGTTGTCATGATCTGCAAGTACAACAACTGGGTCCGACCCACGGTCTACCAGGGCATGTACAACTGTCTCACCCGCTCCATCGAGGCAGAGCTCTTTGTGGCCTGCAGGAGATACGGCCTCGATATTGTCGTGTACAACCCCATCGCCGGCGGTCTTTTGTCTGGCAAGATCAAGTCGCTGGATATCAAGCCTGACAGCGGTCGTTTCTCTGATCAATCCAAGATAGGAGCTATGTACCGCCAGCGCTACTTCAGAGAGAGCACGTTTAAGGCGCTGAATGTGATTGAGCAAGCCGTGGAGAAGAACGGGCTTACCATGCTTGAGACGGCACTGCGGTGGATGGTGCACCACTCCGCGCTCAAGATTAAGGACGGCAACGATGGAATCATTCTAGGAATGTCCAAGGTGTCGCAGCTCGAGGAGAACCTGGAACTCCTGGAGAAGGGCCCGCTGCCCGACGAGGTGGTCGAGGCACTTGACCAGGCCTGGCTGTACTCCAAGGCAGACACAACCAACTACTGGCATGGTGATTTGGAGTACACTTATGATGTCCACAAGGCTCTGTTCAGTACATCCTCCAAGTAGATTATGTTAGCGGTACCTTAGTTAAAGCTAATATTGAACCCGGTGCAGATACGCATGCAGATGCAGATGCAGACGCAGAAGCCTTACCCACGTGCTATCATTTGGCACGTACAACATCCCAACTATTTCCTTGCGTAGTACGTACCTGAGTCGTCTCAGTTGGTGGTCAGGTGGTAATACCGTTCACGAATGTGGTCTTGGGTTTAGGGGCGCGCGGGGAGAATGCGAGGGCACATGACTGAAGGCGTCATTTTGCTCGCAGAAAGAAGAGTCAGATAGCGTAGCACGCAATCAGATCTCACCCAGATCCATAAGATAGGTCGAAACCTGTTATTGTACGTACCATGCATAAGCTTAGCCCCTGTCGGATGTGCATGTTGGAAGACGGAAGCCTCAAAGTCAGTTATTATAATGGATACTTGCGCTACTTTGACGGACATTTCCACTCCAAAGTTAAGTTTCAACCGCGATAGCCTCCGCAGTGGCAGACAGGCTCAGTACATCTCATAGCCTCTAAAATTAAGATAAGTGGCCTGGGCCATGACGGCACCCCTAGTCCCCCGTGCCATCCAACTCCCCGCGCTGTTGGTCCCTTGCGGAACAGCGGAGTCGCCCCCTGCAAACTCGGGGTCTCGAGACCCGCTTGTCTCCGCCCCGGGCCATCCATGGCCGTTTTTAAACACCACCTTTGCATCCACGGATCCAATACAACGCCTCGATTTGCCAAAAGACCCAAACCCGGTGCAGCGCCAAATCAGCTAAGCCGTTTCGTTCCTTTATCGCACCCCTTGCCTGGCTTTTCCCTTATTTGTTTATATACCCAGTCCCTTCCCTCTCTTTGTCCATGTCTCGGCGTAACAATAGAGACCAAGAGGTCCATCTCCTGCAAGGTGATAATCGACTGTCTACAGACTCGGATTCTTCTACTACATCTAGCGAGAACACCACATGCGAACCGGGGTCATCTTCAACTGCCAGGCCAAACACTGTTGGCGCCCGAGGCACCGCCAACCGTCCGAACGACGCTTCCGATCTTGACACGAAACGCCACGGTCGCGATAGCAATACCAAAACTGACAGCGAGTGGTTGGAGTTGGACAATATGGATCCCAATGAGTCTCGTCGTCCCAACTACCAGCGCCATGGCGATGGGAAATCTGGGACACCTCTTCTTTACAAAGAAGATGATGCAGAGCGCGGGCGTGCTAGTTACTCGCCTCCTCATGGCAAAGGACGAAGATCTAGTCGCGGATCAGGGGGGTCCAGCGACGATGACTCCCCTTATCTTTCAAGGGAGATGATGGGACGGCCAAGTCTCAGTCGGCGATCCACGATGCGAAGTCGAAGCCCTCAGACCGCCGCCGATACTGCCGAAGACTCGACCAAGAAGAGGTACACGTACGCAGCATTCTTCCTCATCGTCAGCTTGATCGCATTTTGCGTACAGACTGAGTTGAGCGCATACATCCAGAATGATCTTGGCTGGAGTAAAGCTTATTGTATGATGTTCTTTACCCACGGTTCTTGGGTTGTGTTATGGCCAGTTCAACTCCTTATTCTGCGCCTTCAAAAGCGCCATGTGCCTTGGCCCGTTTTCTGGAAGCGACACAAGCAACAATTGCACACCACTGCTATCATGATCGAAAAGCAGACCCTGGATGTGTTCCACATGTCTATTCAACGCCACGCTCGGCCTGTTCGTTATTTTGTCCGTTTCACTGCCATGATCACTTGCGCCTTAACCGTGGCCGGGCTGAGCTGGTATGTTGCCGTCGCACTGACGACACCTTCGGATCTGACGGCTATCTACAACTGTTCCGCCTTTTTCGCATACGTGTTCTCCGTTCCGCTGCTTCACGAGCCCCTACGCCTTGACAAGTCGATTGCCGTTCTTATCGCCATTGCTGGTGTCCTTGTCGTCGCGTATGGCGATACAGAGGAGGATACCGAGAGCGTCGAGGCTGAAAATCGCTTCCTTGGAAATCTCGTGATCGGTATTGGTTCTGTTCTGTATGGCCTTTATGAGGTCCTGTACAAGCGCTACGCTTGCCCACCCGACGGCTGCTCACCTGGTCGGGGTATGGTCTTTGCCAACACGTTTGGCTCTCTAATCGGCCTCTTCACTCTTACAGTCCTTTGGATTCCTCTTCCCATCCTGGACTTCCTGAACATTGAAAAGTTCGAGATACCCGCTACTTCGACCTGCTGGCTCATTCTCCTCGCAGTGCTTGCGAACGCCACTTTCAGTGGTTCATTCCTTGTTCTCATCTCACTGACCTCGCCTGTCCTGTCGTCGGTGGCAGCGCTGCTCACAATTTTCCTCGTCGCCATTGTGGATTGGATGATCACCGGCAAGCCCCTGAGTTTTGCAGCCATTGCTGGAGGCTCAATGATCATTGTTGCCTTCCTGGGCCTGACTTGGAGCACGTATCGCGAGATGAAGGAGCATGCGGCTATGGAGCCTGTCGCAGACTTTTCGGACAGCGACAAGGATGGCGACATTGACAGTGACGATGACTAGTCGTTGTGTATTTATCATGGCGTTTTGGGTTTGGGGAACGGTCAAGGCCAACTTGCTGGCGGATGGTTTGACTTGGTATACAGACTTGACTGGTTCGAACATGCATCTAGAGGCGTTAGATTTTGGGGTTGGGTTCATGTACATGCAACCTGGTAATGTTACATGTTCACCAATGGTTATTGCTTGGATTGACGTGGTCGAAGAGATCGAGTGATAGACTTCACAATTCATGATAGAACATCATACAAATAAATGATGAGTACCATCTTCTTGTGCAACCACTCACCATCCCTCTGGGGGGTTTTCTGGGACGATGATCTTTTTTTCAATATGATGGCCCAGTACTCACGATTCTTCCACTACTGCCTGTTCTTCCTGGTCGGCACTTTCAGGCTCGTCCTTGACAAAAACGCCCTCGCTCTGTTCCCTCCACCCATTCACGCCATTGATATGTCCATCGTATGTGTTCATCCTCCAGACACCTTCTGCCGGCGTGTCACCTGTCTCAAACACCTTTAACTTCTGCCAGCCCTGCTGTGGGATAGGCTCCAGCATCTGACGCACAAGAAGGGCGTAAGACGTGTCGCACTCGAGCCATAGGTCGGAGAGGTTCACCCGTGAAAGACTTTTGCTCTCCCAAAAGTCGCGGTTCTTGGGCATGAGCTGTACGAAGAGGTGCTCGACGGGCGGGCAGTGGGGGATGAGGAAGTCGGAGATGTGATGGGAGAGGGGAAACGTAGCAATATAGGAAAAGGACTTGAGGTTTCCGCACAGGGTGTTGAAAGAATGATCTGTAGCGTCGAAGATAGCGGGGAGAAGGGTTGCGGCTGAGTAGTGGAAGAATTCGTAGGTTGAATAGACTGGAGCAAAGGATCCTTCGTTGATGAGGAGAGAGGTCCAGTCTCTGATGTGGAATAAGTCGCAGGGGATGCGATTCCGTAGTCCGGGAAGCTGTGACGGCAATAGGTCTGATTTTCTTTCCGGTCCCACAGTCTGGGTTGAAAGGGATAGTGACACGATGTAGTAAGTGCTGTTGAAAGCCCAGTGGCTCGACAAATCGACAGTTCGGCTCAGAAGAGAAGCGAGAACGTCTATTGAGCTGACCAAGGTGATGCGCAAAGGGTCGATAACATCGAAGATCGTGTGCCACAGCCAGTTATTGTCCCAGTGGCATCGCACTCTATCCTGTTCACCTCTGGCATCGATACGTTCACTGTTTCGCTGATCCTCCTGCGACAAAACCGACCATAAGAGGCTCCAGGACACGGGCGACTCGCGCTGGTCGGACGCAGGAGGCAAGATGCCCCAGAGTTCATCAGCATATCGATTTTGGCCAGATCCTCGAGGAGTATCAATTATGATCGTAAAAGTTTCGACGATTGGTGATAGTTTGTTGCGCCGTATAAAATCCAGAACATCGATTTCTGATGCGATGTCGTGTATAACTGGTTTATAAAAGCGCCAAAAGGACCACACGATATGACGGAAGAGGAAGTTTATCACGGAGGTTCTCCAGAGACGACACACGAGAGAAGCGTTTTTGAGGGGCGTATTTGGTCCAGACGACACAGGTCTCGAGATCTTTGCAGGGTCTTGATAGATTAGGGTCTGTAAACTGGATTTGGAGTCAAGGAAGCTGAGGATGTGAGCGATGAGCTCGTTAGGGAGGTTTTGCATGGTCGGCGACGCCATCAACATCAGCACATATATTGGAAGTTTGAGTGACCAAGTCCTAGGGTTAAGGAAAGTCAAGTTCGCATTCTGACAGCTTTCTAAAAAGATGTTTGTAGTGGCCAAGATGGACTACGACCTTATGACGAACCAGGATTACCCCACGTCACGTCACTTTAATTCGGACTCGCTTCCCATCCCGGAGCGGGAAACAAGGACAGTATTTTGCAAGTGCTCATTGGACGGAATCATTTTCATGTTAACGGTTGTGTAAGCAGTCAAATGGATAACTACCGACAGGACTCTAGTCTTGGCCTATCCTGCGTTTGCAACGGCCCGCGTGGAGTATTAACTAGTGCTGGAACCTCACCAAGGCTTCGATTAACCCTGTTATTATGATTTCAACCTAGTGCTCTTTCAAACAAATATTAGGTACAGAGTGACATGGTGTATTTCTTCTTGCATCGGATACTGGTCGTTTGAGAAGCACAGCGTTGGAGTCCATATGCGCTGTGACCCGTAAACCAAGGAGTATATTGAAGAGGAGGAGAAAGAGATAGACATGCATATAACCAATGTCTGTCTACAAAAATAATTGAACATGGCTAGGTTCCAATCTTGTATCTTGTCACAGATACTGTTCAATAGGTTAAGAGGCTGGTATCTCTTCATCGCATCGGCGCCCACAAGATGAATGAGCACCAACAGGTTGGAAGCAGGTTGCATATTCCTGTTAATGCAAACGAACTAACCTGGTCAGCTTCTGATTTCCTTTCACCGCGTGCGTGTGTTTAGAAGCCTCGGGTGCCAGCCGCTGGCAGTTACGTGACAGTTGCACTGCTGCTTCGCGCTTTCCTGCGAATAACCCTTCATGCGAAGATATAATTTCTCTCTCTTCGCCTTTCCTCTGCCTTGTTTTCCCGTTTAATATCTCTGCTATGGATTGTCCGCCAAGAATCTCCTTTCAGCCACGACCACGCTCACTATGCCTATAATTATCGAGGAACAACTCGACTCTTTTCTGGTGGGAGATTCCTCCCAGTTTGCAGATGACCGAGTTGCAGTCCTGCAGCCCGCCTACGATAACTATCTGTTCTCTAATAACCTACGCAACGATGAACTAACTCCCTCCTCCATACAACTGCTCCAACCATGCGAAATCGCCATCACACTATCGCGTTGCGCCAAGACCGGAGCGGCAACAGATTTAAGCATCATCAAGATATCAGACCCTCTCGCAGACAACTTTGTGGGCTACTCCCCGGGAGAAAATTGCGTAGTGTTTCGGGGTGAGCAGGGGCTGGTAGACGACTTTGTAGGCTTTGCAGAAGCGGCTGCAGGAGAGATGCCGGTCACGATTGTTTTGAAAGCGCCAAAAGAAGTCCGAATACCTGCCAAGGGTCTGGAATTTGGTCTCCAGTTTGAGGAGTTCGTGGCCCGTGTTGAGGTGCTTGAATGCGCTATGTGGATTAGAACTTCACCCAGCGGTACGCACCACCCCATTACTGACCACTCTCCTACTAACTCGCGTCAAAGAACAAGAAGAAGGAGGCAACAAATTCTTCGAACTTGTCATCGCATCTCAAACTCCCCAGCGTAGCCCGCCCAGACAAATGAAAACCAATGGTATTCATGCCACAGACGATGATAAGCTCGATATCGAGGGCTTCCAGAACAACAACTCAGCTAATGACAAGAGCTTACCCACTGCTGACTTTTCGTCCCCTCTATCTTCTCCTCCTCCCATTGATGAGTATGAGGATGGGTGTTTTCCATTCAGCGACTCTAGCTCAACACTATCTCCCCCTCCTGACACAATCGAGACTCCCCCATGGCTCGGCCATTCCTAGTCATGACATCTACTCGATACAGTCAGTGAAAGTTTTTTAGAGGGAGAAAATTCTAGGGATGCCCGAGAGCGATGGATTGATTGGAGGTTTTGCATCAATGGAAAAGGACAGGGACGCCATGAATTGCTGGAGCAGTATACGGAAGAGGATCATCAGGTGGCAGGCTTACACAATCATCCACTTATTGCAGTGATCAATTGCTTATGTATGATGATAGTGTAGGTTGTAGTGATTCCCAACTTAACTCGTATGACGGTTGAGACAGGAAGCAGTCACTTGTTTAATTCATGAAATATCACACACAAGAAAGTTCGGGTATAAGCCATGAAGCTCTGTGTTCATTCATGTATAAGTATCTAGTTAGATTATGTGTGGTAAATCGTACTCTAAACGCCAGCCAATGCTAAATATTAAACCCATAGTTCTAAGGAGGGAAAGAATTAAGAATGTCCGCCCGCTATCCAAATGCCCTGTGATGCATCTCATAAATCGTTGTCAGGCCGTTTATTTCTTGAGGCCGCAAGCAGAGGGGTCAGCGTGGTAGACCTGGGCGTTGATGCGGCCGAGCTGGGTAGCCTGGCCGTTGGTGAGGGCGTTCATGGCGTCGAGTCCAATGTTGAAGCCAGCAGCGGCGTGGTCGATGGCGAGAACGTTAATCTTCTTGCCGTTGTACTCGAGGCGGTAGCAGCCACCACAGTTGGCGGAGTTCCAGCCCTCGATGATGTTGACACCACCGACGTACTTGGTAGGGATGTTGCCCTGAGTCTTCCAGCCGTACTTGGTGATGAGACCGTTCTTGCCATCGGAGCAAGAGACGGCGGTCATGGGGCGGGACTTGTCATCGTAGCCAGTGTCGTAGGAGACTGAGGAGTGTCAGTTGGGCGAATGAGATGTCAGAGCATAATGGAGATGGACTTACCAGTGGTGGCCGAGACGGCGGAGGCGAGAGCGAGAGCAGAGAGGACACCGGTGAACTTCATGTTGACGGTTGTGGGTTTTGGTTGTTTGTGTGTAAGTGAGGAGGTGAGTGGTGTTGAAGATTGTTTGGCTGGAAGCTCGAGAAGATGAGAGTGGTTGGTTGTTGATGAGAGTGATGACACAAGAAAAGAATGGCTATCTGGAGGAGACGGACGGCTCTTCTTATACATGAGCTCTCAATACAATCTCCAAGCCTCGGACAGGAAAACGGGCCAGGACCATGCATCTAGCTACGCATCACGAGGCTCTGAAGATCGTCCATCTCCACAGTCCAAATCGAGAAAACGGCCGGGAGGCTGGAGGCTGGACAAGCCCAGCTTTCTCCATATAGCGTCATAGCTGGCATTGAAGACCCTGCCCTACGGAGCGCCCACCGCCAAAGTTGGACTGCGGACGACGTCGCAAGGCTAGGGCTTGCCGTGATGCTATTTCAGGGTGCGGATACAGAGCCTAATGGCGTGGCTTACACTGGCTTACAGTGATATCGTTGGGGCCTAGACTGTGGTCTAGGATATTTCCGTCGAACAGGGACTAAAACTAGTCTGGTGTTTCTGCCGGTCATGGGCCCCATTTCGGGGCATTGTGGGGTAACTTTAGGTAGCTGTTGCTTTTTGGTCGAGAATTATCTCGTATTGCTGCTGAGCTAGTGTCGCCCTGTGAACGATCCAATGCTATAGAGTATAGCTTCCACTGCACATCGATCGACTTTAGTATGAACAATTAGGATATCTGCTCGTTCGAACACGATGCTCCTCACCGCCCTATAACCTACCTAGTCACGCTCCTCGAGATGCATGATTGATCTGAAGTGCCCTGCCTGTCCTGGGCCTGGCGAGACTAGTCTTTCTCGTATTCCTCCTTGCGTTGCCAACGCTGCAATGAACCGTCAACGACGGGAGCCCAAACAGGAAGTTATTGGCAGCAGTGGTCTGAGAACTGACGTTGTATTGCGTCTGCTAGAGCATGAAGAACAAAAACACCGAGCCGAGCTGAGGGCAGTCGCGGATACTACAAAAGAAACAATCAACACAACTCCGCGAATGGGAGTTTACGAGGTTCTGCTGTCTTCCTTGGCAAAAATAAAAACACCTCAAGGATCCAGTCCACCGTTCCATTGCAAATACCGGGAATTCCGGGAATGGCCCGCCGTGGTGCAGTATACGAGATGCAACGGCACAGAGCATCGGCTGTTCTGTCTGTCTCTAGATAGTGAATTCCACGGGAGGACCCGTGATGCACTATTGGCATTGACATCATGGTGGTGAGGTGCCAAAATCTCCCGTGGGTGCTAATTTGGGAAGCAAGGCTTCTGGAAGCCTCCTCGTAGTGGGCCGTCGCCTTTCGGCATGACCGGCCAGGGTCGCACGGTCACTGCAAAATAATTGAGATCCATAGCTGTTGTTGAATATCAGATTGATCATGTCTAGGGTAAGAAAAGGCTAGGTAAAGTGCTGGCCTAGTTAATACTAATATTGTCCAAATATTTCCATGTCCTAGTAATCTATACCGGCCAAGTATTATGATCCTCTGATACATGTAGAGAATCTTGAGGGTCAGATCACCCCTACCCAAGGTGCTTAACGGTGGTAAATCTCTTAAATTGTCGAATGAGACTATCAACTACAAAACAAGGCACTGCGTAGAGCCAAGAAATGCATAAATGGACATTAATGTTTCCCGGTATTGCAGTTTGCAACCATGCATTGACTAGTGTACCTTTCAACAACCGATTCACTTGCACGTCACAAACACCATTTCATGCGTAAAAATAAAAAAAGCAGCAACGTAACATCTTATGTCAGATCAAAAGGCAAGGTAAAGCTGAGCCTTGTGAAAGAAGCCAAGGATGCAAAAAGAGTGGCTCTGCTCGTATCGACAAGCTACAACAAGTGCTGCATGCTTATGCATATGCATAATGGCCCAGATAATCTCACCCAATACAAGCCTCTGGCCTCTGGTACCGGTCCTTTTCCGTTGCCGACTTTAGCACCACAAGAGTTGCTGGACTCAAGAGGCTGAGAGTATTTTACCCCGCCAACTGCCCAGCTCCCAAACATGCTGCTCAAAAAATAGAGAGCAAATTTTCGGACAAATGCGTGCAAAACCGTACCACGTATGGTTTTTTTTTTCTTTCCCGAGCTCCAGCTCCGGTCATCGGGGCCGTTCTGACTGTCTTGTCAGTCCTTTGCAGTAATAAACATTTCCACCATCGGCGAAACTTCTCTGGCGTGACTTGACCCGGCTTGACTTGCAACCTTGAATTCATTCTTTTGTCGTGAGAGCGAAAAGGAAGAAAGGCTTTTTTTGAAATCAATCGAACTAACCCCGATTTGCATCGCGCCATTGGACCCTCTCTGTGCTCTGTCTTGATCAAAACTTTCCTGCCCCAAGTACAGACAGCTACAGCTACAGCTACAGCTACAGTTCCGAACTTCGGCACATCTAGAAGTAGCAAGCAGCAGCCATGGAATCCTTTATTATCAAGACCCCCTGCTCCAGCGCAAACATTGGCCCCGGCTTCGATGTCATCGGCCTTGCCCTGTCCATCTACCTCGAGCTTCACGTCACCATCGACCGGTCAAAGACTAAGTCCGAGCTCCCGCTCAACTGCAGGATCTCTTACGAGGGCGAGGGCGAGGATGAGATCAGCCTTGATCCTGAGGTCAACCTCCTGACCCGTGTTGCGCTCTATGTCCTGCGCTGTAATGATCAGAGGGCGTTCCCCGTCGAGACCCATGTCCATATCAAGAACCCCATTCCTCTAGGCCGCGGATTGGGTAGCTCTGGTGCTGCTGTTGTTGCTGGTGTTGCTCTGGGCAAGGAAGTTGGAGGTCTGAAGCACCTTGACAACGACCGACTGTTCGATTACTGTCTCATGATTGGTAAAGAATACCCCTGCGACCGACTATCGATCACTAACTAACCTTAATTCCAGAGAGACATCCTGATAATGTCGGAGCTGCCCTCTACGGAGGTTTTGTCGGAACCTACCTCAAGCCCTTGACCCCTGAGGATGTTGCACGAACAGAGATTCCTCTTAGTGAGGTCCTCCCCGCTCCCGCCGGAGGTGAAGATACCGGAAAGAAGCCCCCGAACCCTCCTCACGGAATTGGCCACCATATTAAGTTCCCCTGGGCCAAGGAAATCAAGGCCGTCGCCATCATCCCCGATTTCCAGGTGGCTACACACGCTGCGCGAGGAGTGCTACCTGCAAGCTACACCCGTCCCGATGTTGTAAGCTGTGAATACTGATCGTTGGTCCAACTAAAGCTAACCCGCGACTAGGTCTTCAATTTGCAACGAATTGCCCTTCTGCCCGTCGCCCTAGGCCAGTCACCTCCCGACCCCGAGCTCATCCATCTCGCTATGCAAGACAAAATCCACCAGCCCTACCGACAGACGCTCATTCCCGGCCTCACTGAGATCGTTGAAACAATGTCCCCTAAGACCGATGACGGCTTCCTCGGTGTGTGTCTGTCCGGTGCTGGTCCTACCATCCTGGCCCTGGCTACACACAACTTCGAGGCCATCGCTGCCAAGATTATCTCCAAGTTGCGAGAACACAACGAGAAGAAGGATCTTCCTTGCGAGTGGGAGGTGCTTGAGCCTGCCGAGGGTACCCATGTTGTTCGATCATGAGGCTCGATAGTAAAGAAATACCTTAAAAGAGAAACGTGGACATGTAGTCAGAAAATCACATTTGGACAGACAACTCATGGACAGAAAGAACAGGCATCTGGGAATGAGTCAACGAAAATAACGAAATAAAAAGGCAATGATACATTGAAATATCAATCGAAAAAGATATAAATTGAGAACTGGCTGTATGTTTACTAATGAGCTATGTTTGGTCAGTCAACAAGAGAGCTTGAATGTTCTAGCTAGTTATGACTTATTAACCTAAAGCCTGTGAGGGTGTAAGAGTGACCCGCGAAAGTTAAAAGGATATCTTATGATATTAGCTTCCTATGTACTAATGTTCGCATATAATCTTTGCAGTTGTATTGTCACGGGACATATATAATAGTATTGGACATTGCGCGCCAAGATTTTAGATTTGGGTGGTATATAAGAGATATATATCCAGGTCGAAGCTTTGTTGTCCATACACAGCAATTGGCTACAGTCGGCGACAAATTGGGCTCGCGTGCTACCGGCAATTAAACAAAACCAGATTCCGACATCATCTAAATTGAGGGGATGGGTTCCACCGACTCTGGGGGGCCTTGCCATTTACAAGCCTCAATAGGTCGAATTGTTGCCTTTCCCCAACTGCAACACAGTAGTGTCGCTATGAACTACCCCGAAGAACCGAGGTTTGGATGCATGAGGAGAGATGAGGACGTATAATACTACATGATATCCTCAGCGACCCCTCACGGGTTTGTTATTCCTCTTCACTACTCAGTTTACCTGCGAATTGAATTAGACATCATTACAAGCAAAGATGGCTGCTCCTCCGCCCAAGGGTATCTACGTGCCCGTCCCCACGTTCTTCGCTTCCAAGAAGACCTCAAACTACAATGCCATCACCCCGCCTGTTGATATCGAAACACAGGCTGCCCATGCCGTTTACCTGGCCAAAAATGGAATTAAGGGTCTAGTTATCCTCGGTACCACAGGCGAGGCCGTGCATATTCACCCCAGGGATCGCCATGCCATTCTAAGTGGTGTCAAGACCGCTCTGGAGAAGGAGGGCTTCAATGACTACCCTATCATTGCGGGCACGGCGACAAACAGCGTGGAAGAGACTGTTGAGCAGCTCAAGGACGCTCACAAGTCTGGCTCTCAATGGGGATTGTGTCTTGTCCCCGGGTACAATGCAGGGGCAGTTACCCAGGAGGGTATCATCCAATGGTTCACTGCGGTTGCTGACCAAAGCCCTATTCCCGTAATGATGTAAGTCGCCTTGGATCAGTCAACCCGAAACCATAGACTGACTGCATAATACAGCTATCACTACCCCGGAGTATCAAACAATGTCAAGGTCGCACCCTCTACCTACGTTGCCCTCGCCAAGCACCCCAACATTGTCGGCTGCAAGCTCTCCCACGGTGATGTATCGGTAGCCGCTCAGGTGGCCTCCAACCCATCCATCGACCACGACCACTTCCATTGCTACACAGGCCTCGGCCAGCAGCTCCTCCCTGTCGTCTCAGTCGGCTTTGCCGGTGCCATCGACGGCTCAGCGGGATTCTTCCCCAAATCCCTGGTGCGGCTTTACGAGCTTTCGACCAAGACCCAGCCTACAGATGCCGAGTTCCAAGAGCGAAGGCTTCTGCAGTTCAAGGTGAGCTCAATGGAGGAGCTGGTGGTCAAGTTTGGTACTGTGGGTATCAAGGAGGCGATCAGTAGACTTAGGGGCTTTGGAGACACCGACGGTACGAGGTTGCCTTTGATGGGAGGCATCCCCGGCGGTGATGTCGAATGGAAAGCCTGGAGTGGGGTGGTTGATGCTGTGGATGAGGTCGAGAAGTCATTGTAAGTCAACTGAGCAGACAGATAGGCAAAGCATTGATACAGCACTGTTCAAACCTGAAGTGAAATGTGAATAAGATATCGTACTTTGAAACGACATTGACTGATGATTTACCTAGTCAATGGTCATGCCTTGATCTTGGCGTTCCACGCGATTCAAGCTGAATGCAATCTCCATGATTTCCAGCTTCATATTGCTAAATAGCACTAACTTTCTTAACAAGAACCGGGCGAATGGTTTAGTGGTATAATACTCCCTTAGCATAATTCGACCGAATAATCTGGGAGTGGTCCAGGGTTCGATTCCCTGTTCGTCCATCGTAGGTGGTTAGATTCCACCAGATACCCTCTTTTTGAATTTCAACTGGGCTTTTGTCATCAATGATAGTAGATAGATTCTCTGATCCTGTCAAATGTGCCACGCTTTTGATGTAAAACTTTTCTTTTGTCTGGTCCGGAAAGGGCTTACGTGTGACAAGCGGACAAAGCTGCAATCAGATTCCATATCTCGCAGTATCTTGCATATTGACTTAGAGGGCACTCATCCGTTCATTTTATTACCCAGCCAGGCAAGGCGCGAGGGTCAGCATAGGCTACAATAAATATCCATCTAACAAACACCCTCTCTCACCGCTACCTTTTCTTTTCTTCTCTCCTTCTCTTTCGTCTCGCTGATCAAGCGGTGCTAAACTTCACTTTATTTGTCGTCCGAAGACTTCCCCGACGTTTTGGTAGTTCGAAATACAGCTCGGCCGAGACTCCACCAAAGCTCCGTGCCTCGGTTCTATCGATAGTGGCATTCAGCACAAAAGAGCCTCGAACTTTTCCAAGGGATACGTTGACATTAGGACGTTCCGTTGCGGCATCTTCGGCGTTCATCGAACACTTCTTTAGCCCGCTTACATCTGCGCGTACTTGTATCGATTGATATAAATACCGCGGATCTCACTCTCCTTCTCCCCCTGTCACTCCCCACGATTGTCGCACCCATAATCGATCATCATGGCTGGCGCGAATAAGAAGATGTTCGGGCTCTCGCACGTGGTGCCCGTTATTACGCCTCTGGTTATCGGCTCTGCTGGATATGCTGCATATCGAGTCAATTGGGGCCCCTTGATCAAGGCCTTCCTTACAGGGCCTGGCCGGTCATCGCGGATCTTGCTGCTGCTCTTTGTCATATTCAACTGGAAGAGCATGCCCTTTGCTTGGACCGTGAGTCTCAATACCTTCCTCTTGCGCCCGGCAGAGCATTCTAACGCTCTGTAGTATCGTGTCTTCTACGTTATCTTCTACCATAGCTTCTGGCGCAAATCTCCAATCCTTGGGCCCGATGCTCTCTTCAAGCCTATAATTTCCACGTCTCACGCGCCTCTTCTCGAGATAGACTACAACTTGCACAAGTCCAATTCGACCTATTTCGCCGACCTGGACGTTTCGAGGTCGCACCTTGTAACCTACCTCTGCCGTGCCTCCTACCAAACCCTTTCGCAAAATACAAAGACCAAGCTTGTCCTGGACCCTAAGACAGATCAGCCTATCAAGGGCGGGGTGAGCATCATCCTCGGTGCCGTCGAGTGCAGCTTTAAGCGCGAGATTCCTGCGTACAAGAGCTTCGAGATGTGGAGTCGCATTCTGTGCTGGGACCGCAAGTGGTTGTATATTGTTACACACTATGTCCCTAAAGGTACCGCCAAGCCGACGTCGTGGCTCGATCCTACGTTCAAGGGTTCTGCGAGAGGCTCTCAGGATGCAACTGGCGGATGGGATAAGAAGATATATGCGACGGCGATCAGCAAGTACGTCTTCAAGCTGGGTCGCTTCACTGTGAACCCGGCTATTGTTCTTGGTGGCGCCTCTTCTCTCTTGCCCAAGCGACCTGGAGGTTGGACGAGTGGTGAGGAGCAAGTTGGTGATCTCTCCGTGGACCTCTCGGATGTGGACTTGGATATTCCTGGAGAATGGGACTGGCGACGTGTTGAGGCGCAGCGACGTAAGGGGTTCGAGTACGCAAGTCACTTCCAAGAGCTTGACAAGTTGCATGATCTGTTTGATGGCGGCAACGAGGGCGCTCTAGGCAAGTTTTCTCCTTAAGACATACGAGATAGAGCATGGTAGACAAGAAAGACAAGTAGAATTAGAAGTATATAGAAGGGCCTCTCATTGGTGCAGTTTGCGACTCGTCCCAGAGTAATGCCCGGCAGCGTTTTGAATAGATCGTTGTTTTATGTTTCAACGGACGTGAAATGTATAGATGGTCTACAGGGTGAGGAACCATAACGTCCACCATGGATATGTGCGGTCGAAATACAAAGGGCAAGATATTATGCATGTTTGTAGGTTCTCAATCAGCCCAACGGTATCTGATATCCTTCGCTAGCAAACAGGAGAATGTGGCTACCAGGAGATCTAGGACGACAGTCTCTTAGAAAGGATACTCGGCAGGTTGCGTCGATGGACCACAAGATCCTCGACCCTGCTTCAAGAGTAAAAATTGAAGCTCCAGATCATCGAGTGCTTGATCGCCGTTTAACATCACAAAGGCCACGGTTTGAGTCTGCAGCTAACTATCTATCTCGATATCCGCCCCCCAAACGAGAAGGTTGAAGTTTTTCAGTTGACATAGTTTGGTGGTCCACAACGTCAGGTTTTCCTGACTCAGTGCTTGACTCTAATATTGGTCATCATCATAAAAACTCCAACCCATCTCGTCCCAGGTTCAGATCTCTTCCCAAAGGAGAACTTCCAGTGAAGTTTAGAGTGTAAAAAGAGGGTAAGACCGTCACCCAGGGGTCAACGGGATGCCGACCCCTCGCATCAAGAATGAGCCCCATTGAGTAACCCAGCTTTCGCCGGGCAATCGCATACCTATCAACCTCGACAACAAGTCCTCTGCGTCCCGATGCCACACACGCGAGCACCAAGCGTCTGCCCACCATCTACCTGCCAGACGACCCATCTGTCCCAGAACCCACCGCACCTCAGCAGCGGACTCATATCTTCATCCATGAGGACCGAGGGCGGCAAGAGAGGTGGGATTCAGAGCCTTTGGCAAGCAGATGTAGCGGAGGACAGGGCCGGCACAGGGCGAGGGCCTAGGTACAGAGGTCAGCCGCTGTGCTTCTATGGCGGCGCGTTTCCGCA
This sequence comes from Fusarium nurragi, assembly GCA_012977755.1. Lineage (NCBI taxonomy): Eukaryota > Fungi > Ascomycota > Sordariomycetes > Hypocreales > Nectriaceae > Fusarium > Fusarium nurragi. Next base: position 216,291 of record JAALXI010000066.1, read on the forward strand.
AGCTCCGTCGAAACGAAGACGTCCGGGGACTTTCTCCCAAAGCCATAAAGAGTGCGAGACGCTGAGACAAATCACGGCGTCTCTGTTTGTGAGCTTCGAATGGCGATTTATTGAGCGAGGGGTGCGGATGAAGAAAGAAAGAGAAAAGAAAACTGAAACCAAGCTCGAGTTGAATTTTTATGCTCGAAATGGGGCTGGAGTGTGGCGCAAGGGATCAAAGCTTCGAGGTGTGGCTGTAGCTGCCCTTTTTTTTCCCTTGGCGCGGTTCACCGTTCAACCAATACGAACATCGCGTTGAGAAGGCTGGGTCGCTGCCTTCGTGCCTGTTTATCCATCTCAAGTACAAAGCTCGCGGCGCATCCAGCTTCGACGGCGGAGATAACGACCACCTAATTCACTGTTTCATTGTCTTCAACTGATTAATTTAAACAAATCGAGAGTCACGAAGCAACCTCTCTTTCCCGAGTCTCAGGAGTTGTCGCTTATACATAATAAAAAAAAGGCAGGAAAAGGGCCACTGACTGGTTTTCTTCCTTTCTCTCATCCTTTTATCCTCCCACTCCAATCATGTCGACACTCTTCGGTGGCGCGTCGAGCGCAGCAGCGACTAGCAATACTGTCGGCGACCTTAAGAACGATGTTGCGCTCTCCGATCCTCCCACCGACACCATCTCCGACCTTTCCTTCTCCCCGGCGCCAAACGGACCTGACTTTCTGGCCATCGCCAGTTGGGATAACAAGGTCCGCGTTTACGAGATTGCTGGTAATGGCACCAGCCAGGGTCGACACGCCTATGAGCACAGCCAACCTGTGTTGGGCTGTGACTTTTCCAAGGTACGAAAACAAGTCGAAGACGCGAAACATAAACGACAGCTAACCTAGGCTTTCTAGGACGGAACAAAAATCGCCTCGGCAGGCGCCGACAAGAACATCAAGGTCTGCGATCTCGCCTCTCAGCAGGACATTGTTGTAGGCACACACGACCAGCCCGTGCGAACAGTCCGATTCTTTGACAGCGGCAACGGCCCCATGGTCGTTTCGGGCTCATGGGACAAGACGGTCAAATACTGGGATCTTCGACAGCAGGGACCTGCGGCTACAGTAACATGTCAAGAGCGCGTTTATACGATGGACGTCCAGGACAATCTCTGCGTGGTAGGCACCGCCGACCGCTACATCAACGTCATCGACCTTAAGAATCCGACCAAGTTCTACAAGACACTGCAAAGCCCACTCAAGTGGCAGACCAGAGTAGTCAGCTGCTTTACCGACTCAGCTGGTTTTGCTATTGGCAGCATCGAGGGTCGTTGCGCCATCCAGTACGTCGAGGAGAAGGACTCAAGGTAAGCAAGCTTCCAGGAACATGCAACTCCTGGCTGCCCCAAACTAACATGCCGCAGCTCCAACTTCTCTTTCAAGTGTCACCGAGACCCGCCAGCCAACAGCGTCACCAACGTGTACGCCGTGAATGATATCTCATTCCACCCTGTCCACGGCACATTCAGCACGGCCGGTTCTGATGGTACTTTCCACTTCTGGGACAAGGATGCCAAACACCGTCTCAAGGGATACCCCAACGTTGGCGGCAGCATCACGTCTACTACATTCAACAAGAACGGCAGTATCTTTGCCTATGCTGTTGGCTACGACTGGGCCAAGGGATACCAGCACAACACACAGAATTACCCCATCAAGGTGATGCTGCACCCTGTCAATAACGACGAGTGCAAGCCTAGGCCATCCATGAAGAAGCGATAGACGAATTCCGCGGTGACACGGAGGGCTTGATAGTTTGCGAACTGCAAGGTGTGGAGGGATTTAGTTGCTTGGTTAATATTTAGCTGCGTTTTCTGCGATTATGTACTGTACGACAATTGGTGAAGACTTAAAAGATTGACAGGGAGAGGCCAAAACCAAAGGAAGGCGAGTCTCCGGGCCAAGGAAGTAAACAGGTAGTGGTGTTTCACGAGAGATGATACCATGGATACAATAAACATCAACACAAACCTGGCATAACATGACAACCATCATATCCATGTTTCATATTATCATCTCTCTAGTGGTCATGTAACAAGATGAATTAGTGGTTTCTTTGCATCTAACTTCATTCATATGATGAGCAGCTTCAACATAGTACACGAAAGATGGCTTAGAAAGGATAACAAAGGATTTGTATTGATTCCAGTCCGCCACTTTTGGGCCTTCATTTGATCGTGATTTATCGTAGTTAAAAAAGAACAGCTTCTAGCCACGCGCAGCCTCTTACAATGGGCTATTAATTGATGCAACAGCATCTTGTTCCGCGAAAACAGATTACAACGCTTAATAGATCTTCAGCTCTCACCGTCGAGTAGCTGGTACAGTCAAACTCCCGCTCCATCTTTTGATTCGTGTCCTTTAGTTTTTCTTGAGCTGATCTTTGGCGCTGAAGACATCGTCGATCATACCGCGAAAGATGTCACTGAGAAATGTGCTGCGGTCGGAATCGGCTTCCTTGGCTTCTTGAGCAGGCTGCTCATGAACGAACTTGACGTCAACGCCATCCATATTCACGGCGTCCATAGTGGCCATAGGGGCACCGGGGACGACGACATCAGGGTCCATGGCGAAGATGACGGGTCGGTTACCAGTGGACAAATCGGTGGCATCAGAAACAGAGCTGTGGTAGGCGCCGTAGTTGTCGGGGAGAAGAGGCATTCGGGGGAGAGGCTCGTTGAAGTTGGGAGTAGCATGGATCTTGGGCAGGACCATAGTGTCGACATGGTTGACGGGAGCACGAGAAGGTGTGGAAGAGTGGAAGCTCTGCATCAAGGGCCTGGGACGACCAGCAATTGATGGCTGAGGAGTAGGACGGTGGGTGGTCTTGAGACCGCGAGCCTGGAACAATTGTCAGTATCAGAGTTGAATTGAGTGAGAGAAGGACCGAGAAACTCACATCAGAGTGCTGCGACTGCTCTGAAGAAGCTCCAAGAAGCTCAGCATACTTGGGCATGAGAGCGATACCGGCATGGCGGTTCGACTCAGCGAGAGTGCGAGTGAGCTTGGAGACGGGAGCAGTGATTCTCGGCATTGTGATGTAGATTGTATGTAACAACAGAGGTTTGATGTGTTGGGAGGGTAGGTATGGGCGGTGTCCAGCTACTTATACGTTTGGTATAGGTAGGGAGGGGTTGGATTGGGTGCAGGAGTGTAGCGGTGACGAGTCTACAACAATCAGGCGATACCTTATAGAAGAGGGCCCAAGGGACAAGACTAGAGGCAGTAGAGGTGGATGCAAGATACAAACAGGTACAGGTGTAAGTGGGAGCAATTGGAAGGGAAGGAGGGTTTTTGTATTGAGGTGAGACCAGAGGCAAGATAAGCTAGGTTAGCCGGAGGAGGGGGAAGGCGGGAGCTTCCAGATAGCTCGGGGAGGTGAGGTAGGTACGTTAGGTACGGATGGCCCATCCGAGAGCCCGTGTGATCTGGGGATGGGGTGAGATTGGAATGAGCAACGGGGTTGAGGAAAGACTCACTCAAGGTAGGTCGTACAAATTTCCGCCCTGTTAGCTCACCTTATTCCAGAGACAGCAGCGTTGATCCCGCTAACTCAAGGTAGCTAGAGGTATGGAGGGGGGTATTGCTGCACAGTACATTCTAATGGAATCGGAAACAGAAGGAAGGGCGGTGTCAATTAAGCTGTGAAACATGGTGGTGTCAGAAGCTGATAATCATAGATTTTGGATCCATTTTTGTTAGGTACCAGTAAACATGCCCCATGGTTGTCACTCTATACATGTTGAGATCCAATCAGCAGGTCTGTCGAGAACCCCAGCTGCCGGCGACAGCTTTCAGAAGAGCACGGCACCCTCTACTACGGCTACTGTGCTGCACTGTAGTTCCCTCACTTTTGCTTCTCCAACCTTCATTTTGCTGAGATCCACCCCCGAGCTGGGAAAGGGCTTCTAACGGTAATTCTGGACTTCCTGGATCTTCCTCACTCTATATCTCGAACCACATGTTGCTTGGGCCGTCAATGTCCGAAAGTATGAGTTTAGAGGAATCGATGAGGGGAACGGGGTTGGAGGTGCCAATACCTAAGCAACTATGTGTCTGGCTGGCAGATAACAGTATCAGATCACAGCAACTGACGGCAACTGAGCAGATTTGGCGGTGGGACTCGTTGAGCAGTAGCTTGGGTAAGACAGGGGTCTTCTCTTGAGAGCACCGCCGCTTTATTAAGCACACCCATGTCTTACACTCAACCTTTTGCTTGCCACCAACAAGATGCTAGTGCAGTTCGCTACTGCTGACAAGTCTCGGCAGGGGAACATTGACTTGATTGATCTGGCACACGTGGAGTGTGCCTGTCGCTCACTCGAAGTCTTGAAGATCGCCAATGCCCCCTCCAATTGTTGCATGAGCATTGACAGGGCGGTCTGAGTCTGAGGACAGACGTTACCACCCTTATCGTTACGCGTCAGTTGCCTTGCTGCAAAGTACGGAACCCGAATACGCCAGATTATATTCTACAACTGCAACGTTCAATATCATGGCAGAACTCGTCAAGGAAAATAACCAGCCACTGGTTTCTTTCAGTTTGGCACTTCTTAGCAAATAGATCATGCAGATCGTACATCTTAGCGGCATGACAGCTGATGGTTGCTGTAGTGGATAGCACTGAGCGAAGCTTGAGGGGAGGAGGCGACCCGTGATCACTCCGAGGCTGGCAGTGAGCAGGGGACCAGACGTCTGGTCCACTTCAAGAAACCCGCCAACTCGGTTGCTTGGGAGCCCCCTTTGGGCCGGGGAAACAGAGCAGACTCCGTACTCATACGGTTTTGTTTTGTTTGGGTTTTTGCACGCTGATTGATGATTCACCGGCAATTGCTCTCCCTTTCTTGCAATGAAGCTTCTGAATTGCCTCGGCTCAGATGACGGAAAACCTCCGACGTCAGAGGCTCAGCATTCAATGTGTCAAGGTTACGAAGTACCAGTTGGATGATCTGGAAGTCACGAGATCCCAATTGAGGCCAAGAGAGCAAGGCCAGTTAAGATCTGGGGTTTGGGTCCTGGGCTGATCCGTGCATAGCCTGAGGGCTGTGTGAATATCGTGATCTCGCGTGAGATTGTTGAGGTGCCCTTCCTTACTCCTGAATTTCAGCTACAAAGTCTCAGGCTAGACATGCCAAATTCCAGAAGGAAATCTTTAGACTTCGGCCCCGTTCAAGCAGGACAAGGACTAGACCCCAGATTAGGGGGAGGCGAATGCTATTGTGGAATTGGCGGCGTTGGTCATCAAAAACTGTTGAACGGGGCCTGCTTTCGAAGCTTCTTCACCTTGGTCTCACCGTCTGAGCTAGTCCTAGGGTCTCTAGTCCATCACCGCCATCTACTTGACCGAAACCAGGGCCATGATATAGTACGGAGTACAAGATTACGAGTAAAGGTTTGTTCAGGGGCTGATACCAGGAGGACGTCACGACGCTCAACAAAATAGATAGAGTATCTGAAGAAGAGACATGATCTGCCAATCAACGGGCGGCTACATGATGCAGCTCTGTGTTATCTTGAAACTCTGGCTTTGGTTGCCAATCAACATCAGAGACTGGCTGAGATAACTGCGAGAGGTTGCTGAGATACGATATCAACCTTTTCGACGTCATTCCTCGACAGCTATCGTATACTTTTACTGAGGGTGGTCATTGGCTGTGCTTTGTGTTTGGTGGAGGTCATACATATAGTATCACTGCAATAGCATCAAAAGCAGTCATGGCAACTCTGATAGCCACTGCTATATCACGACACTCGTCGGTCATACGGGATCTTTCCTTCTCGGTATACATACAGGCCCGGGACCAAGGACCTCGGCTTCTCGCCGAAGGGTATGACGGACATGAGGTCCGAATCGGAGGATAGACCACCGAGCATGGCATGACAGCGTTGCCTTGGGTTGCCCATTATTTGACCAACATCAAATACTACAAATGCACATTGTAAATGCAACGTGCAGGCGTTTCCCGTTGCCAGCGACGGATACCGAGGACTAATTTCCCTCAGATCAAAGGATGAGAGACATGTTTACTCGTTTTCTCTCAACGCCTGGACGATCCGTGAATATGCATTTTCATCTCCAATCGAGACTGCGGACTAGATCGTCAATGGCGTCATTCAAGGACCCCGAAAATGCCCCGCCATGCGATGGTGGAAAATCAACGACTCATGATATGCGCCTCTTGTGCGCAGACGGGCCTGGCGATATGGCTTCTAAGTCGAAGCGATACCTGCCCAATGCCTTTTCCTTTTACACCCTTATTAACACAAAGCAGCTGTTCATCGTCTGTGTTACCTCGAGAATCTCACTCTTGTTCCTCAGTTTTCCAACACCACTACCACTTACCCCTCCCCCACTAAAACTAATATCTTGCGAGACCGCTTCAACTGTTCAACTACAGTTCTTTGCAGACAGTTCGTGAAATTCCGCAGAAATGGCAGACTCGGAACCGCAGAAACGCGTTGTCGACTCGCCCAAAGGTATCATATCCTACTGCAATTCCTGCAAGTCGACCCTCTAACGCGCAAGTCTTAGTCTGGACGACCCTCATCACCAACCTCAATTACTTACCTGGTCTCCTCACGCTCGACCATTCCCTCCGCGCCGTCAACTCTCGCTACCCTCTTGTAGCTCTCTATACCGACTCGTTCCCCCCCGAAGGCCATGCCGCTCTCCGTGCTCGTGGCATCCCCGTGCAGCACATCCCCTACCTACTTCCTACCAAGGGCAAGGACTTCTCCAACGACCCGCGGTTCTACGACTGCTGGAGCAAGCTCACTCCCTTCTCTTTGACCGAATATGAGCGCGTTGTTCAGCTTGACTCGGATATGCTCGTTCTGCGCAACATGGATGAGCTGATGGAGCTCGAGCTAGACACTCCTTCCATCGCCGAGACGGGCGACAAGACCATCAGCAAACGTGTCTTCGCAGCCGGCCATGCTTGTGTCTGCAATCCTCTCAAGAAACCTCACTACCCTAGGGACTGGGTCCCTGAGCACTGCGCCTTCACATCGCAGCACTCAACGCCCGATGCCGCGCAGACCGAGGCTGCGGATCCGTCGGTTGGCCCACTAGGCTTTATGAACGGCGGTCTCCAGGTCGTCAACCCTTCCAAGGGTCTCTACGCGCAAATTGTCGCACACATGGAGGCTGACGCAGTCAACATGGACTTTGCAGACCAATCGCTTCTGTCAGATCTGTACCGCGAGCGCTGGGTTGCTCTGCCTTACACCTATAATGCGCTCAAGACGATGCGATGGGAGGGAGTACACGATGCTATTTGGAGAGATGAGAGCGTCAAGAACATTCACTACATATTGAGTCCTAAGCCCTGGGACGAGATCAATGACAAGGGTGAATGGACAGGCAAGGATGAGAGCCACGAGTGGTGGATCGATGCCAACCGTGCGAGAAAGGAGTTGGAAAAAGAGAAGGGCATCCCTAATGATGGTTTCTGAGGATCTACGAGACAGTCGAAGGGTCATAGAGGTGAGGCGTTGGTGGCCAAGTCATAGTTGGGTTAAGCAGTTGAAATGCAAATATCAACCAAAGAATACCATAAATACGCTTTAACGGCGAGTCTTCCATTCTGTGACAGGTATCTATACTGACAAAAGCTTACCACCATGCAACCCGAAATCGAAACTACCAAAACGCATAGAAACCACCCTGAGAAATCCAACTCCAAGCTTTAATGAGAATATGATGATCCAACGCATATCTGCCCTGTCCAAGATCTATGTTGCGATTCTATGTGCATGCCTCGTTTTTGCCCATCTATCATAGATGAGTGCACGATTAAAAACATGACTCTGCCTCCAAAACAACAAAGCATGCACCCATTCCGAGCACCGTCGGTTATATGCTGACTTGACATCAAAACATTGCGATAAAGTGTAGAAAGAAAATGTGAGACTAGAGACACCGTTGATGTTCCGAAAGCGATTGGTATCTTAATATCAGTACGCCATGATTATTCTCCGTGATCTTGCCCCTTGCATCCGGACATATTCATTGAGCCGTAGAAACGACCTTAGTATTGTTTGTATTTCTATTTACCTGTTAGCAGATGTGACAAAGTAGTAGAGTAGAAGATAGCGGCTTACCTCCTCAATTCTTCGTCGGTTGTGCGGGTCAATCGAATTGGTCGCTCCCATCAGAGTCTGCCCGATCGCTCTTGTAACACCGACAGCTGGACGGAAGATGATAGTTGGTGCTCGCCTCAAGACGGCCTTCGCAGCACTAGAAGCTGAAGAGCTCTCCATGACCTCGCCTGGAACAGCAATGATAGCGTCACGCACGAGATTCACATCTCTAGCAAGAGATCGGTATCCGCCCCGGATGCCCGAGATCACGCCCGTAGGCTGATCTGCGTAGAGAGAGATTTGTCTTTGCTCTTCGGGGTCTACGTCATCCTCATCCCAGCCTTCGTATGCCTGCTGAGGATCTGAAAGCATGCCCTCGGCACTTTGCAGCGCGTATTGCGTACCATTAGCAAGTTTGGCACCAAACTTCACCAACTCAGTACCTGTGGTGCGAGCAAAGGCAGTAGCACCCTTGGATATGCTGCGAATGATACGGCCGTCTTTCTTGTACTCACGAATAGGCACCTCTACAAGATCTCTGAAGCCACTGCCTACGTTGACAATGGAACGAACCGGTGCGAGACCAGCCAGAATGCCAGGAAGTTGGTTTGCCTTGACATCAGGCATCCAAATATCGTTGAGGGTATTGCCGAGCTTCTCAAACCCAGAGATGCCGTAGATAATCACATGACGGAGAACCATTCTAGCCTCCTCAAGGACAATGAAGTTCATGAACTCGGTGGTATGTCCAGATCGGAGACCAGCATAGTCTACTCGCTTGGGTTTGAAGTCAAGCTTGACCGCTATATTGTTAACTTCGGCCCTCTGCAGGAAAGGCACGTCGCTCTTGGAGGTGTGAACAGGCACCTGATCGTCCTTGAATTCGAAGAACCGTGTGATGAAGTCAAGGGCGTCCTGGTCAACGTGAAGTCTCAGGGGCAGAATAGTTGCCCGCAGCACAATCTCAGACGCTTCGAGAGATGGCTGAGGCTTGACGTTGAGCATCTCAAGATGAACCATGCTGGTACCCATCTCTCTCTCTCCCATGTCTTGATCGTACGTGGCAAACTTCTTCCACGTCGAGGTTGGAACATGATCAAAGATGTCGAGGTTGTTGATGCGAACGTCGATGCTGTTGAGTGTTTCGCCTGAATTAGGTGGGAAAATAAACACGTCGGCGTCCAACCCTTGCAACTCAAAGGTGATTTTGTGGTGCTTGCTGCGCTTGAGCTTCAGTCGCTTTGACCTAGGTTGTCGGGAGCGTGCCGTCCTGTTGGTGGCTGTAGTAAAGGCCGTGGTAGCAACAGATTCGGTTTCCGTTGCATTGTCGTTCAAACCCTCATTAATGGCTCGGGATAGCTCCTGAGGATCGCGATTGGCCGGAATGCCTATGTAAATCGAGTTAAAGAGAAAGTCTCCGATAGCCTCTTCATCCTCCAACTCTTCCTCGTACACGTGAACCTGGCCAGCACGAGATTGTCTTTCATAGGCCTTTGCCTCGACATCGTGGACTGCCTTTGTTATAACGTCCCGTGTGTGAGCCCAGTCGTAGCCATCAAAGAGGTTCCATATGACATGAACGTCCCGCACCGAGATTCTCCCGGGGCTGCGCTTTACCAAATTGCTTGGAGCTTGATCGTAGCTGTTCTTTTTCGAGTTCCAAACTTTGGCTTTGCTATCCTTTGAGATGCCACGGTCGTAGTAATCTTCGTGGATGACCAAATCGTCCGAGTCGACCGTTTGCTGGCTCGTTGATCCAAAACCAGTCAACAATACACCCTCGTTGGTGTCTTTCATTTGAGGGCCACCAGATTGGTGTGATCCGTGCGAGGTGATCGAGCTGCTCGTCGCATCAAAGAGCTCCTCACCAACTGCCTCGTCGTCGTAGAATTGTGAATCAACCTGCAATGGGCTGTCTGTATTGAAGTCTGCCTCCGAACCACTCCCTGCCATTTCTTGAGCTCCAGCAAAGTCTTGATCAAAATCATACTCGCCCTCGGGCCGACCAAAAGCCTCAGCGGATATAGAAGCAAGGAGATCCTGCATAGGAACCACATCTGTTAGATACTTGTTCTCCTTGCTTGGCGGAGTTGGAGGTTTGAGCGCATTCGTTAACGAAATGAGAGTCTGCGTAGAATCTGCACATGTTTCCAAAACAAGAAGATCATCCTTGAGCTCGACATTGAGTTGCTTCTCACCATCATCGAGTTCCTTGACGTCAATCACGATCTTGGCTGATGAAATGTAACATATGTCAACGTATCCTCTCGCACACATGTCCGCTACCTGGCGCGATGTTGAAGATGAAGCTCTAGGTCTTTGGGCGGCTGGTAGTTCGTCCGTCGTAACCTCGCCGACATCGTTAATGAGTAAGATGGACGACTTCTTGATGGTGAAAACGGCATTGGTCTCCACGTCCTTGGGCAAGAGGGCGACAAGACGAGCGTCTGTAAGTGCAATCACCATCTTTGAAGGCTGTCCCAATGGGTTAAGTCCAAAGAGACAATCTCGGAATCCAATATCCACGGTCATTGGCTTTGCATCCTTAGATTCCCCCCCGGGAGAGCCAGGTTGTCGAGCTAAAGCATGGTGTGCTTGATCGCCCAGATTTGCTACCGAGGCAGCAAGACTGGCTTCAAAGTCTTGCGGAGTTGCGTCTTCTCCGAGTTTGAGGATGTCCATGATGGTAGGAACGCGATATTCCATGCACAAGTCTTGCATCTTCAATTTGATCACTGGCTCAATCTCATCGCCAATCATGCGCACCATCAGTACTGGGCCGCGGAGTGAGATTTCCTTGAGACCATATGTCGCCGAGTGGACGAGTTCTTCCGACCTGTTCCTATTGACTGAAATATCATGCACGGCCAGAGCAACGAGCGAGGGAACGGTAATATGGCCAACATGAAGATCTTTGATGTCTGCATCCAGATGACCCAGCTTGCCACCAAAGTCTAGGCTTAAAACAACCTTGTTGATCTTACTCAAGGTCAGCAAACCTGGGCGATCATCCTCAGGCAGGTACTTGGCAACAGTGGAAAGCTTTGCGACTTCTTCACCCAGGTTCGGCAGGACGGAGAGTTGCGACATGTTCTGAACACGAACGTTGACTGTATCGACAGTGAGCCTCAGAACGGAACCCTTTCTTCTTTGGCGTAGCAGTGTGTCAACCATGATCTCATCGTTGTCATTATCGAACTGATGCTTTGAAGGAATGATGAGCTCTAAAAGTCTCTCAAGGTCTGAATCCTTGGGGGCTGTCAGGAACTCGATACGAACACCACTTATTTCGGTGCTAACAGGGGGGTCGGCTGTTGAGTTCTTCAAGTATGGTCCCGATACTCTCATCATACTACAAGCCATGCCTATGACCTCATCTCGGCTCACAATCTTGATGGCGCTCGTTTCAGCGGTCATGCTGCAATCTTTGCCAACGAGTTCCACCCAGGCTCCTCCAATACGCAGGTTGATTTTATTGTCCGATGCCGCAGATTTGTCGTTCGGATCAACTGGAGTGTCGAATCGAACGCCTCGGGGCTTCTGCGCAAGAGCAGCTGGCTTAGGAGTTGGCGCAGGACTTGAGGCGATTGAAGCACTCATATTAAGGAAGCCGCTTAAACCACCAAACCAACTGAAGGTCTCGTCGAGTCGTCGTAAATCCAGCTGGAAAACAAGGGGTAGTGTTTGTACCTCTGTTTTTGTGTTGCCGCCTGATTGGAGAATCTTGATGCTAACATCAGAGCCCGCTGAGAGGAAGGTCTCCCTGACAGATGTGCTCATCGGCCTGCCGCTGTCGAAGGATATGATATCGCCATTGGCATACCCAAAGCGGAACTTTTGCAAGTCTATCCTGGTCAACACAGCTGGTTGCGCCTTCAATTTACCCTTTGTGACGGTTGGCGTTGCAATCTCGGTTTGAGAGATGGTAATGGTCAAGTTTTGTAAGGTTGTGTTGAGTAGCACCTCCTGATCAAAGATGAATGCAGATGGATCCATATAGCGTTCAGGAGTATCTGAAACCCCACCCAAGCGATTAACGAAGTCGAGTTTGATCTCGTCAAGTGTTATCTTGACATTAGGCGTCTTCTTTGGATTTGAGTCCTGCTTAGTTTCCTTGGCTGATGGTCCCTTTTGGTCTTTGACAGCGTCTAGTAACTTACCAACGACCATGGCAAGTAAGAAACCAAGAGAAGCATCGAAACGAAGTTCTATAGGCGATAAGTTCACTTCGAGAGTGTCATCGATATTCGAAGCCTTAGGCGAGGGGTTGTGCTGATGTGTAGATGCGGCACCATGCATCGAAAAGGCACCTGGCGCTTGAGGAGGTGCTGATCGTCCTAAAGACTGCGACAGTTGTGCTACGGACTCCGGCGATGCAGGCTGGACATCCAGGTGCTGGTGTTGTGATGGTATATATATGGAGATGGTCTTAAGATTTAGAATCTCCTTAACTAGGCGCGCCGGGCCCTTGGGAGTAGCAACATCGTCTTGCTGTTTGGGAAGGGCACGTGAACTCTCTGGTCCGACATCGGTAAGGCAAGCTCTCGAAAAAGCAGGCTCAGAAGATTCACTATCAGATGTATCGGCAGACACAGATGGATCTTTGTTCCGGTAGGTCGAGCGTCTCAGTGTAGTCGATGGTGCTAGGTGCTTTTCGGGGGGGGATTCATCATCGTAACCGTCGTCCCATGCGCCTGGTATGAAATCTTTGGGTCTCTGGTCTTCTTCTTCCACCACAGCCGGAGCATCTTCTGTAAGGGGGCTTGAGGGCTTGGCATCGGACGTATAGGACTCAGCTAACTCTTGAACATCGGATTCTGGATCTAGGGTGTCTGGATTGTTTGGCTCAATTGGCTCGTCCGCCTCCCTAGCCAGCTCGTCTTGCAGACTTGGTGGCGGAGAACTGCCCTGAGAAGCAACTGGTGACAGAACGGCCGCAGGTTGAGCATTAGTTTGTGAAAAGGCACTCATGTACATGCTTTCTGCTTCTTGGTGAGTATACATGTGTGATTGCGCTAGATCCTCGGGCGATCTAGCACCAAAGCTTTCACTTGATGAGGTCCGACTAAGTTGTTCGTTTGGAATGCTTGCACTAGAGGCTTCCAGGTTAACATGTGCTGCTGGACGTTCGAGATTAGGAGCTGATCTAGCTTCTCGCTCTGCGTTCGTCCACTCAGGTCGTTCGTTTTCTAAGGCAGTAGAATGAGAGCCGTGTTGGCCGGGAAGCAGTGTCGAGTGGAATAAAGACTCTTCGTTAGATTCATTATTGAAGTCATGATACATCGAGGCCCGAGGAGTCGCTGGGCTGTCTTCTGCGTCATCTTCTTGTGGGCTCGAGAATTCATATGGAATCCCGAGTGCATCTTCACTGTCGCCAAGAGAATAGTCGTGCTCTGGGGATTCGTGATCCATGAAATAATCTTCCTGAAAACTTTGTTGTGAGTCGGCCAAAGGGTCTCCGTCTTGAGGACTCGAAAGTGAAGAGCTCAGAAGTCGTTGGTCAATGCTATGCTGTGAAGATGCAGCGGGCTCCTCATGCAGACGGTTTTGGAATGATGAAGACTCTTGGGCATGAGATCGAATGCTCGCCTGCGATGATGCTACTGATTCCTCGTCAAGACTGCCCTGGGAGAGTGTAGTGGCATGGCGTGATGGCGGGTTCCGGGTCATAGCCGGAGAAGAAGCAAGAGATGGCGATGCTACTGAAGGAGATCTCACTAAAGCAGAGAAGACATTTGCCTCAGATATGAGATACGCCCGTACGTTAGATAACGAGACGTGTCGCTTGCCCTCCTTGGGTACGATAGTGGGTGATCCGTCGGCATCATATGAACGAGTGGTAACACCTTCAACATCGATGCCTTCAAGCGCAACTTGGAATGACACCATCTCAGTCGTTGTTGCGTTTGGTTCAACAGGCACCTCGACGTCAAGCTGGAAATTGACACCCTTTATCCTGACCTGCATGCGGTCAACGATGCCCTGCAAGAAATCAGCCAGAAAAGCTGGCAGAGAAAGGGCCTGGCCCGTCCCATAGGCCAGATCCTCTTCGCTCCCATCGTCGCTCATAGAGACTGAAGCACCTAGGTCCTGGGTCTCGGCCGCCAGAGCATCCTCAAGTTTCCGGCGCTCCGACTTCGGCTGTGTCTCGAGGAATGACTGAGCTAGATCGACCGTATTAGGGACGGTGGCAGTCTCCTCCGGTGTCCTTGTCCCGGGTGAACGATTCGGCTTGGATCCTGTGCCTACAACTTCCAGTGCGATATCAACGCCATCGACCTCGACTATTATGGGACTTGTATAAAAGTCCATCGGGATAGTAACTCGTAGAAGCAAGACCTTTGCTTTCCGCAATTTGAAAGTGTCGGGCAGCTGGAGCAGCTTGTTGAGTTTCTACGATAAGACATCAGCCACCAAGATTCTGTGCTAATGATACACGATTATTGAAACCTACCTTCAGCTTAATTCCGACATCGCGAAACTCGAGAACAGTATTCCTTCCTAGTGCCAAGTCAAGGTTATCCATATCGAGGGCTTCGGCATCGAGGAGCTCTAGTCGCGACAAGGCATACCGCAGCAACCTCTTTGGCATGGAGGAGCTCCGGAACGACTGAAAGAGGGTCGCCATGATGTCGTGGTCGTGCAAGATCGAGTCGGGTTACAGGGTGGCGATGACTGCCCGCGCAGCCCAAGGAAGAGGTGATGATGAAGGATGACAGAGAGAAAAGAACTGCCGCTTCTGTTTTAAGTTGTCGACAAGGCAAGTAACGTCGCTGTCTAGGCAGGGGCCCGGCGTCGACGTCTATCGGTCGGTAGCTTGAGTACCCCGGCGAGATGCGGGGCCGTAGGTCATGTTTCGAGGAAACGGGAGTCCATGAGACGAATGCGTAAGGCAGAAAGGTTTAGGACGAAAAATGTTAGTTAATGCTTGAGATGTAAATGCGTGGACATCAGGCAGGTTGAAAGGCTGAGGTAAAGTAAGAAGATAGAGTTGGCAAAGGTGTCGAGGCACACTTCCCAAAGAGTCGGGTCACCGTCACAGCGTCACACAGTCACGACATGGACATGAATGATGGCTGAGGCGGTAACGGGCAAGTGGGGGGAGATGTCGCAGGCCAAAGTGGAGCAGATGCCGCCAAATGCAGGCGAGCTACAGGCGGTAGGAGGCCTGGAAACAGTCCCGCTGGACCCTGAGGTGGTTATCGCTCCCCCATGCGCTAGAGCCACTAGAACCATGAGGCTCGTGACTCGATTTCCAGGATTGTTTCGAGCGAAGCACAAAAGCAGCTGGTCCGAGATGATGAATGATGTATCGACAAGGGGATCTCTGGGGGCGTCATTTGACCCGTGAATTGCGCTCTTAGTGGGCGATACGAGTCGCGCAACCTCCTGCTACAACTCAATCGATAACGCCGACTCACAGGCAACACCACCAGATTATACTGCCATGTGGTGGGCGCGTCATGGATGCTAAAGTAAGTAATGCATGTTCTCTAATTGACTCATGCGTATACTGCTTTGGTGGAATTTGTTGTGAAACTTGTCATGTGTTAGGCTTGCTTTTTCTGGCTGCCTGCAACTCCAAACTACACAATCGTCGATCTCTTTCTCCAGGGCTTTGATAGTCTAAGACCTATACATCCACAGGCTATCACGCGGACTTTGTTGTCAATATCCTGTTGACAGCCATTGGGGCTTGCCATCTATTGTAGCATACGTAAATGAAGACATACGACGGACGCTCCCCTAATTCCTGAAGACATCCTCAAGTCTATAACTCTTACTTGGCCCGTCCATAAGCCTCCGCTATCCTCCTTCCGACCGCTTCGCCGCTCCAATAGGCTCCAGTCGCTGTACCTAGACCGACAAACGGCGCCGTGTGTTCGCCCGCCAGCCACAATCCATGGTCTGGCAAACCCTCTCGCATAGTCCGGATGTCCGCATCGCCCTCCTCTAGGCCAACCTGGAAGTTGCTGTAGCTTCCAAAACCTGCCAGTTCGTCGTTAAGCCACTCCGTAGCCATGAAACCAGAAGGCTGACAGTCAGGGCTACTCTCCGAATAGTGTGGCAGTAGTGAGTAGTAGGGCTTAAAGAAGTTGAGAAGAAACTCGTCCTTCTTCTCCGGATCTGACATCTTGGATAGCTCACCGGTGATGAACTGAGACTGTTCGCCGTAGGTATAGAAAAGAAGCGTAGGATGTGATACTTCTGGGCCCAGGCTTGCTAGTTCCACGACTTCCTGATTCCACCTCTTTGGATTCGTGTCAGACACATAGTTTGGAGATAGCCATTGCACGAATCCCTCGGCTTTTCGGTCGTCACCTTTAGTTCCAAGCCAATAAGCTTTGGGAAAGTTGATATAGACCTTCTCGAGGCATCCATAGCCAATAGAGCCAATTGCCTTGGTCATTCGAGCTGGCAAAGCAGGCTCGAAAGCATCGAGATTGCGCTTTAGCCATCCAAGAGGTGCAGTCACGACAACCTCATCAAACTCGAGTGTCTGGCCACTCTCCGTTCGAACTTTGGCCTTTTCCTCCGGGTCTGTTCGGTACGATATCCTGTCCACCTTGGTTTGATACTTGATCTCAGCACCCCCAAGAGCGGGTTTCGCGACCTCATCCAGAACCTTCTTGTAAGTGCCAGAACAGAACAGATTCTCTGTTGGAAGTTAGCCAAGCAATTCCTCGAAAATGGATTTATTTCCACTTACCTCCTTCTATACACTCCTCAAGCCAAAAGAACTTGAGACTTTGCCTGTAAATTGGACTACCAACAAAAGCACCCCACATCTCAGATATTTGCATAACAAGGCTTCGTTTCCTCTCATGGTCAGCCTCGGTACTGGGCACCTTCTCAGCTACCCTTTGTACGAAGAAGTCATGAAGACTTTCCTTACAGCCAATATCTTGCGAGTTGCTGTTAGAGTGTTTGAAGGCATCTTGGACGATATCCCACATGATGGTAGAGTACTTTTCGCCATCTTTCAGCGACAAGAGCTCACCGGACTCAGTGAAAACGCAGGAAGTTGATTCCCAGTCACCAATAGCAGTATTTGTCTGCTTAGCCAGGTCTAGCATGGGGTTATCATCGGTTCCGTGTATCCAGTTAGGCCCAACATCGGCCAAGTATCCATTAGGTAGGGCTTCCTGATGCAGACGACCACCGATGCGATTACGAGCTTCAATTATTGTGACTCTGAAGCCATTCTGAAGGAGAATATCGGCGCATCTCAGACCAGCGAGGCCAGCACCAATCACAGCAATGTGTGGCTTTGACGTAAGATCAGCCCTCCAACGCTATAAGTTTTGTGATCAGCATTGTCCTTAAAACGTGTAAGAGGCTGAGGATGAAACTGTCGACGTTGTGGAACACCATAAATAGCGCCAATGATGTGAGACATTTTCACAACGGCGGTGTTCTTGAAAGCGGCGATTTTGCTTACCTGTTTCAAGCTGCCCATGGTAGCAAATTTCCTTGAGAACCTATCCTGCTCAAAGCCAACTCGAGTATGCGGGCGAGTAGACCAGAGATCCTGGTAGATCTTGGAAGTATGTCTAGCGGCGGGACTAGTGCAACATATCGAGTAAGCATCCATGATCGAGAACGAGATGTATTGGTCAAGAGGTATATGCGTGTATGGGTGTTGGGCGAGTGCAAAAAAGGACGAGCTACCGGGCTTCCAGTAGCAGAGGAAGATCGAGATATGTAAGGTTCAACAAGGTACCATAATGGGGGCGGGGATTTCATGGGCAGCCTCGACTGGGGAATATAAGCCTCAAGACTTGACAAGTAGGTCACCAGGTGTCAAAGCCATGTCGGACGAAATTGGTATCTGGCTACCAAAGTTCCCCGAGGATAAATGATAACTCAAAGCGGGCTAGATACCGTGACGATCACGATCACGAGGGGATACTATCCACCACTTGATGGGGGAGGGAATCGAGCGTGTGGTGTCACAGTTGTGTTAGCCCTATGTTGTTTGCTACCAGAGAACTCCCAGCCAATTACCAAAGCCGACCAGAGTTGTGTCAACTTGAGCGATCTATAACCGCCAAATCAAGGAGCAAAGACCAATCCGAAAACATAAAGACATATCAAACTCATGAGCTAATCGGCAAAGATCGTTGAGAAAGCGGGCGCAGAGGCAGAGCCCGCCATGTACGCCTCCGCTGTCTTAGCATGGGCCTTGACTCAACCTGGCAGGTTTGCCATTCAACTTGATTGATAAGAGGGCTCAATGACAGGTAGAAGAACAAAGTGAGGCGCATGTAGTCCCAGAACAGACGTGGCTGTCTCACTGACGGAGATCCAGGGGCTCAGAAAAGAGAAATAGGCTGCTAACACAAAACACTCGAAGAGGACAGACAAATAACCAAGCCAATGGCGATTTAGAAGCGATGCTCATGGGAACACGAGGACAAGGCAAGGCCCGTCGGTCGGTTGATATACAGCCCAGGTTCCCCTCAAAAGGCCTGTGCAGATCCAGAATCAAATCGCGGGCCCTGCCGATTGCAAAGTCGAACTAGGCAGCGAAAATGCCAGAGCTCACAAGTTAAACGCAAGCCAGGCCATGTAAGCCCCAGGAGAATGATAAGAGTGAATGCAGGGCCGAAAGCGAATAAGGGAGGTCGATACGTACTGTAGTAAGACACGATGTTGCAGACAAGATTGAGCCAACCAGGGTAAGGAATGCCGCATAACCTTCACAGGAGCTTTTGTGTATATGAAAATTATGTCGGGCTGGGAAAATGTTTTGAGGCAATCATCAAGGCTTTGTCGATTCCTAGCGGCGTGGGGCTACATGACTAACATGATTAAGTCCGAAGCGATAGAGACTTTGGATTGTCTACGGAGTATCTTTATCCTTTCTTTTTCTTGAGAAATGGTACAGGGTATGTATGTCTTATCGTCAATAAGTCCGATGTAAGAATGGCTTGTGTCAAGCTGCTTCGTGACTCATAATCCTGTCAGGCCATCAACTGGTGCTTTAAGAAGATTCTCAAGGTACGGATACTATTGAATAAGATGACGAGTTGAACAGGTGAGGCTCGTGCAGTGGAGTGTATAATTGGAGTCTTGGTCCGGCTGCCCGGTTGATCATTGGCCAGTGCAACTGCCCCCCGATTGGGATTTCACTGCAAAATTAACACTCCCTGAAGCCACCCAACAGTAGGGAGCCCCTGAATGAGTCGCCGGACGAAAGAGATACACATTGCAAGACGTGGGAGCCATACGGTTGCGGCCCTGATCGAGTCAAGTAAATGACCAAGGATGAACCGAACAGATGCGGCTCAGTCAAGATCAGCATCTCATGCCCAAATCTCAACTCATTCATCATGTATCATGTGCAAATGCATTCGGCCCCGCCCCCGCAAAATGGAGGTGAGCCCGCTATAGCCAATGGGAGGCTTTGTATTTCATCACGACAGGCCCACTTAGTCGGTGCCGAGGTTCGAGGCCATCATCATCCGGGGTAAGGACTAATTGTCTGGGCGCTGCGATGAGAACAGCTAAAACCAAAACATAGTCCGCGCCAGGTCCTTCCAACTCTGCTTCTTACTCTTCCCTTCTCCTGTCTAACACCACGAACTTTCTGTATTTTGAACCCACCAGACCATCATGAGTCCTCCTACAGAGACGTTCTCCCGCGAGGAGGTCCGCTCGCATACCTCCGACGAGTCCCTGTGGTGCATCGTTGACAGCACAGTCTACGACTTGACAGACTTCGTCGATGCCCATCCCGGCGGTGAGACTGTCTTGCGACAAGTTGCCGGTCAAGATGCCACGACCGCCTTCTACAACCTCCACCGACACGAGGTCCTCACAAAATACAAGGACCTTGCTATTGGCACTGTCGAGGGCGAGAAGCCCCAAGTCATTACTCCACAGCCCGGCGACCTCAGCCAGGTCCCTTACGCCGAACCCCTTTGGCTTGCAGAGCCTTTCCGTTCGCCTTACTACAATGATAGCCACAGGAGACTGCAGCGCAAGCTCAGGGAGTTTGTTGATAGCGAGCTGTACGCCGAGGCGCAAGAATGCGAGGCGACCGGACGCTACATCAGCCAGAAGATGATCGATCGCATGAGCGAGTTGGGCATTTTGCACATGCGTATCGGACCTGGAAAGCATTTGCATGGTGTCGATCTCATGGGAGGTGCGGTCAAGGGCGAGGAGTTTGACTACTTCCATGACTTGATCGTGGCACAAGAGCTTTCACGGGCCATGGCTCGAGGTTTTGCGGATGGCAACATGGCGGGCATGACTATCGGTTTGACAGCAGTCCTCAATTTCGCCCGCGATGAGGTATGGAAGAAGAAGATTGCCGATGAGGTCTTTAGCGGCAAGAAGAAGATCTGTCTTGCCATTACCGAGGCCTTTGCCGGCTCAGATGTCGCCGGATTGCGCACCACCGCTGAGAAGACACCCGATGGCAAGCACTACGTAAGTCAAGCCTTGCTCTGCGGGCAACGATAGGGAACTGACACAAGCTAGATCATCAACGGAACCAAGAAGTGGATCACCAACGGTGTCTGGTCTGATTACTTTGTTACTGGCGCCCGAACAGAGAAGGGCCTGAGTGTCTTCCTCATCGAGCGCGGCGAGGGTGTCGAGACCAAGCAGATCAAGACCTCTTACTCTACCACAGCCGGCACTGCTTACGTGACATTTGACAATGTCAAGGTGCCAGCCGAGAATATGCTGGGCCAGGAGAACAAGGGTATCCAAGTCATCCTTAGCAACTTCAACCACGAGCGCTGGACCATGGTTTGTAAGTCTTACCTCCTTTTGACCACCACCGTAGGCCATGATCAGAACTAACCATAGTAAATAGGCGGAAGTCTTCGTCTGTCGAGGTGCATCGTTGAAGAGTGTCTCAAGTGGAGTAACCAGCGCCAAGTGTTTGGCAAATCACTGATCGACCAGCCCGTCATCCGCCAAAAGTGAGTATTCCCACAGCTTTGTCTATCTGCCCCCGATACTAACGTCTTGCAGACTTGCCAAGATGATCGCGCTCGTCGAGGCCAACCAATCCTGGCTCGAGACCGTCACTTACCAAATGTGCCATATGCCCTACAAGCAACAAGCACAGCACCTTGCTGGCCCCATTGGTTTGCTCAAGATGAGCGCCACCCGCGCTGCCCACGAGGTTGCCGACGAATCCGTGCAGATCTGGGGTGGCCGTGGTATCACCCAGACTGGTATGGGCAAGTTCATCGAGATGTTCCACCGAACGTACAAGTTTGATGCTATACTTGGTGGTGCCGAGGAGGTCTTGGCAGATCTTGGTGTGAGACAGGCCATGAGGAACTTCCCCAAGGCTATGTTGTAAGATGGGCGGTAGATTATGTAGAAGTGGTTATCTTAAACTGTATTATTGGGATATGTCCACAATTGAAGCGATCTTTCTTGTTTCACCTCGATGCTGATGTGTGATGCCTCATAGTGTGCCACACTCTACCTTTCGCCTACCAGCCAGTGAGTCAAGCTATATAGTGGAATCACAATAAGTGCCGTAACACTCTTAAAAACATCACGGCGAGGTGGATTTGAAGATATGTACGCTCAGTTGAGTACGGTCTCGGTGTTTGACAAAGCCATCAGGTTGTTACTATCGATATGCACAATGGCCACAAGGTGAACGATTAAGTCGAGGCATATGCTTCTTATAAACCTACATTATGTCTTGATCATATCCTTCCAAGTCCATGGTCAAGCGTCAGTCCTGAAGTTCGGTCACACCCTTGCTCTAAACCTAGAAGATTGATACGTTTCCTCAAGACGGCCCCAGCCCCTAATTCCTGTACCGATAATCTTTTGAAATGTTCACGAAAGAGGTTATAGCATTATAATCAGCAGTAAATTACTACATCACCTGGCTATTCTAGGCTCACTCCTGGTCACCGCGGTTGCTATGTATGTGATAGATTCCAAGATAGAATCAAGTATGATATTCTAACGATTTGAAACGACCCCCTGAAGCGACTGAAACTCTAGTATGCAGTCTTCTCCCAATAAAGTCTCTTGTTATTGTAAGATATATCAATAGAAGTTTACCTCAAGTACTGACTGGCCTTGAGGAGAGTGGAAGTTTCCCTATATCGAGCAGCAACTGCGGTTAGGAATCATTAACTCGTCACTTATAGAAATAACCGGAAATTAGGAAACATGCCAAGAGTTACGATCTTCAAATAGGTACTATTAACGGATTGAAGGACGATGCGGAGGAGGAGTATGGATCCAATCATATCTAATGGCCCCAAGTTATAGACTCAATAGCATACTTGTGATACGTCTGCAAGTCTGTCACAAAGGCTACCTAACTCCCTATCTCACTCAACTTGATTTTCAAAAGGGAATCCATAACTTCTTCGCTTTTGTTAACTTTAAGTATCTCAACTTTGTAGTTCTAGTCTATCGAGCTTCTTGTGCTCGCTTTCGGTTTCCTTTTTGGCCTATGTTGTATGGGCTGTCCGTCAGATCATCTCCCTGAATTATCGAACCTCGAAAATATACTCCTTGGATTGCCTTAAACGTTCCTTGGATTCGAGAAAGATCTTGTAGAATGACTTGGAAGGCCCTGCTAATATGATGAAGCAATAGCAACAGCAGGAGGAATAGCGGGGGGTATCAAGCATCTGTGTTCGATCCGTCACAGTTCTGTCACCGACGTTCGCTTGAACAGCTCGACGACATGAAAGTCAACTGAACTTGATACTGGAAGACACGTTTGCGCTGATCGGCTCAATCCGTGAATGGCATGTGAGCCCAATCTCCGACCTTGTTGAGATCTTCAGCATACTCGAAACTTTCTGTAGCTGTGTGCCTGGCTTACACAGATATCCGTCCAGGATTGATCTGTATCACCAGCAACTCGCACAGGATCCGACAGGACAAGCTGAGTTGAATAGTCGTTTATCCGGAGAACATAACGACGATCAATGCTCGACCCGATGGTGTAGGCCAGCCTCGTCTAGGCGGCGCAACGCCCGCCTTCTCAGGCTTCGTCTTCATCTTCGTTCTACACCCACATCCAGCTGTCTTTGACGCAGAGCAGTAGCCGACAATATCGAAACACACAGTCACACCAGGTTGAAATTTCCACATCGGGATCAACACATTTCATCTCGACTTGACTACCAAAGAGGCACACCCAGCTCTCCTCAGCTTGGGCTCCCCATCAGGGGCAAGTTATCAGAACACCAGAAGCGTTGAGAAACATTGCTTGCAAACCACCAAATATTTTTCTTTTTGATCTCGTCACTCCTCACCCGTCACCATCCGCCTCTCTCAAAGTCGAGTCGTATTAATGGTCGTAGTCGTTCGTTCCTTGCGTGACGAAATCCAATGCTGATATGTTCCAATCCAGGCTGGGCACCGCCAGCCAGTTGTCGAGTTTCGCGCGCGTATTGTTTTGTGAGCCGCCATTCTGCCGTGATGATCATGAAAGTCGTGCGAGAAGATGAACTTTTGTTAAAGATGCCGTAAAAGAAGTAGGAAATAGATCGTCCGTGGGTATCAACGAGTCACCACGTCAACCTCGTCCCAGCCGTAATGCCGAGTTAACCGAGTTACCATTTTAGTTGCCAGGGCACTGAGATTGAACGTGTCCGGGCTGCTGGCACTTGTAGCAGATCTTCTCACCGCCAGCGGACTCCTTAGGGCAGTCGCGGGAGTAGTGACCGGACTCGCCACAGTTGTAGCACTTCATGCCGTTGACACACTCGCCTGTTGATTCGATCAGTCAAAATCACAAGGCTAGCAGTAGGTATGAAACTCACGAGACATGTGGCCGAAACCACCGCAAGAGTAGCAGGTCTTGCCAGCGCCGCCACCGTAACCGCCAGCGCCGCCGCCGAAGTTGTTACCGCCGAAGGACGACTTGGTGCAGTTGCGGGCGATGTGGCCGATCTCGCCACACTGGACAATCATTAGTCAACTGGTGTAGCTGCAAGGGAGTAGAAGACTTACCTTGTAGCATTCAGTAGCCTGGCCGCTACCACCGCTCATGGGGCAATCGCGGGAGATGTGGCCGGGTTGGCCGCACTTGTAGCAGGACTTGTTGTCCTTCATGGGCTCAGTGCAGTCACGGCCTATTGTGAGTTAGCGCATGTTGACCAAGGGCATAGTGAGAAACGTACTTATGTGGCCCTCGCCTAAAATGAGTCATGTTAGTTTGCAGGATTCCAGCTTATGTTCAGAGGTGAGTTTGGCTTACCACCACAGTTGTAGCTGGAATATTGATTAGCCAGGAAGATGGACAAAAAGTTTTCGGGAATACTCACCACTTGGCAGGTCCCTTGGTAGGGCAGTCACGAGCCTAAATAAGATAGTGAGTATATTGGACCATATGAGGGCATCAAAGCACGAGCCGTACCTGGTGGCCGGTAGAACCGCCTGAAAATCGTGTTAGCACGTGTTCAAACTTATAAAAAGTGAGTGAGAGTGAGATGTCCTATGAGCACCTCGGCAGATGCCGAGTAGGATCAAAAAACCTTGCCAAGCCAGCACAACAGTGAGCGTCTGGCACGCGACCAGTTCGGCCATGCGCCAACACGTCGAGTGGCAAGCCACAGCACCAATTCCAGGATCTAAACAAGCCGTGTACTATTTTGGATCGCTCTCAGAGCTAAACCAAGCGCGAAAGCTTGTATTGATCTGGAAAGAGGCTTCGGGGTGTTGATGAAAGACTGAAAGAAAAAGATGAGACTTACAAGAGTAGCAAGCGCCACGAGGCTGCTGCTGTTGCTGTCCCTGCTGCTGGAAGGAATCCATTTTGAAGAGTTGAGAAGTTGTGTGAAAGGGTTTCTGAAAGTCTCCAGTCAGTCAAAGACGCAAAGATTAAAACAGCTGTGTTGTAAAAGTGCACAAAAAGCTAGCGCGGTCACCCATGCCCGAGATCCGATAGAGGCAGGAGATTGGCGAGGGGATGATGAGTGGTGACGGAGGAAGAGGAGGGGGAGGGGAAATGAAGGTTTTGCTGTGCACACGAGAAAACACAAACTCTCTGGATCAAAACAGCAGAAAGGCGCGAAAAGACACCGAGACAAGGTTTAACGAGTTTTGAGCTTCTCAATTGGAACTGCAGCAACGTTAAACAGTGAATGATTGTCCAAAGCCCAACGGCTCTTCCTCGTTATCCTCTCATGGCAGCATGTTTTTGAATCCACCCAACAACGCCGCGATAGCTGAAAGTAGTAGGCGGGGGCGGGGTGCAGAGATTTCCCAGGTAATTTTCCTCCAGCAATTTTTTTTTTTTTCAAGCTGTCTTTGAGAAGTGGCGGGTGATGTAAACGCAATTGCTGAGAGAATGCGGTCGCAGAAGGGAAGGGGAATGTTGATTCTGGAGCAACAAGAGCCCAAACTTACCGTAAAAGTAAATTGCTTGCGGCTGCAAGGAAAGAGAATCAAGGAAGAAGAGTTGTTTGTGGTTGTGGTGATGTGTGAGAGAGAATCTAACTTGGATTCAAGTCAAGTTTTGACGCGCTTTGACGGGTTGAGCTTTTTTGCAAGTGCGGGTCTAGGTGCAAAACTGCCCGCAGTTGATGTTCCTAGCCCAGTGCATCTCACAACCCGCAGTGGAGGCTCAAGCTCGCTTACAGGGCACAAATCGTTGGCCCTCCCGCTGCAGCTGGTCCCTTGCAGCGCATGCATCCACCAAGAGAGCAAGCATCGTGAAATGGGATCTGACACCGTGCAAACACTCGATCAATTCTTTGCTACTGTGACCTCTGTCGTTTTAGAGGCAATTGACATGCCTCTACCCGCTTCGAGTGCCTCAGATAGAGTGTTTTGCCATTGTGTAAAGCAGAGATTGGCTCGCTTGTTGGTGTTGTTGATGCCCGCCCTCGAGACAAACGAAGTAGTACATTGTCAGTCTGACAAGGCGTTTAACATCAATGTCGTCTGAGTTGGCGGTTACACAACGTTTACTCCTGTTCGCTGGGTAGCTCAAGCCCTGTCTAGGTTTTACAAGATGATGCAGAGATCTATAATCGGCGATGAGATACTACTGATTAGGCTATCGCCCAGTTTGTAGCACCTCAAGCTGTGCCTATGAACTGAGACTGTGGTCAGCCATGATGCCAGCTATCTAGAGCGCACCAAGAGCATAGTTGACTGCTAACGGCCTAATCCTAAGATCTCGGCCTATGCTCAGCAACATTTCCTTCATTCTGAATGTAAACGAATGATTCTGTTTGTAAGATGAGGATCTGGATTCATCGTCAAATACCACTGTAACGTGATAAAATGCAGTTGCCCTAACCATGCACAACCAGGCGATCGCCAAAAAGCGGCGCGACCGCACAGATGGGGCAGAGCGGGGGTCCTAGCTTTTTAGGGGATAGCTTGGCCAGCTACAGGTTCCAGATCCAGATTGGCAACCAGCCAAGATCACGAGGGGTTCAACCTACCGAGGCATGGATTATTTTATTTTTTTGAGTCTGACTGCAACATACATCACGTCCAGTCCCGCTATTTTTTCTCTCCTTTTACCAATAAAACTTGCGCAAACGCTATCGAGATTTGATCTGCGACTATAATCCACCGAATGAGACTGCGACGGGCCGACGACATTTGATAGTGTCGCCTCATGATGCCCCTACATTACAAGCCGTGGACTGGCGACAGTCTTCGAAATCATAGGATAGAGCAGACTCCCTTTCCAACAAGACAGCTCAGTTATCTTGGCGCTTTCCAACATGGTCACCTGTGCTCATACTCAGCATGTTGTGCGCCCAGGGAATCGGAGAATTGTACTTACTTGGTAGCAGTGTGAAACATAGAGCCGCTGTGCGACACCCTCGTTTAGCCTCCTCGTCAACGACATAAAGGTCGGTCAGGATTTTGCTCTTACTCGCCTCAGAATAGTTAGGACATCATTTCCTCGGCGGATTGAAATTGAACGCTCTGGGTGAACGCAGTAAGTCTGTTTACTGTCCTATTGATCTTGAGGAATACAATGAGCGTGTATCCTTACAGGGTCTGAAGAGCCGTCTCCATCGTCATGCTTTCAATAAGTTCAGCCGTGAAATAGCGAACCACTTGTTTCCCTGTGCTCTACGAGATAGCTTCGTTCGTTATTTTCTATCTGGCTCTTCACAGGATATTCTTGCAATCTCAAACCGAGGTGACTTATCTGAGAACCTGTGTGTGCTACACCGGAGGACCCAATTCCACACAATCATAAACAGAATTCACTGTAGTAATCCCATTCAACTTTTTATGCAAGAGTAAGTAGCAAAACTCTATAGGGTCGATCTAAGAAGTTTGAATATCAAATATCGATGAAAATAGTATGCGATGAACCATTTCAGATGCTTGCGATAGCAAACCTGGTGAAGCTACTATGCTGTGTTGAAATTCTCAATCTGGCAGTTGATAACTTCCGCACCTTCAATCATCAGATATTGAAAATCTTGCGGACCCATTTCGAGGCAAAACATATGACTTTACCAGACATTCCTCTTTTTAAGGAAATTGTCCCGGGCGCAGTTGGTCTGAAGGGACTGTTGGTAGCATAAGTATGCTATATTTTGTACTCGGACTGACTACCTGGCCCCCTCATGGTTCAATGGCTGAGTACAGAGGTTTCTCAGATGGACCATTCCCTTTCCTGTCTGTCCTAAACCCAGCAAGCTCGTAAATCAGAATCCCTCTAGCGAAAAGAGCACTTGCCATCAGCCGAACCACTATAATGGCCGAGTCCCTGACGCTGATAAAGACCAAACTTGAAAGAACAAGAGTCCCAAAGAATGCCTGCAGCGCATCGCCCACGTAGAGCAGAGAAACCAGCATCAGAAACCACCCATGATGTTTGTCGTCCGTCTTTATCTCAAGCCTGCTCTGCCATGGCGTGGGCGTGAGCTCAGTCCGGAGTTTATGCCACAGCTCTCCTCGATGACTAGCTTCTCCCCTCCCGCCTTTCCCTTCGATATTGATTTTCAATCTCGTGGCGAAGTATCCACCTATGTGTATGAGCACGGCTGCAACGGTCCACACCGCAGGGAGAAAGGCTTCAGCTGGGGCGAATGTGCAAACTGCCCAAGTGCTAAGCTGATAAGTGAGATAGGCGTTATTTGCAACAGCCCCGATGGCAATAGCATATTCCAGTATAGACACGACTGCGGGTGCCCAAATCGATTGTGGTTTACCAAAGTTGGTATGAAAAGGGTCCGTCCCCATTGTAGTTATGAAATCATCATATTCTGTTGCTGTAAGAGGACGTACTCCAGAGCTGGCCATGGAAAGCATAAAGGCAAGTCCAGGACGGCGATAGGCCAACACAGCAGTGTCGAGATAAGATGCGCTCATCAACTGGAGCACGGTGGGGGCGAGACCGAGGATGACAGCAGCCGAAGCAAGTTCAGCCTTGCGGTATTCGGGCATCGTTTCCAAGATGCATCCTATGACGGGATAGCCCAGTTGTCGTTTTGGGTCGGACCGATTTTGGTAGAGATTGAAAGGTTCAGAGCAGTTTTTTGTGAGCTGAGCTTTAATGAGGTCATGCCAGGCAGGGAAGAAGTGCTGGTACTGCGTGTAGGAGCGCTCGAATGCGATTGCGGGGGCGACATGACAGCAAAGGATGATTGCAGCTGAGAAGAGAAAGCCTAAGCAGCCTGATGATGCCTTCAGGATGGCCATGGCAGCTACATCAAAGAGCCTTGTGATAATCAAAACCAGATGTTATTAGAATAGCCAGAGAAAAGGGGGGCGGCTGGGTCTTATACTCCCAGCCGCCATGCCTCCCTCGCGATGGCAGCTGAGCATCGAAGGCCTCAGTTTTAAAAGCTCCATAACACCCGGTGAGGCTGTCGTGGTGACACAAGCCGTGTATTGTGGTGGGCCAGGGTATGCGAGTTTGTAACTGGTCAGCCCTAGGACTATTCGAGCCATCGTAGTGTGATATGTGACAGAGTACTAGTTAAAAGCCAATTAAAAATTCACCTCTGCGTCATTTATTGAAGTTGATTTCTAATCATGCTGGTTAACTCTTCCAGCAAAGAGCTTTGATTGGTGCGATATCTTCTGCTCCTAGTCTGCCACCGGATGGGACGTTCGTTTTACTCCGGAGTAGAATATACTAAAGATTTCAGCTTGGCTTTTCTTACGCAATGACCTTGCAAATAGGACCCGGGGTCCGGGGGCCAGAAGTCTCGAAATAGCTGGTGAATCATCAACTGTACTGTACATAACAAACCTTGACAATCCAGCGGGCGGCTGAAGAAGCCCAGAATGCGCTTTTGGCCCATTAACCCTTGGGCGTATACCATTTTCTCCCAGAACGGATATGAATGACACTAATCAAATAGCCGAGAACGAAACCAAGGCCAGTAAGGCTAGTCATTTCTATTGTTCGACCTTCGGAACAGCACTGGATTCTCACAGCCACGACTCTTAGGTGTTGTCGCAACGTCGCTACCTAAAGTCGCCCAGTTGATAGGAGGGCATGTCTACGGTAACATCGCTGCTAAAGTTTGAAATTGACTTCTGTCTCGGCGTTAAAGGGCTCTATTCTTTGGAATAAAGGAGGCCCGACCCCCGTTCTCTCGATAATTGGGTGGTTTTTATCAAACTTCGTTTGTGAGGGGCATCTACAAACGCCCTGATATTTATGAAGTGTTTGTGTTTGATATGCGGTATTCCTACCTAGCACTCTGTTATCAATCTCAACCTCACAAATACTTTCTTTAAACGTCTTCGAGGGCTAACTTGAGGTTTTCATTTTATGCTTTACTTTTTGAACGACCGTATTGAGTATTGCAACTCAAAATACAGATACTCTTGCATTCTTGTGATGCTGGCAAATTCAACTCTGCCATGTTTAAGATTCATCCCCGTGGAAGTCAATGTCAGTTGCCTTGCAACGGGGACTGTCTTCTGCCACAGATAAACCTAATTCCAACGAAGAGACCCTGGGGAGATTGAGTATAATATCCCCCCGCTTTGTCCTGAGTTACGGACAACTTCATCCCAATGCTAACTTGACTTGCACCTCTAACTATAATACTCAACAGCCTGAGCATCAGCTTCGACACATTCTTTTCTAGATGTATTCTAGGCTGTTGGTGTGTCTTTTGACATTTCTGTTGTCGTTCTACCCTATCAACGCTGCATCCCCCGACCACAAACACTCCCCCCGGGCATCCAACCCATATGTCGAGTCCTACTACAGCGTCGATGCTGCCACGCATACAGAGAAGCTAAAGGACTTTGGGAAACGTGGCTACCGACCACTATCCCTGAGCTCCTATGGACCTGCACATGAAGCCCTCTACGCTGCCACCTGGGTACGCGAGATAGGCCCCATTTACAAGATGATTCACGGCGTAAACAAAGAAGAATTTGACCTTTGGGTCGAGAGATGGAGGACCAGGGGTTATGTGTCGACACATGTCACTGCAACTGGATCTGTCGATGAAGCAGTCTTCGCTGGTGTTATGGAGCACCTTGATGTCGCCAACTGGTCACAATCCTGTGGGATCAAGGACCCCGAAAAGTACTTTGAAACAACTGACGTGGGTATGAAAATGGTTGTTAAAAGCTTCCGTATGTATGGGACACGTGGCGACCGGCGATACTGCATTGTGCGGCACGAGAATATCGGCAACGAGCACACAATTCTGTACTGGGAGCCTACCCTGAACTTTCTGGAAACGTACGATGCACAGATCGCGAAACGTTACTGGCGTCCTGCCAAGCTTTTCATGTCCGACGACAACATCGTCTCGCCACTCTTCACCGACACGAGCATCGGGGAGTGGTCAGGCGGGGTGTACTTGAACGCGACAACCCTCAAGTGGAGAATAGCGGCAGAGAAGAAAAGGAGCCTGTTCCCGGTCGATATCCAAGGTGGCAGATTCGGTGAGCAGGAGGACCAGTTCAACGTCGTCTTTGCGCAGCTCCTCAAGCCAAAACCTCGTCACTGGAACGCCGTGGGAGACTTAACAGAGTTCGATGATAATACCCGCGCCCGACAGGAGCTGGACTGGATAATTCAGGCTTTCATGAAGAAAAATGGCGTCAGACAAGCGCAAGTGGCCATAGCCTCCGAGGGGAGAATCGTGGGTGAGCGAAGCTTTACCTGGGCGGAAGATGACCGCAGCATCGTCAGGCCTGACGATATCTTCCTTTTAGCAAGTGTGAGCAAGATGTTTCTCTATGCAGCTGTCAAATGGCTGGTTGATCGCGGAAAATTCTCCTACTCAACGACCGTTTACCATCTCCTGGGCTACCGACCGACTGTCGACACTCGCGCAAGGCAAATCACCATCCAACATCTTCTTGATCATAAAGGAGGGTACGATCGAGATGATTCCGGGGATATTGCGTTCCAGTTCGCCAAAGTCGCCCTGTCTCTGCCCACGAAAGGGGAGAAGCCCGCAACTGTTCGGGATATGATTGAGTACATGCTCAAGAAAAAGCTGGACTACCAGCCAGGTGAACGCACAGCCTATTCCAACTATGGCACTTTGCTTTTGGGCTATGTAGTGAGCAATGTTTCAGGAATGCCCTACATGGAGTTCCTGAGAGAGAATATCCTTGACGGTCTAGATGTGAGAATTTACGAGACTGCCGCGAGCAAACACAAGGAAGATCGGATTATCCAGGAGAGTTCGTATATCGGACTAGACCCAAGACGACCTCTTGCTCAGCAGTTGGTTCCTGCGGTAAATGGAGGAGACGGCGCTATCAAGGAAGAGTGCGCCGCTGCCTTTTCTCTCGCAGCGAGCGCCAGCACCCTCGCCAAGTTTTCCGGGAGTCACTGTGAGTACAATTTACACGCCTCAAGCTGCTGTCGAAGCGCTAACACGATGGTATGCAGCGGTTAACGGAGTTGGCAAACGCGATCAGGCTTGGCGTAGAGGAACGATGCAAGGCGCTCGCGCGCACGTTGAGAGCCGCGGGCATCTCGACTGGGCTGTGGTCTTCAACACGAGGGAGTTTGTCAGCGACGAAGAGTTCAAAGACCTGGTAGACCGACAGATCCCGGATTTTCTGGACACGTATAATGTGGAGGATTGGAACGACTTGAAGACGTTGACGTGTAATCCCGGTCTGGATGTTTTGCTTGAGAAATTTCCTGGGCGGTCGCTGCACGGCGTAGAATACTTGCCTCCATGCGACTATGCCGACTCGGACTGAACGTGTCGGTGTCGAGCAAGTGTTCAGGTTCCTTGACTGTGGTATGGAATATCTACGTTTGTGTGGGTATTCTTGGGGGAACACGCCTATACTGTCAGGCAGTTTCGAAGAATTACTGAAGTCTTGAAGGTTGTTGGAGTGTATGGCCTGTCTGCCTGATCAAGGCCACTTAGCAATGACCAATTATCAGTCTAGTAAAACTTAGACGTCAGTTACAGTGGATTGTTCGGTTTTTATATTCTCGGGGAAATTTAACAGCTGGTGGGTAATTTGTGTCATGGCTCAATACCACCAAGCAAGCTGGACTCTTGGCGGCACTGTCGATGACTTCAGTACGTGGTCAACTTCTAAGTTAATTAGTTCAGCTCAAAGTGCTTTATCTTTGATTGCTGCTCATGTGCCTGGCAAATGTCTTATAAAATTATTCGTAATTAGCATATCAAGCCGAAAGCCTCCCAGATTAACTTACAGACTCCCTGAGGTAATCAGACACGGGGGGTTGGCTAGTAAAAAACGACCCATCACGAACCCACGTTTTCGTCATCAACAAAACGGCCTTGATAAAACAGTGGATCATTCTTTGGGTACGGTCTCGATCTACTCTTCTATTGTCTGTGCTGAGCACTTACTTCTCATGGTTCATCAACGTCTTTCAGCCTCATGATGTCCTTCTCACTTGACGGTGATGGTCGCCTCGACTTCAAAGCCCGCACCCAAAATATGGACAACGACAACTGGAAAGAAGGCCACACGCGAGTCGCAGGCCAAAAGCGCTTCAAGTCCACAGCCAAGATTCGTATCATAGAGCGCGTGAAGCACTTGACCTGGGCTTGGTTCACTTTTGTCATGAGCACGGGCGGCATTGCGCTGTTGCTGCATTCTACGCCTCACCAGTTTCGAGGACTTGAGATCATCGGCAAGATCTACTTTATTCTTACGATAGTGCTCTTTTTTGCCATTGTGTCGGGTCTTACTCTACGGTTTACGACGACGCTGGGTGCACTGGAGAAGAGCTTGATGCATCCGACTGAGAGTCTTTTCTTCCCGTGTTTTCTACTCAGCGTCGCAACACTTATCGCCAACGCAACTGCTTATGGAATTCCGTCTACAGGCCCTTGGCTGGCCACTGCCTTACGAGTTTGTTTCTGGATATACGCCGCTCTCTCAATTGTAGCAGCCATCACACAATACTTCGTCCTCTTTACTGGCGCGCATCTTCCTATCCATTCCATGACACCAGCCTGGATTCTGCCCATCTTCCCGGCAATGCTCACCGGGACTCTCGCTTCTTCACTCATGTCCTCCCAGAGCCCTGAGCACCGAATGGCAATGCTAGTGGCCGGAGTAACTTTCCAAGGCCTCGGATGGACTGTGGCCTTCCTCGTATACCCCTTGTATCTCGGCAGGCTGATGCAAGATGGTCTCCCGGCACCAGCAATGCGTCCTGGAATGTTCATCGCTGTAGGTCCAGCTGGCTACACATCCCTGGCAATTATTGGAATGTCGCGGGCTCTCCCAGAAAATTACGGCTACTTTGCGACATATCCAATGGCACAGGGGGTTCTGCAGGTGCTGGCACTCTGGGTTGGAATATGGATCTGGTGCGTTGGGTTCTGGTTCTTTGGCTTTGGGCTCCTTGCTGTACTGTCTTCTGCTCTCAAGCGGAAACTGCAGTTCAGCATGACTTGGTGGGCTTTTGTCTTCCCCAACGTCGGCTTCACCCTTGCCACAGCGAAGATCGGGCAAGAGTTGCAAAGTGAAGGGATACAGTGGGTAGCAAGTATCTTGACGATATTCCTTGTGATTATATGGTTCATGGTCTTGTATGCAATGGTCGCTGCAGTCCTTCGCAAGAAGCTTCTATGGCCTGGGCGGGATGGAGACGAGTCGTAGGTGCAGCTCTTGTAACAATAAAATACCTAACTAGACAATTCGATAGTTGTAAAAGCGAGGTTTGTCCCCAACACTGAGATACTCTTGTTCATCCGTGAGAGCCCCAAACGCGCCGAAGTCCCTTTCTTTTGCCCATGGTGCCATAACATCTCCTGTCGGATAAACATATCCAATTCTGCGAAACTCCCCCTTTTCAATACCTCTCACAAGGACCAGCGCTTGCCCTTCAGCATCTCCATGTTGGTCTATGCGGCAATAGAGGACAGCCAGGTAGACAATAACTTCCTCTTCTGCTAGGACAGTGGGGACAACATCGTCCAGTTGTGCCTTATTTAACAACCTGCCAGCGTAAGGGCTCTGCACTCTGTATGAGACTGCAGATTCTTCTGCTGCGTTTGTTATAAAAGGCGACACCAAGTTCTGCACAAATCGCAATCTTCCACCTGGTACAAACTCTGCGGCTTGCTCTGCCGTGAGGCGACCAGAAAGATCTGTCATTGTCATGGAAAGACGAGCCTTGATCAATGGGCCGTGCAAGACCAGATAGCCTCCAGAGACAGGCCCAAATTCATGCCCTACTGTTGTCACCGATGCGTCGACGATAGTTGCCACAGGCATCCAAGGTTCTTCATTTTCCTCCAAATCTAAATTGATTTCTCTGTTATCAATCAGAAACCTCCCTATAGAATCCGGCTCCGGTTCAACCGATGCCCACGACCAAGATGGAGCACGGTAGTTTTGAGGCGGCACGACTTTTCTTCCATCACTTATAGACCATAGTAGACCTTCAAGGAGGTATGGGCGCCAAATCCCTGCAAGGTACGAGTTTGGAGGAATCTTTGCATGGCTCTGATATACATCCGCAATACCAGCGAATGCTACCAAGCGATCAGACTCGAAAGTAAGGGAGCGCCACATATACTCTTGCAGGAGACTATACCATACCCGCTTAAGAGCCCCTTCGCTCTTGTCTTCAGCGGAGTATAAAGTTCCCGGTGCCATTGTGTGGCGATATTCTTGCAGAACATCGAAAGCATACCCTTCGCAAGTTTCGTTTGAAGCAAAACCTTGAGAACTCATGTTTGAGGCCGATGTCCACCAGAGTTGGTCCCGAGCGGCATGTATTGTCTTGGGCGAGAGAATCCACTCTTGGAATACCCATCCTCTACGGAATAGGGGCTGTGAAAGAACTTCATCACAAAAAGCAGCTCTGTCTATTATCCGAATAGGGCCTGGGGCAATCTGGTTCTCAAACCCTGTCCATGATGGTGTAATCTCACAGGGATACTTAAGCATTATATCTTGCCCTTTCAGACCAGCCGCTGAATCGTGCGCATAAGTAGCTGAGATGGTGACGTATGCCTGGGAGTAAACAGACGCCATGGTTGAGGCTTCAGTTTGCCAATCGTCCTTGGA
Source organism: Fusarium nurragi (assembly GCA_012977755.1). Lineage (NCBI taxonomy): Eukaryota > Fungi > Ascomycota > Sordariomycetes > Hypocreales > Nectriaceae > Fusarium > Fusarium nurragi. The sequence goes on from JAALXI010000066.1 coordinate 251,862, forward strand.
ATCTTGAATAATACAGAGTGAATCAATCCACACATAATCAATACCCAGATCATTCGTTAACCTTATAGCGTCTTGGAATGTGGCTGGGATCGAGTCAAAGGGGATGTTGTCGGCGAACACATCTACAAGAGACTGCAGCAACATAAGAGGTCGCACCGCTCCCCAACGATGGCTGAGGGCACTATATCGAGTAGATGTGTCGAGGCTTATGGCTTTAACCAACTTGACTGTGGTATTCCCCCCCGGGCTCGGTTGGCAGTGGAGCAACCTTGTAGGTAGTCGAGGGGACAAGTTTGAGATTCTTGGGGATGAATCAAGCCAGCTCTTGATTCGTAACAGTGATTGTTGCCGATCGAACACCGGCTTCCATATTTCTCTGTTGTCCCCTTGTAGAATGTCTGATAATGATTAGAGAATTAAGAACAGACGAGGAGTAATCATCATACTGATTGCTTGGAATCCAGGAAGCATTCGAAAGCCGTAACCATAACCAGACCACATGTGCCCGTCCCAAGCAGCCCAGAACATCCCAAGAGTGAACGTGCTCCAAGATACTTTCGTTTCGGGTAGAATCACGGGGATTCCATACATATCCTTCTTGCTTGGACCCATTTCACTCATCCTGTCAGAAGCAAAGATATGCAGTTTTTCCACCCTGAACCTTTCCCAGATCATGGCACAAAGGACGCAGCTATTCGCAGACTCTGGCAGATCGTGTAAACTATGATGAAGATGCGGGACCGGGTGACCTTTCTCTGAAGCGTCACCGAGTCTAAATTTGCAGTCAGTTTCATCCCTGGGCCACCAGAAATTGACAAGGTCCTGCTCGGCCAGCACATTTATAGGAACATAATGTCCCCGGAAGATGCCGAGACATGCCGTACAAAGAGTCGATGGTGGCATGATGGAGGGAACAGCGCTATATATACCATGCAATGGTGCTCTCTATGAGACGTGGCACATTGGAATAAACTGGTGTAAAAAGGAGATGGCGGTATGAAAGGAGGTACAGCAATTATTATGATCATGATACCACCTCGAGCGCTGGGAAGGCTGCAGCTGCCTGGGCAGGTTGCAGCCTGAAACATGCGCCCAACAGTATGTCCTTGATAAGGATGAGTAGCGACCTATAGGAAACATAGAGAGGTGCAGATAAAGTACATGCTATCTGGACGTCTGAATTGAAGGTAATAGTTGAGAGATATGGAGAGTCTGCAAGCGTAATGTAGTTTTAACCCACTCAGCCCACTGAACGTCCCGCCGAATTACAGCCAATTTATTAGGCCTCGGGAGCGCTAAATTTTCCCTGTCGAACTAGAACTAGTGAGCGCTTCAATCAACACGATTGCACCAAACAAACTTCTAATTTCTTTTATCACGATCCTTTTCTAAACTCTTTTCGTCCAAGACGATGTCTGACTGTGCCTGAATAAGAACAAATCTGGGCGATATTAGGCTTGATTAACCGGCATTACATCTTGCAATTCCTTCACTACCAAATTCACGATTAAACACGTATCATGGACAAGTTCCTTATCCCGGTACAAGCACGAGCAACGCGTGCGAGTGCAGTCAATGCTTCACGGAAGATGTCATCTCAGTTGGAGCCTGATGATGAACATGTTCCTATAGTCAAAAAGCGCACAGCTAAACGCCCCTCTGTTCGACAAGATGAAGACTTTGACGCGTCTGAAGGAGACGCGACTCCAGAAAAAGATGTCAAACAGCCTGTACCAAAACGACGGAAAACACAACCCACAAGGGGCAAAAATGCAAACGCCAAAATCCATGAGAGTTTGTTCTCCCCTGGGGGCGAAACGAGCCAAACACCATGCGTCCCTCCATCCAGGAAACATCATGTCTTGTATCATCGACCACTAATGCTTGAGGAATTCACGTCTCGTCAGGCACTACTCAACTGGTTTGATGGTGTAAGCACAAAGCGTTCGATGCCATGGCGCAAGGCTTGGATAAACCCAAAGGACCACGAACAGGATGAACTTCGCAATCTCCTGGAGCGACGAGCGTATGAGGTCTGGATCAGCGAGATCATGTTGCAGCAAACACGGGTTGCCGTGGTCATCGACTATTGGAACAGGTGGATGGAGAAGTGGCCTACAATCCATGATCTTGCAGATGCAAGTGCCGACGATGTTCTCAGTGCTTGGCGTGGCTTGGGCTACTACAGCAGAGCGACGAGGATCCACGAGGCAGCAAAATTGGTGGTGAATGATTCAACCATGAAAGGTCTATTGCCTTCATGCACGCAAGACCTTGAGGCTAAGGTTCCTGGTGTTGGGAGATACACTGCAGGTGCCATTACAGCTATTGTCTTTGGACGAGCTGCGCCTATGGTTGATGGAAACGTCTTGCGTGTGTTGAGCCGACAGCTTGGTTTGTTTGGCAACGTGAAGACAAACAAGGTTGTAATCGATACGCTATGGGCTGCTGCAGATGCTCTTGTTAAGGCTATTGCTCGCGATGGGACTGAAGTGTGGAACGATGAGGAAGTCGAGACGAGCGATCGACCTGGCAGATGGGGCCAAGCACTCATGGAACTCGGAAGCACTATTTGCGTACCCAAGCCAAACTGCTCCGAATGCCCTGTTACATCAACCTGTCGTGCCTACGCCGAGGGGAAAACACTGATTTCAAACAAAGAACATAATACGAAAATCGCGGATATCGAAGACATGTGCGACCTCTGTGAACCTTTCGAAGAAGCGACAGCCTTGGATGAAACGGAGGTCAAAGTTGAAGCAGTTAAGATTACCAAAAAGGCGAAGGCGACTGGAGGACAAGCCAAGCAGATGACGCTTTCGGCATTTGCTTTCACGGGACCGACTGAAGACAAACCATCGACGACCAAGGCGGTGGCATCTTCCAGTCCACACGATGTGGAAACTATCGTCAATCACGCCCGCAAATTCCCACTCAAAGTGATCAAAAAGGCCGTTAGGGAGGAGGAAACGTTGGTTTGTGTGATCCGTCGCGGGGACGGCCAATATCTCATTCAGAAGCGTCCAGAGAAGGGGCTTTTAGCTGGCTTATGGGAGTTTCCCAGTTACATGCTGCAAGATCCGAAAGAGGGCAGCACACCAGCAAAGCGACGATCAAAGGCATTGGCGTATGTCTCTAAACTGGCTGGCGAACACGGAGGCAAAGCGGTGAAAGCCAAGTACGTGGATGAGTTGGGTAGTGTGCCTTGGCTCTTCTCGCACATCAAGCTCACGATGCATGTCCACTTCTTCACCCTCGAGGATGGCGATTTGACCGACACTGAGTTGCTTGCTTCAAGTCGACTGCGGTGGGCGACAAGTGAAGCTGTTGATGAAGAGTCCATGGGCACCGGCATGCGTAAGTGCTGGACACTTGCCAAAGACCAGGAATAATGAACAATATCAGTTGTATAATTGTAGCGGTTGTGTTATTTAGACTAGATGCATTACAAGGCACTGATGGAGAGTAAATAGCTATCATGCTATTAATACAATGGTTTTTATTTTTCGATGTTGGAATACTCTAAGCACCGCTTAACTATATTTTCTCCAACCGCGTCATTCCTGCGATGAAATCAAAGATGATCACGTGGGGTCGGTCTCGCGGACCTTGAGGTCGATGCCTGAAGTGGAAATCGCCGCGTCGGTAAATGGAAACGCGTCAAGGTTGCATCACGTTCAACTTCAATACTTCAACGTTAAACATATCGTCCGAGTTATAAAGAAAATCAAACGGAAATGTTAATTATTTTGTACATAAAGCAATGACAAGTTGGTTTGCGACTGGTCGTCCGGCTCTTTTTGATGCCTTCAACAGCGCTTGCGACTTAATTGATCAGCAAATTGCATCAGGTACGTCATTAATGACTGACACAACGTGGATGAGATGGCTAACACGCTCCAGATATTGAATTGGTCAAACAGGAACTTGGTGAAGCTCTTCAGCAACGGGATGATCACGCGTCTCGAGTTTCTAGTTTGACAGATGAAAATGCCAGGCTAAGGGAGCAATTGCAGCAAGCAACGGCCAAGGCAGCTGGAAACGCGCAGGCTCCAGTTCAACGAAGATCACCTGGAAGTAGCCTGCCAGATAATGAACCAGATTGGAAGCTTGAATGTGTCAAAGTCAGCCACAAGTTTAAGGCACTTTCGGCAAACTTCAAGCAGGCAAAGGATGCCCTTCGAAAGAGAAAAGAGGAACGTGATCGGTGGATCAATCACGCGACAATCCTAGAGAAGAGGATCAAGGTAGCCGAGGACGAGCACGGAATTAGCATCACAGACCGTCAAAACAAAACACCCCGAGCAACCGCACTTCCAGTAACAAGGACGGAAGAGCCTGCTCCCAGTCCGAGTACCAGCTTTACCTCTGAGGCCGGCCTCGAACAAGCCGATCTGGATCTTCCCCCTTTGGCTGCTGCGTCGCTCCAGGTTGAGAATAACCAGCCCCTTCCAGATACCAAGTCTGCCAACCCTAGCTCTGACTCAACACAAAGCGAGGAGGAGTCGAGGCAGGCCGACGAACTACCAGAGTTGCCGCCTCAGAATTATGTTAGCGAAGTAAAAATCAAGGAAGAGCCGTCATCCGACGCTCCAGTCGTCGTATCTGAAAGGGAAGTTCGAAAGAGGAAACGCGACGATGCAGACCCAAACGAGTCGCCATTACAAAAGGTCAAGCTAGAACCAGACGAACGTTCCTCAAGCCCTATACAACCCCTAGGGCCCGCTACTCTTGTCCCCCAGGAGAGCATAGATCTAGGCGACGTTGCACAAAGGCTATTAACTCCCAGGAAGCGCCGCGAGCTGGAAGAGTCACAACGACGAGAGCAGATTCAGAGCGAGGCATTTGCGACCGCGACAACACCCCGGACTCTTTTCGTCAGGCCAGATCCTGTACCACAGATGGCAAGGCCAATAGAGCGAACATCGGCACTCACGCCGTTGAGTGTCAATCGAAGGGTAGTTCAGTCGATTCGAGAGAAGCCAACCACACCCCTCAGAAAGGGGCTGGGACGTGGTATATCTACTTTAGCTGAAGATGGCGAAGCCTACCGGCAGGACAAGAGTGCAGACGAAACCCCTAAGGGGAGGTTGGATACACTGTTGAACAGCCCTGCTGCCCAGGAAGCCAGCCCTACCGGTCGTTTGACTCCCAGAGCGGCAGCGAGGCCAAGTACGATAGCGGAGGATCTGGCAATTCCTGGACGGCGAGTACTTCCATTTGAGCAAGGGGGTCGAGTTAGAGACAGAACTCCCGCTCAGCCAGTGAACACACCAAGTCGGGCAACTGATCTAGGGGCTGGTTCCAAGTTTACGCCGCAGAATACACGATCCCCATTGGCCTCTAAGGGAGGCGTACAGTCGGTGTTGCGGCACAAACCAATATCAGAACTCCGACCAGACGACTTCAAGATCAATCCCCAAGCCAACGAGGGACACGACTTTGCTTTTTCGGATGTGATACGAGATAGAGACGAGAGGTCTCGCATGCAAGGCTGTACCGACATGCACTGTTGTGGAAAGCATTTCCGGTCACTCGCAATATCTCAACGTCCCAACCCTCCCCTCAATGCTGTCCAACGACAGGAAGAGCAGAAGTTACTGGAAGATTACTTGGGCGACTTTGCATATCGGCTAGGAACCATGGATAAGAAGGAACGAGATGAGTTGTGGATTGAAGCCAAAACACAGGATCTTGCCAATAGGTTTGGCAAGCACCGATACCACTACTCAAGAATGCGAAGTCCTCCGGGATTTTGGAATGCAGACTTTCCGAACACGCAAGAGATAGAGGCGGAAAGATCAGAGGCTGCGCAGCGAGAAAAACAGACTGTTCGGGATAGACATCGAGAGGCCATGCGTCCTGGTGGCAGATGGCTGTTCCGCGACGAGTAGTGCAAATGATTATTACAAAGATGGATATAGGGGGTTGTTTATGTTTTATAGGAGTTGCGGAACCAAGGTTTAAGAGTGGAATTGGAAGCATAGGTAACAGGAACATGGAGCAAAGTCGCATGTCAAATCTGAATATTTAACCTACTTGATCTGTAATATTTGCTTCCAGGACTTATAATGGATCCGAAGCACGGATCCATGATGAGCGATGCCGGGGCTTGGCCTTGGATTAGTGGAGCAGGGTCCCCTCTCGCGCCTCTAGTTTGGAATATTTTTCTGCCTCAGACATCAACTTTTGCCTCCGGTCAAGTCTTGGGATGTGAACCTGGTTTTAGTGTTGCTGGCTCGTGCCGTAAATACAGTACAGGCCCTTGTTGAGAGCGCTGCCTTTTACTTGCGGCTTGACTTCTCTGAAAGCTCATAGGTCAGGCTATCCCGCTGTAGTCATTCAGCACTTGCTGCAGCAGAGGCCGCCTTAGATAATTTTATTTCTCCAACCGCTATCCACGCTTCTACGCTACGCACCCTGAACCATCGCAACGCAATATCAAGCGTCTCCGTTTTGCCTGACGCAACTCGGCCCCCTCGCTCTCTCTCTCAGTGCGTCTACTCTTCGGCTTCGACTGCGCTCCTTCATAAGTTATCTTTCGGTCCGGGTTTCTCTGTTGCGGTTTCTTTTCATCCTCTGTCTGTGCGGCTTTATTACCAGTCGCCATTGATTGTCCCGTCTCGACAAACCTGTCCTATCTTACCTACTTTTTGCGGTCAAACCAGGCCGCCCTCTTCCGGTGTCGCGTCGCAACGTCCCTCGCCCCGTCGCCCCCGAAAACTTCGACAAACTGAAGCCCACCGAGTTCGAAACTTGCATCTACCGTGAGAGTAGGCTACGACGCTGTCTACTCGGGTGTCGCACCAACTGGGCGACTCCCATCCTCACTCAATCCCCAAGCCGGCACGATGAGTAACCGCCATCTGCCGGCTGGGCAGAATATACAGGGAGGAGCTGGAGGAGTTCACAACGCCGACATGGTCGGTGGTATAGGAGCGCCTCGCCGGAGGCAGCCTCCTCCCTTTGTTCCCCAGTACCAGCAGCAGCAACAACAGCAACAGTACCATCACAACCAGCAAATGAACCACATGTATCCTTACATGAACTACGGCCAGCAGCAGTACTATGGATACCCGCCGCAGTATCAAGGTGGACATTATCAGAACGCACAGTATCCCAACGTGCAGTATCAAAGTGGGCAATACCAAGGTGGACAGTTCCAGAGTGGACAATATCAGAACGCACAGTACCAGAATGGTGGAATGCCCTCGCCTGGCTATAATGTGCCTTACCAGCACTACGCACGATCGCCGCCTGCTATGAACCAATTTGTTCCTGTTCCTCTAGCTGGCGTGAGCGCCCCTTCGAGCTACCCTTCTCACCCTGCTCAGCAGCAGTCTCCTGCTCTATCGACTCCCTATCAGCCTCCTTCCACTTCGGCTTCGGCTTCAATTCCGTCCCACACTCCCGGTTCTATCCACTCGCCGCTGACGGTACCTCCTCCGAGCCTCCCGGTATCGCAGGAAACCGAGCCTGCTCTTCCCACTCCTCCGACCCCTGTTGAACCTACAAGAGAGCCTTCGCCCCCTCCTGCGCCTAAGGAACCCTTCCGTGCACCGGTAAGCTATTCGACTCTTGCTGTGTCATGGATAAACTAACGCTCCCCAGTTACCATGGCTATCCCACCCTCACTTGGAGTTCCCTGCCAGAGCCACAAAGTCGAGACGACGGAAGAGGCATCTGAATGCCGACAGTCAGGCAGTCTCTCTGCCAATTGAACAACAACAGGCGATTACAGAGCATACCAATGGTCCTGAAGCCAGCTCTACAGAGCCTTCTGTGTCGATTCTTACCCCGGCGACATCGACCGCCCCGTCTGAAGCTGCCGCAACTCCTCGCCAGGCTGCCGAAACTCCTGCTACCCCTGTCCAGCAACGGTCACGCACCAACACCACCACCAGCGCTACCTCAACCGCAACGAACCGACCTGCCACACGCTCCTCTACCGTCCCAGCTCCTGCTCTTCCGTCTCTTCCCAAGGCCAGTACTAAGGATGCTAAGCCTGTGCATGCTGAAAAGCCGGCGAATGGCGACGTAGCTACTGAAAGTACCCCTAAGGAAGTGACGATATCTGAACCTTCCGAGAAGGCAGCTGAGTCTGAGCCAGCTACCGCAGAATCTGCTCCCGCTGTCAGGGCCCCGCCTTCAAGCTGGGCGAAACTGTTTTCGAAACCCGCTTCTGCGGCTGCCGCAAAGTCTGATGTGGTCAATGGTGCAGTTCCTGCTGATACTGCAGTTAACGGTCATGGTACTAACGGTGTCGTTGGAGCTCCGAACGGTTCTGCCCCCAGCTTCTCCAAAGCCAACGCCAGCTCTGTTGCAGAGGCTATCCACTCGTTCCATGTTGGCCTCGCCAACGAAGTTTCGTTTCTCGAGCCTCGTGGATTGATTAACACCGGGAACATGTGTTACATGAACTCTGTAGGTCCCAATCTTATCATCTACCTAGTAGAGAACTAACACAGTCCAGGTATTGCAAGTTTTGATGTTTTGCCTTCCATTTTATGATTTCCTGAGCCAGATCAGCAAGCGCGCTGTTCACAGCTTCAAGAGCGATACTCCCCTCATCGATGCTATGTAAGTTGTGCATTCAGGTTTTGTGGCTTGTAAAGCTAATAATTTGACAGGATTTTGTTTATGCATGAGTTCAAAGTCATCAAGTCTGCAGACGGTGTTGACACTCTGCGAACCAGTCTGAAGAACGAGGAACTGGAGAATTACGGCGAGCCCTTTGTTCCAACATACATATACCAAGCTATCAAACAGTTCACTCGCTTTAGTAGTATGGAGGTATGCTTCAATTTCAGTGCATCAGGAGAATCAAGCTAACTTGTTACAGCGGGGCCATCAGCAAGATGCCGAGGAATTTCTTGGTTTCCTGCTGCAGTCCCTTGACGATGAATGTACTACAGTCCTCAAGAACTCTTCTCTGCCTGATCAAGCGGAGCGAAGAGCCAGTGTTGGCTCTGGTGCTGCTGGTGCTGATGATGACTGGCTTGAAGTTGGCAGAAACCAGAAGGCCGCCGTCTCCCGATCTTCAGGCTCTAACTCATCCAGCCCTGTCTCCAGGATCTTTGGGGGCTTGTTGCGATCTGAGCTACGAATCCCAGGTCGAAAGGACTCCATCACCACTGAGCCCTACCAGCCTCTTCAGCTGGACATTGGATCACCAGACGTACGCAACGTTGTGGATGCTCTTCGGGGTCTTACTCGCTCCGAACGTGTTCAGGGTGATTTCAACCCAGCCCGCGGCAAGGACGTCGCGGCTACCAAGCAAGTTTTGATTGATTCACTACCCCCTGTTCTCATCTTGCATCTCAAACGATTCCAGTTTGACACAGAAGAAAAGGGGACTGTCAAGATTTGGAAGAAAATCGGATACCCATTAGAGCTTGAGATCCCTCGTGAGGCCTTGTCTCGGCAGAAACGCCAGACGTACGGCGAAGAGGGAATGCCCAAGTACAAACTGATCGGTGTGGTATACCACCACGGAAAGAACGCCAGCGGTGGTCATTATACCGTCGATGTGCGTCGTCAAGAAGGACGTGAATGGATTCGCATTGACGATACGGTGATTCGCAGAGTTCGAAGTGAGGATGTTGCTGAGGGCGGCGAAGAGGAGGACGTCAGGGATTCGCGTGAGGGTCCTGCATCTGGTGTTCCTGGCAACCGCTTTGGTGCTGTTCTGGGCGAGGATGCCGGAGATGACGATGGATGGAGCAAGGTGACGAGCACTGCGGGTGGAACGAAGAAATGGAGCAATGTCGCGAACGGCACTGGTAACGGCAGTACCAAGGCCAAGCAGGTCAAGGACAGCATCAAGGACAACAAGGTTGCCTACCTGCTATTCTACCAGCGAGTGTAAGGTATTCACCATCACCTTACCTCTGAACTACTTATCACGCTCACTAAGGCCCTCATGCCGAGTATCGGTTATGGAAAAGGCGCCATGATTTGACACGAGCTTAACGGCCATACTTGGATGGGAAAAGTACCATTTTCAAAGACGGAGTCGCATGTTGGGGTTGACCAATTCGGGAAAAGCTGGATGTCGGCAGATATCCAATATCTAGCTTGACACTCGGCGTATGGCGTCGAGGCAAGGATTCCTACGGTTTGGGAACAGGAAAGAGGAGTCGCTGGTGAAATGGTGACCACGAAAGGCTGATCAGCCGGCGTGCATGGGATTCATATCAGGAAGATGAGGACCCCTGGACGAAGAGGGGTTACGAGCCTCTTCTGCCAGAGTTCCTTGGACGGCGGCACAAGAGCTGTCTGGAGAAGAACCACTCGCGAGGTTATTTCCAGATAGTACATTGTAAAATACAAAATCGTGCATGAGATAGTCTTGAATGAAGAAGCAGTTCACATGCGTTCAAAACTTGCAGGTCATGACGATATGTGCAAAATGAGTCAAGTCAGACGACGTCTATACATAGGATACACGGGAACTGTCGAGTCCGTTGAGGTGTGGCCACCATTCTTCTAGGAGGCGCCAATTCCCTCTGTCAACCACCGCCCTGCTGCGCTATTCAACTTCCTCCTATTGTCCTCCCAACCCGAGGCCCAAAGACCATTTAGTGCTTGCGGACGATGGCAATGGAGTCGAGCTCGTTCTTCTCGGCCTTCTCGGAGGCGACCTCCTCCATGATGGGCTGAAGGTAAGGCTTGTCCTATTGCGGAGTGGCGAGTTAGTCGATGCGTACATTGGTGATATCTCGGGGTCGTGAACTCTCATTTGCCGAGGTGGAACCGGCAAAGAGTATTCATCGTAGGGTTTCTTTCATACCGAGGCGGAGGTAGTCCACTGCTCCTTGGGGAGGAGCTTGTGCTGGTAACTGCACTGGACAGCACGTCGGATGCGGTAGATGCGCTCGTAAGACTCGCGGTTGGAGAGGCGCTTGAGGGCCGCCTGGGCGGTTTCATTCTCCTCCTCGAGGAGATCGTCGTACCTGTTTCAACCAATTGAAGACTGCGGTCAGCCAAAACCATCCCATAGCATATCCAAATCCATCATATCGGGGTCCAATTGGTGGCGTAGGAGGAAGGGAAATTCGCATACTTGAGACCCATCTGGCGGTAGCCGGCGGCGTTGATGTACCAGGAGGAGACGGGCTTGATGAGGCGGGAGAGCCACGGCCGGCGGAGGATGAAGGGGGCGAGCGAGTACTTCATTTTCGAGGAAGAACAATTAACACGTCCGGGGTTGGGTTGAAGTTTCGTCGTCGTCGTTCCGTCGGAAATGGCGCGAATTGCGGATGGGCTGAGCGAGCAATTGCAAAACTTCCTGGGAGAGCTCGGGACGTCACGTGGTTTTTGATGACCATTCCTTTGTCGTTCGCTGGCTGACTCCGATCGGGCAGACGGGCAGTTGAGTGCCTGGGCGAATGGGGTTGGAGCCTGAGGCGTTTGCATATTTGATCAGGAGAGTGGCGCAGCTTGTGGCTCAAGAAGCACATGGCATCTAGAGATGACGGGACGATGTGGGGGTCCACGAAATGTCCCGCAGGAAACCGGCTCGGAATGGAACGGCCAAGATTAACGTTGGATGAGAGAATATGAGTACACAACTGGAAGGTTTCATATGATTAACAATACTGTAGTAGGTCTCGTCAGGTGCATGTTGGCCTCGGACAGAATCTCTAATTTACTGCAAACCTCGGAACAGGCCCGCTCAACGTCGTCATCCCACGTCGAGCAAGGGTTCAAGATCGGTATCGGAGCTTTGTACAAGAAAGATATACCGGACCCTACAGGCAACTTGCAGATTTGCCGAACACTCGTGCTCTGATACCACATGCAGTCGAAGTCCTTCTCGGCTGTGCACATAAAATCTGTCTTTTTTTTTGTTTCTGTTGGTACACCCTGCGTCATTTCGAACGTTGAGCTATCGTCTCCGCTAAGACCGGCTTGCAGCGGTGCAAAGATGAAAAGGTCGCCTAGATGAGGAATTCAGCAAGATAAGAAAGGAGATAGCGATTTTGTCCTGGAACAACAGTTCGCGGCTTTATTAAAGAAGCCTTCAGCAGACTCCATATTAACATAAACCGCCCGGAACAAAACCCTGTAGGTGCTGTTTGTAGTGGATTATAGCGCATTTAGGGCCTCTCCCACTTGATCGCCCACCCCGTCCTTTCCTCCGTCGCCCGCGCTTTCTCCATCCATCCATCCATCCTCCTCCGCTCCGTTTCGCCAACCTACCAACGGGAAACTTGATTTCTTCCCTCTACTTCCTCTCTCTTATTGCTACTACATAGTGGTCTTCTCTCTCAGTCTTCCCAGCCTCTTTTTTTCGTCCTTTTTCTGCCCTCACTCTCAGCCTCAGCCTCCAACTCTCACCGGCGCTTTCGGTCCCTAGGCTATAGCTTTTTTCGACTCCCAAAGTCAATGGCCGGCGCCATTCGCTGAAGCGGGAAGCGGTCGGTCACGGCGCGTGGGAGCGTTCCCCCGCAGTACCTTCGTACCGGCTGCGAGGCTCCAACAGCGGCAGACGTCAGACCCTTTAGACGGACGGGACTCGTCTTATTTTTGGGGGGCGGAATCGGATTAGACATTGAGAGGGCCCCGATATCGTGGGTTGTGGACGATCAACGGCCTACAGGACCATCTGGCTCGTATTGGCCCGGTCCCGGATCCCGAAATATATCAACTTCGCGCCTGTGACGGATTTGAAAGACGAAGAGGAACCAGACGAACTTTGAGCACGAGCACTACCAAGATAGCCTATACGTTTGAGTGACGACGACAGATACAAGCTGTCAAATTTCGTTATCGAGTGTTGAAATCGCACACAGACGAGTAGCAAAGCGAACAGTGACAGATACCTCGACCAACCACGACTGGGATGTCGACTGACCAGGTCCCTCCTCAAGCTGCCCAGTCGCCGTCTTCGGACTATGCTGCATCCTCTTACAACTACACATCCTCCGACGATCCGATGCACTCCGCGACGGTAACCCCTTTACATCGATGGGCACTTAATGCCTCCGATTCCCAGTTCAACGCTGTCGCCGGCGCAGTGGGCGGCTTCACGTCAGGCGTAGTGACATGCCCCCTCGACGTTATCAAGACCAAGCTCCAGGCGCAGGGTGGCTATGCTGCCCTTAATAAGGGACGACATGTTGGCCATCCGAAGTTATACAACGGTCTTATTGGCTCGGGAAAAGTCATATTGCGAGAGGAGGGAATTCGAGGTCTCTATCGTGGTCTGGGACCTATTGTAATGGGATACCTGCCTACATGGGCTGTGTGGTTCACTGTTTACAACAAAAGCAAGGTGTACATATCACAACATTATGGTAAGTTGGCAAATCACAAGGAGCGGGCGGTATGCTAATGTCGTTGTTCCTCGCAATAGACAACAGTCACCTAGTCAATTTTTGGTCATCAATCATAGCGGGCGCCAGCAGTACAATCGTCACCAACCCAATCTGGGTTATCAAGACTCGGCTCATGTCACAGAGCAACATCCGTCACAATCAAGATCATCACTCCTCATACTATCCGAAAGCGACAAGCACACCAACGGCGCGACCGACTCTACACGACTGGCACTACCGATCAACACTCGATGCAGCTCGCAAGATGTACACCTCGGAAGGCCTCGTTTCCTTTTACTCCGGCTTAACACCTGCTCTCCTTGGCTTGACACACGTTGCTGTACAATTTCCGACTTATGAGTACCTCAAAACCAGGTTTACCGGCCAGGGAATGGGTGAATCTAACGAGGGGGATAACGACTCGCATGTTTTTGGAATATTGGGAGCCTCGATCCTATCCAAAATTCTCGCCAGTACCGCCACATACCCTCACGAAGTCATCCGCACCCGTCTACAAACACAACGGCGTCCAATCGCCGGGGAGGAGTTCGTTCAGGGCATGGGTGTGACAAGTTCAGAGTCGAGAAACGCCCGTGCTCCGGTCGAGAAGCCCAGGTATCAGGGTGTCGTACACACCTTCAGGACCATATTAGCTGAAGAAGGTTGGCGAGCATTCTATGCTGGGCTTGGTACTAACATGATGCGAGCTGTCCCAGCAGCCACAGTCACCATGCTAACGTACGAATACATTATGAGGCACCTGTATCATGCCAAGGCTGAAGCGCGACACCTTTTGTTGGATTCGGCAGCAGAGCCATAGGTACCCAACAACTGTTCTGACTCGGGCAATAAAGGAGAAAACATAGGAGTTGCAAGGCATTTGAGAAGGACTGTACACATGGGTTCATGGAAGGAATAGGAGATGGAGCAAGGCTGAGATACCCTTAATCGGCTGTAGGCTTAGACAAATTTTTGGTTCATAATGGGTCATACGGGGCAAACGCTGATGGCGACTTGGTTCCGATGGTTGACACTTTTCATACACACAGAGGAATGTACACAGCAGGCGCACATGGATGTACACCCCTTTCGGTCCTATTTGAAGGGCAGAAAGACATTTATCTTTTTGAGTTGCATGAATGGACGAACGAGTTGAGGCATGGCGAATTTGGTGCAGCATAGGCATTCAAGAGGAGTTTATTTATGATGTATCCTTGAGAAATTAGATAACAAATCATAAAAATAAGATATGCCCCTTAAGTCACTCATGTTTCATGGTGTATGTTCCAAGTACAACTCGTTGATAGTGATTCATAATAAACCAACCCGCTCGCTTGCAGTGCGCCATTGTATGCTACGAAAGACAATCATTTCACCTCATTTATGATGAACCACCTCGCGAAGTACGCTCGCCATTTCTTGATAGTTTCGAAACTTTCTATCGAGATAATATGTTAGTTGATGTGCCGAAAGGGATCAGATGCACGTACTGCTTGTTCTCGAGCTGAGTGAATGGATGAGCGGGTGTATCTGTAGGGCATCAGCTTTTTCGTCCATTTACGAACTGTGTCATTGTTTTTGTGAGTCCATGCCCCATATAAGATTGGGATTTAGATCAGATCAAAGGGTGTTTTCGGATATCACATGTGAGTTAAAAGCCAAATGCTATGCCTGGAAACTCAGGGTGCATGAAGCCCCAGGCATCACTTGATACACACGTTCAAGGAAACATTCCAATAGCTCATATACCGTGATATTTTACAGTTCATGAGTTGCGTAAACAGCCATGAAAATATACCCGCGAGTGGGAAAAAGAGTCGTGATAACTTGACTCCTAGAAAACACGCCACTTTCTTTACTCACACAAATAATACACAAGCCATTGTGAAGGCCGCTCCTGGAGCCATGAATTTCTATTGAATACTGTGTTAGTGCGGCACTTCATGATTGACTTATGGCCATTAACTCACTCGAGGGTTCATATCTTCAATTTTGGCATCACGCGTCAAATGTTGTAAGTCGCAAGCTTATAGTTGTGAGCAACTCAAGTAAACGGATGATTTCGGGCAGATTCCATTGGTGCGCATTAGACGCATAACTTCAATTGATGCATCCCCTCTGCCGGCTTCAGGACTCCACTATGGGATGCCAAGCGAGAAGACCTGGTCCGTGCACCTTCCGCTGCCGAACAGCCTAGCAGCTGGTGGTCCAAGCTCCCGGAAGCTTGAAAGGCCTGGAACGACCTCTATTGGACCCCAGACGAGACCTTCCATGTTCCCGTTTGGGGAGAGAGGGGAGGAGGCGCTTCCTCATCTGCCAAATGCGACAGCGACGGCCAGGCCAGGCCTACCTTCTCCATTTCTATTTCTATTTCCCCCAACCGCCCAACCTCATCTTTGTTTTCATCTCCTTCATCCGCTTTTCTTGACGCGTTTTCCAGTATTTACACTGTGGTTTTTTGTTCGCAAATTCTCTGCGATTTTCACAAGATATAGCATTGCTCTTTATCTCGTCGCATACAGCGCAGCGCATCGCATTATCACTCGTCGCATAACCTCATCTTTTCCCAAATCTATCGCCATGCCCGTCGAACTTCGCAAGCGCAAGGCGCCTGCTGCTCCTCCCCCTCCTCCTGTGAAGAGAAAGGCATCTGCAAAGACTGGTAAAGCTGCTGCCAAGGTGAAGGAGGCTGCTGCCAAGGTCGCAGAGAAGGACGAGCCGGAAAAGTCCGAGGAGCTCGGGGAGGAAACCAGGGAAGAGAAGAAGTCTGAGGAAGAGCCCAAGACTGAGGAACCCAAGGCTCAGGAGTCGAAGAAGACAAGCGACAAGCTTGAGGTTGGCGATGTTGTGGACCTTGATGACTTTGGTGGCGAGATTGAGACCAACGATGGTGAAAAGACCACATTGAAGAAGCTCGTCGATGAGAGCAAGTCTGGAGTTGTCCTCTTTACTTATCCCAAGGCATCCACCCCCGGCTGTAAGTTTTAAATGTTTGCTTATCAAGATATTCATCTAACTCTTTCATAGGTACTAAGCAGGTCTGCTTCTTCCGCGACTCATATGAGCCGCTCACCAAGGACGGCCTGGCCATCTATGGTCTTAGCACCGATTCTCCCAAGGCCAACACCACCTTCAAGGAGAAGCAGAAGCTCCCGTACCCACTACTGTGCGACCCCAAGGCGACACTGATCGGTGCAATTGGCCTCAAGAAGGCTCCCAAGGGAACGACGCGCGGTGTTTTTGTCATTGACAAGGAGGGCAAGGTCCTGGTCGCTGAGCAAGGAAGCCCACAGGGCACTCTTGACCGCGTGCAGGCACTTGTTGATGAGCTGGCTAGCAAATAATGATGCGGCCTGGAGTACAGCTGCACAGCGTCATGTAATACGCACGTGGGTATTTGGGAAGGTAGCGAGAGCAATCAGGATCATGAGGCTGTATGGATTTCATGTTGGTATGGATTATTGTATACCCGTCTGGGTTAGAGAAAGTTATTAGACAGTAACAATAACATGATGATAATCAGCCATCTCTTGGGAGAAGTATTAGACGATGATAGACTTTGCTGAACCTTGACGTTGTCGACCGTCCACGGCCTGATCAATAATCGATGGGAATTTCTGCTGCTTTCTATACTTTCGTCGTGAGAGCAAGGTAGACTCTTAAAGTACTATCACACGTTCCTATGCGGTCGTTTCCTATGGTGCGTGGCGCACGAAAGACTGGTACATGCGAACGCGATACTCGGACTATTCCAACCATTTCTGTGCTAACAGCGTGCACAATAAGAGCGAACACCGAGATCAGCTGATCACTTATTATGTCTCTCATCAGTTGGAAGTACAATACTGCACACGTTATCAAGACCAATTCGGATTTCGGATTGCTTCACCTGTACTGTCTTCGAGGTGCAGGGTAACCCACTTCTGTCGGTGGAGCCTCGGATAAACCAACTCGACCAGCCAATAATCACGACGCCATTTCAACTTGGAAACGATTCCATCACCCGAACCTCAACGACAGCCTTCATCAGCCTACCACCCGCCATCATGTCGTCCCAAGCGGCCAAAGCCGCTAGCAACGTGGTCAGCATCGCCAAGGTATGACATGGGAACAATTCTCCGAACCCAATGCCTCCCAACGGTCCCTCGACAGCAGCCCTACCTCCGAATTACCTCGCAGATCATGAAAGTCCAGACATGAAATACAGCTGCTAATAGAACCTCTGCCGTACAGAAGCAAACCCTCCAGTCGACGGGTATCTGGGAGACCTTCCGCCGCTTCCTGGCCATCGACCCCGAGCGCTCCAACGGCGTCCCTCTGAATCCTCACTACCGTAACCCTCCCCCCGGCGCCAACCCTCCTCTCGAGTACGACGACCCCGTTACGCTGCCCGCTGGCGACATCGCCGACAACCCCTACTGGAAGCGCGATAGCCGCCGCAACTACCCCCAGCTCAGCGTTGTCAACCAGTCCCAGTTCGCTCAGCTCCTTACCGTCGGCAGCGCTGCGGCTCCCAAGGTCGAGCTCATCGGCGAGGCCGGTGAGAAGCAGCTCGTGGCTGTCAAGGAGGAGTCTGAGACTGGTCTGGCAAAGGCCCTCGAGAAGGCCACCGACGCGACTAAGGATGTGTTTGTCAACGGACTTCCTCCCCTGCCCAGCGGCCAGACTTTGGCAGGTGGAAAGTGGGATGTGCACAAGTACGAGGTGACAGAGACATCTTATGGTGAAGGGTAGGTTGCCGAACGGATCATCTGAGGAGAGAGCACGTATACTAACGGTTTACAGATACCCTTGCAGGTCGTTCAAATAAAGTAGAAGCGACGGAAGATGCTGTGTATACAAATTATGAGGTAGTGAGGGTATAGAATTTCCATTGACAATGCAGATGACTTTTCCTTTTTTCGCAAACAAAGTCCATGAATCCCGAGTTTAGTTGTCCTTACTCTCATACGCCAAACACAACTCCGGTTTCGTTTCTGATAGGTCTAGGGGTTCGATGATGCCTCCGATGTCTCTTTTCCACCGCTACCAGCCATCTTCTCGATAATCTTGGCCTTTCCCTGTGCCCTCTTAACCCGGTCATCAAAGTCCTGCACCGCCTCATCCGAGTTCTCAGTTGAGAGTGTATCGGGCTCTACAAGAGCGTACAGAGTGTTGATGTTCTTCTGTAGTCTTGCATTCCTGGGCAACGCTGGCAAAGTGCAAGCGTCCCCAGGCGCAGAAGCACCGTCCTTGGGTGGTATGCGGTTCGCCCATACGATGGCTTTGCTGGCGAGACGGCCGCTCTCGAGAAACTTTTCAAAACCCTTTTGCATGCCGAAAGACCGTCCTTCGATTCGCCCCGCTTGAACGCCGTCTTTGATGCCTTGTTCGTAGCCTTCTGAGTAGAAGCGCTCTTCGAGGTTGAGGACGTCCTCGAAGGGGTCAGAGGTGTCTGCTTGTATTGTTTCCATCATATCTGGTGTTTGTTTCTCGAGTTGGGTCCTGACTCACTGTGGATTTGTAAGTGAGTTTAGACTTGACGTGTGAGTGAGTGCGGCAGAATCTGCGTCACCGCCCACTAATGAATAAGGCGGGGCACTCCAACTTATAGTTGCAAGTCTCCAAGGATTTGAGAGTTGTACAGTGACTCGTGGACATGGTAGGTAGTATTTATTACAAAACAAGGCGTTCTATTTCACTCCATGACAGGAATGTCTATTGCATCCCAAAGATCATACCGCCATTGGCGCAAATGACTTGACCGGTACACCACGCACTCTCAGGGCTAGCAAGCATAGCGACAATACCAGCGATCTCATCAGCTTCACCAGCACGACCACCAGCCGTCTTAGCCTCCTCGACGATCTCAGGGTCATCGATACCAGGACGAGCAGCCATGAGGGGCGCATTCTGGATGAAGGGCTTGATGAGTCGCTTGAACTCGTCCGAGTTGCGCGAGTACATCTCAGAACGGACAGGGCCAGGGTTAATGGCGTTGACGGTGGCATTCTCGCTCAGCTCACGGGCCCAAGTGCGTGTCATGGCCTCGAGAGCAGCCTTGGTGCCGCCGTAGACACTCTGGCCTACAAAACCCAGGCTGGCGCTCACGCTGCTGAGGTTGATGATGCGGCCAGAACGGTCGGTGGGAAGGTAGGGCTGCGCGGCCTGGACAAGAAGCATGGGGCCCATGACGTTGACGTTGAAGCTGGTGGTGAAGTCATCGACTGTGATGTCGGGAAGCTTGTTGTTATGGGCGACACCGGCGTTGTTGACGAGGATGTCGATGCGTAGTGGGTGAAACGCCTCAGCGGCCTGGGAGATGAGAGAGGCAGGGCCCGAGACGGTGCCGAGGTCAGCCTGCACAGGGACGACCTTGATCGAGTGCTTGGAGGACAGCTCAGAGGCGAGACTAGCTGTCGAGGCGGCAGAGTTGGCGGATGTGTAGGCGAGGACGAGGTTTGCGCCGCGGGCAGCGAGGGCTTTGGTGATGGACAGACCGATGCCTTGTGGGGTTAGTAGAGTTCAATTGGACATGCAGAAGGTAGGGCGACTCACCCCGAGAGGCGCCGGTGACAATGGCAAGCTTGCCAGTGAGAGGGAGAGCCATTATATGATGGTGGTGAAGTATAGCAAGACAGGATGAGCCGAGTATCAAGACAGCAGAACGACGACACAGAATTGGTTTGTAAAGAGTATAGTTTGTCTGCGAAGAACTAGAGAGACAACAGCCTCTTTATATTTGTATCTATCTAGACCCAGGCCTGGACGTGATCATGGATCGTTCTTTTATCCGCGGGCCTGTTGCGTGTTAGTGAATCCAAGAGACACAATTTGGAGTCCACAGCAATTGACGCGCCAATAGCGACCCAGCACCAAGTCCATAGCCCACACTCTACGCAAGTCCCGTGGCGGCCATTGCTGGCTTTGACAGGTGCGCTTTTAAAGAGTTAGAAGTGGAGGATTTGTGAGTTAAGTGGTGCCTGTCAGCCTTCACTTCAGCGCGTCGCAGCGGGGTTGTTGCCTCTACGTCCACGGCGCGGGGGGCTTTTACTGCCGACCTCCGGGTGAACCCCACCGCAAAATTTAGGACCCGCCGCGCACTGAGGGGCCGATTCCGCTTCCAAGTGGGCTGAAGCTCATCTCTAACGTTACCGTACAGTGCTCGAGAGCCTCATCCCACAACCACCCAATCCTCATAACCGCCGATAACCACAGCCATGGATATCCGAATCCTCACAAACGCAGACCTGCCGCTCATTCAGCACGCGAACCTCGAGAACCTCCCCGAGAACTACTTCCTCAAGTACTACCTCTACCACGCTCTCTCGTGGCCCCAGCTGAGCTACGTCGCCGTTGATGTCTCGAGGCCCAAGAAGGATCCCTACGAGTACCCCAAGATCGTCGGATATGTCCTTGCCAAGATGGAGGAGGAGCCCTCGGACGGCATCCCTCACGGCCACATCACCAGCCTGAGTGTTATGCGCACACACCGAAGACTGGGTATTGCCGAGAAGCTGATGCGCCAGAGCCGTATGTTTATGTATTTATCACTGAAAGGTAGAGCCAGAGAAACTGACTGTGCGCAGAACTCGCCATGGTAGAGACATTCCAGGCCAAATACGTCTCCCTCCACGTCCGCGTCTCCAACGCAGCAGCCCGCCACCTGTACGAAAACACACTCGGATTCACCAACGAGAAGACAGAGGCCAAATACTACGCCGACGGCGAAGACGCCTTCTGCATGCGTCTAGACCTCGGCGAGATCAAGAAGGCTGCCGACGAGGCCGCCGCAGAGGACCAGGAGGAAGCCGAGGACGAGGGCGACGCCGTAGGCGAGGTCGGTCGTGATCCCGAAGCCGGCAAGGATACGGATAAGAAGAAGAAGGTCAAGGTGGCCGTGGGCAGAGGATTGGGAGTCGGCTCGTTGGTGGAAAAGGACGAGTCGAAGAACTGAGAGAGAATATTCATGGTAAAAAGAAGGAAGGAAAACGTGCTTTAATAGACGGATAGATAAAAAGATGTGCGGTCCTGGTGAAACACATCATGAGTATGAAGAGGGTTTATGAGATTCATGAATCGTTACGCTCAAGAGATATATATTATACAACTAGCTGGGACGTCAATGCTTAACTATTGATACAAATAAACCCAGGTGAACCATCTTCCACATTAGTAACCCGGAAGCTTGGTCTTACTGCCCATCAAGCTTCTCGGCCAGTTCGCGAGCATACGCCTCATCCGCCTCAAGCCTCGTTCGCTCAAGCGTCTCTGTGAGAGCCTCAATCTCCTTCTCCAGCGCCCGGCGTTCACCCATTGTCACTTCCTTGGATTCGACATCCTTTAGCTTCGTTGCAATCTCCGTCTCCAGCCCAGAGACAGTGTCGTATTTGGCAGCAGATGCAGCACCCGGTGGTGGGACGTTGGCATCTCTGTTGCTGTCTTCTGGCCATGATCCCGGGAATGGGCCCTGGGGAGGCCAGTCTCTGCTGCCAGAGACGCCGCCTCGACCTGGTGGTCCAAATGCATAAGGATTGGGCAAACCTGCGTGGAATTGTCCTCTTGCTCTACCCCAAGGGCCTTGGCCATCACAGCCCCAACCTCGACCTCTGCTGCGACCACGAGAGCCTCTGTCTCCTCGACAGGATCCTCTACCTGAATATCCCCAACCTCCGAGGGTTGGTGGCGGAACTCTGATTCCCGGGACGTTCACAGGGGGAACATGAACTTGGACCGGAGGAACTTGGAACGGCGGAACAAGAGGGGTCGGGTGCAGATCGACATGACCTCGACCTCTTTCGCCCCTTCGATGGTCTCTGCGAGCAGTCTTCATCTCCCTCTTCTTCTGCCTCCTTTCCCGCTTCTCTGCCTTCTTCTGCTTCTTGAGGCCCCTTTTCCTATCCTTCCGTTCTTTCTTCTGCTGGCGCTTCAAAGATTTCCATTGTTGCTCGAGGACCTTGCTCTGTGCCTTTAGTACCTTGCGATCAACATTGGGATTGCTGGTATTGGCATTGTGGGCCTTCAGTTCAGCTTTGAGCTGTTTGACATCGCCCTTGCTGCGCACTTCATGGGGATTATTAGTCCATAGTTGGAGACGGGCGATGTAAACAGTTAGTTGCTGGTCCTTGAGGTCGTCGTAGTCAGGGAGTGAGCCGATGGATCCTGAACTTGCAGAAGAAGAGGAAGAAGAGGAGGAAGAGGAAGAAGATGTCGATGAGGAGCGAGAACGAGGTCCGCGGTGATCATGATGGGGTGCCCGTCCACGGCTAGGACCAGGAATAGGATGGGCTTCAGGGTGAGCTGGCTGCCATGGGGGGTTGCCATACCCAAACGGTGGCATACTGCGAGTATTGGGAGGCGGGGGTTGTGCATGTCCAGGAACACAAGGAGGTCCTCCGCCTTGACCGTTCATACGAATGCCCCTACTGTCCATAACCAAGTTCCCTATTCGAAGTCCGTTGCTGTCAGCGACAAACCGATCACCCCATCTGATACTATCATTGTCGAGCTTCAGACCGCCCCAACCACCTGTCCAGGCGCCGGGTCTACGCTGTGGCACCGCGTCTCTCTGTGAAGATGGACCAGCCTGCACTGGGGCTTGCACGGGAGGATCATCGAAAGTCGTCTCCCATCCTCCTGGCATGTGTGATTGTTCAGGCTGAAGCCTCACCATCACGTTTCGGGGTGCGAAGAAGGCAGAATTCCACTGCTGCACCAGGGCTTCGACCTCTGCACGTCTGCGACGTATTTCGCTGGGATCAGTCGTGTGTCGATCTGACTTGACGCTGCCATCGCCGCTGGTAGATTTGATATCGGAGCCATCCTCCGTCTTGGCCTTTTCACCAAGAATTTCTTCATTCTTGACTGAATCATGGTCCGGGAGAAGAAAGTTGACAAACGTGGCCCAGTCTTGCGGTGTGATATCGTACGAAGCCGCCCAGTTCTGCGGATAGGGAATATCATCAGGAACAGAGTCTGGCCTGACGGCAATGCTGTGTATCTGAGGCTCCCACTGCGATGCTGATGCCGGGGCAGGCCGGGTTTCAAAGTAGAGAGCTACGCTGGGCGACAGAGGTATGTTGGTACGCTGTTGGCTTATCGGCGTTGCGACATTGGCATTTGAGTCGGTGCGAGGTGTAAGCGGAGGAGTGAAAATGACAGGTTCCGTGGTTGAAGTGGAGGACATCCGGGACGCGACATCGTCACCGGGCGCAGCGGGGCCGTGGCCGGAGTCGGCGGCCGAGCCAAGATGCGGTGATTGCGGGGGTTGAGACGAGGTAGAGTAGATATCTGTCTCTGAATATGGAGGTGGCGGCGCATCGTCAACCGCCGGTGCCGCCCGGCCAGACGTGAGATATGCGTTTCTGTTGGTAGAGTCCATACCTGGCGATGGAGTTGTCATGATGATGGAGTGGTGTGATTGATCAAGGAGGGGGGGGGGATAAGGTGATACAGCAAACTGGTGATTAACAACCTAGGTAAGCTTTAAGAAGCTATTTCTAGGTGA
Organism: Fusarium nurragi; assembly: GCA_012977755.1. NCBI lineage: Eukaryota > Fungi > Ascomycota > Sordariomycetes > Hypocreales > Nectriaceae > Fusarium > Fusarium nurragi. The sequence continues at coordinate 275,670 of JAALXI010000066.1, forward strand.
GTGTGCATGATGGAGTAAAAGAGGCGACATCTGTCATTTATTTAACCTTGAACCCTTCCTACATCACCTCACATCATATGGGATCACCGCAGAAAAAAACTCCAATACGGTGCATACGATGTATCCGACACTAGACTGCCTTACAGGGCCTACCACATACAGCTGCGGGTTACGCAACTCGCATTCGCAGCCCTATGACTCCCCAGGATGCCCTGTGTCCAATGGCCGAGCTGACGCTTACGCGGCCGAGCGAGGCAGCCTACACTAATTGACAGCTGAGGTGCCGCACTCCCGGCCATTGAGCCCAAAACGACAATACTCTATCTAAGTTATGCTTGACTTTTGAGGTCGTCGTCATGCTTAATACAACCCCACATCTCTAATCACAGAAGATTCGTCTAAGGCTGACTCAAGCCAACAGGGCTTTTTGACGCTGGTGATGTGTGATATCAAGCAAATCTATGGTACCTTCACTCCATTTCGTTTCACCCGTTCACATGTGTCATGATGGAAATAAAACTCCATCTCGCTCAACGCCGAGGAATAAATGAATGGCACAACTTTTGCGTTTCTCTTGCTTTTAGTCCGTGGTATCTCTCCATTATCCACTCCACAGGTGGAAGTCGACGTCTTCCTGCTTGTAATGGTCTGCGATGAGACTCGACAGATGATCTCTTGAATGTGTTCCCCTTGTAAAATGTCAGTAGGTGACCTTGCACAACCTATACCTCTCAACTCACAAATTGGTAATGTATGTATCGATCAACTCTGGCGGAACCAGCTCTGTGATAGCAGTCCGGACCTCGACGCTGTTCACCATGTGTCCGTCCGCAAAGTTGACAAAGCTGGCAGAGTCTCCCCACTCAATGAGCGACTCCTCGTTGAAGGGGTTCTCAGGGCTGAGCTTGTACACGCCGCTGAGAACAATGACTGCGTTTCCTTGCTCCTTGGCAGCTCGAGCGACAGCAGCAGCACCTGCATCGGCGACAACACCACCGTTGGCCACAATGGCTCGCGCACCGAGAATGACCTTGTCCACTCGGGACATGTACGCCATCAATCCTCCGTTCATGATGTTGATCACCGAAATTCCGGCGGATTGGAGCTTCTTTCGGAATGAAGCATGCTGAACTTCGGGGGTCTGTTTTTTCGGGGGCTCGGTGGCGATGAGAACTGTGAACCGTCGCTTTAGAGCTGCACGCAGGATAAATCGCTCGACTGTAGGAGAAGGCTGGTGAACGAGCACATAGTCACCGGGGTGGATCTGAACCTCGGCCAAGGACGCAATCTGGTCGTCCACTTGGCTGATCTCGTCCTTGATCTCCTCGATACCGTCAATGACCTCGGATCTCAAAGCGTGAACCTGAGCAGAAGGAGCCTTCCAGGAAGGTGTGGAAGTCCCTGAAAGGCCGAGAGGAGAACCTTGGCTACTGGGGGCAAGCTCGCCTGGTGTGGTCACTGAAAGAAGGTGGAAGAGAGTCTTGGGAACGTTGACTGAGCTGTAGGAGGACAAAGGACCAGGTCGGGCGGGAGGGGGCTTGGCACTGTTGGTGATATAGTCGCCAGCCGAGTCTTGCTTGCCATATGTCGAAGGCGGCCACTGGTGGGCAAGGGCATCTGGGTTTGGGACAGCATCGGTTGGTGTGATCTGAGCATCACTGGGGGTATCACTAGCACCCTCGTTTCTATCCTCAGCTGCTTCGTCACGAATGAGGCCCAGAACTCGGCGCACAATGTTCGCAATCACGAGTTCCTTGGGCTGTGCCTCCACCAGTCGACGACCAATGCGAGAAACATTGTCGATTAGGCCGTCGACGTTGAACCATTTCGATCGGGCGACGACCTGGAGTAGAATGTGTGCGGTTGCGACGGCGCAGGGCTCAGAACCCTTGATCTGGCGTCGCTTTAGGAGACTGAAGATATCGCATATATTTAGTAACGAGCATCTTGGCAAGGGGGGACTCGGCAGGTGATGCTCACGAGACAAGACTCTCAACAGAGGATTCCAATGCTTGACCCTTGAGAGACCGGAGATATTTCTCAAGGTCGGGCGCATAGCCCGCAGAAATAGGGGCCATCTCTAGGAATATCTGAAGGGGTCGCAGTCGCAGTCGTGGTCGTAGCTAGCGCAAGCTGGGGTGGGATGTGTGCAGTCGCGGGGTGAAATGGAGGGGTGAGTTGTGACCCGAAGCACGATATCTGCAAAACAGGTGCCGTAATTTCGCGATAAAGATGCTGTAGTATTCTGTGTAGTAATTGAAGTGAAAGGTGCCGTAGGTGTGGTGCGTTGAGCCTAAACGTGGGCGTTGAACAGACAAACGATCGTGCTGCTTCGTTTGGATTGGATGGTTTGTGAATGTGAGTCAATCGATTCCTCCCACCGGAACGGACCTTTTTTTGCGCAAGGCTGAAAAGTTGTGGGGGCCACCCAGCCTTGTCCCCTCGGTGGGTCTCTACACCGAGGCCGTGGGAGAGCCATGACGACAAAGGGACAGGGGCTTGTAAGGGACGGGTTGTTATCAAGAACCAATACCAGTTGAGTTAGATCAAAGCATTCAGAAAATGTCACCAAGAATCCCATCTCAGGGCATGAGGTGGGACATGTGCCTTTTATGAACCGTTCACTGTCAATGCTTGAGAATGGAGCTCACCGCCATGGTTTATGAGCTGTCACTGTCCAATAAAGGAGGTGATTGGTGAGCTGGCAACTCTCAAAGCAGCAGTAGTCTTCCAAGACTTGATCATTTGGGCGGGCCAAGAACAAGTCATACTTGCTCCAACACCTGGTTTGGGATCTGATTACGTCTCAGTTGTTCCTCTTCCCAACAAGGAAAACAAACAGATTTGTGCACAATGCTAGATAACACAATGACCCTTTCGATCAGAGTTGCCAACAACGCAGCTTGACGATAACTGCCTGTCTCAACGAACCTTGAAGAGGAAATATGAGAAGTAGGGTGGTACAAACCGTGAGATAAACTAACAGCATAATAGTACATAACATCACGCTTCATGAAGAAATCTTGAAGGCAACGTAACTGACCTGCGTTATCATGCATGTTGACGAACATGGAGGTTGCTAAAAACACACGGAGAAGACCGACTGACATTCTCTGAACTGGCTCTCTTCCGCAAGGTAAGGTGCCAGCTAAACTCCGTGCTACATGAATGTTTCCATGACAGTTTATATCAAACCAGAAACCCCACAATGTGGCTTTTGTGACTCGGTGAGCTTTAAACATGGGCAGAATACATAACAAAGGCTTTCTTGAACTTAGTTCAAACAATGTTTCGTGAACAGCGAAAAGCCTTCTGATAATAAGGCCTAGGTACTATCATCCGACAGAGATATCTTATCCGTCACATCTACCTCAACGTCGAGCTACCGATATTCACCTGACTCACTTGCGCGAAATACATCTTGGCCAGGACAGTGACTTCGAGAATCCTAAAGTCTGCTCTACGGCTCGGTAAGTGGGAATCTACGAATCGTGTAACACTTGAGTTGAACGCCTACTCGCCCAGCGACCGAAGTCACTGGTTCAAGAATCATCTCTTTAGCTCCGACGTTGGAGACCAGCAGAAGTTTCCGCATGACACCATGCACAGCTGGGTATGTGGTAAGCAGATCTTGGCTGCTCCTCCAATGGCAGCCTGCAACTATTCAACCACTTTGGCCCGGACGCTGTGATGAGTCCGAAGAGTTCCCTACGTGTTCCTGCAATTGAAGAGCGTGCGATCCGTCGACAGATGCGACGCAGGATCCTCCCGGTAGCGCCTTGCTGCATACTCATGCAACTCCCGCAACTGGAGGTCATGGCGATCTGGCATCGTTCTAGTAAAAGCGCATGTGCTGCCATCTTTCGTAGGTACCAAAGACCGATGGCTCGGTGGTCGACGCTTACATGGCGGGGCACAGAGGCCCTTGAGTTAGTCAACAGGGAGTTTAGAAGCGGCAGCAGATTATCAATGATCGAGCTCTTCTGATCGAGAATGGGAGAGTTGACGGCGATATTGGCTCCCATGGCGATGCTATACATCATCTTGGCTCGCCTGAAGGATCCATTGATCCTAAATCGCTTGTGCAGATATGCAAGGAAGGGGAACTGCACAAAGAGGCCCGGTTGCCATTGGGCGGTTAGTTTAGAAGAGTTTATAATAATGATGAAGAATTTTAACAATTTCAACGCGCAAATTACAAAGATAGATGAATGAGATTCTCACAACTTAGACGAGTTTCAATTGGAGCATATGTTACTGTAGTTGATGGGCAAGCCGCGGTACGCAAATACCCCTGCAGCGCTACTGTACGCACCCTCCACTGCAAAACTTCCCCCCAAAGCCTCCACTAGCAGTTCCCCAGCATCCGTCGGCGGCGTTCCCCAACACGTGAACCATTCCTCAACCACACTCGCTCACTCCCTTTTGATCTGCTCACGCTGCTTTAATTTGATCAGATCAATTCTCCGTTAGGTCTCACTCTCCCACGCTCTCTTCTCTTTCGCGCGCGCGCATACTCGGAAGATCCCCCCCTCATCTTATTCCCCTCTCGATCGCCTGCGGTTCTTTGTCCTTGCTCTAGTCGGTTGATAGCCTGCCTGTACTTACGTGCTGTATTTATTCTCTCCAAATTCCGAGAGCCAACCTAGCGGAACGAGTACCGCTAGCGCCTTCTTGTAGCCTTTGCTTTATCTCCCCCATAACTCCCCTCTCAACGCCACGAAACCGCCCAAGACACCAGAACACGAGGGCGGCTCGTTTTAGTGGTGCAGGATACCAAACTATCTAACCTAACCTGACGACTGTTTGACCATTCGAGACATCTGTACTTTTGGATTAGATTGTGTTCTTTTCCTCCTCCCTGGGACTTTTATCCAGACATTTGTACATTTACGGCTTACCTGCCGGCAGTATCACCACCGCGATCACACCCCTTGGCCTTTATTTTTGCCTCGCCGCACTTGATGCCTTTGTCTTGACATCATTCCGTTCGTTTCAGCGTTGTCAGAGTAAGCCTTCGCCGACGATCTCCCCTTCCTGCGCATTCAATCCCACCAGCCCATCCGACTTCTTCGCCCCGACGCTATCTTTTCAACACTCCTCCCCCTGGACGACCCATCCTTTACCTCATGGAATGCCATAGCCCGCAGCGATGAACTCCCTCAACATCCTCACGGCCCGTGTATCGCCGCCCCCAAGCCCGGGACAATCGCGATCCAACAGTATAGGCTCCATTGGAATCGGTCTGACTTCCGAAGGCGACCAACATGACGACGAGAGACCATCCGGTCACGAGACCGAGTCGTTCCCTCAAGACACTATTGACGAATCGCGATTCGAGACCGAAAAGCCGGCCGAGGACACCCCATTGCTCGGCGACACAGGCGAAACCGAAAAGCGAAGCTCGTGGTGGCACTCTATCCCTCGGCGTATTGCTTCTAGCATTATCGGTTCACTTCGTTGGGTTCTTGCGACATTGGCCTCCCCAGGCGTATACCTTATCGCTTGTTTCTACGACGAGTACGGCAATTTTGCTCCCTTTACACAGCTCGGAAAACTATTTGGACTGCACGGAAATCGACACAAGGCTATGGAAGAACCTGACACCGCCTCTGAGAAAGAAAATGGCAGGACTTCAGGATATAGGAGGCTAGCACCAAGGCAAAGACCCGCGTCATCTTCTTCGACGTCATCAGGTCTCTCTTCGGAATCGGAATCGGATGGGTCACGGTCAGGTAGTCTTGGTCGGCATGCTCGATCCAAATCGCTACAACCTGCAGAGGAGACGGGTCCTACGAGAAGGTCTATTCGAATCAAGCTCAACAGCGATGAGGATCTCAGGCAACGGAAGCACAGGAAAACACAATCGGCAGTCGCGCGAACCAAGGCTAGCGATCTAGGCGGCGGCGACCTTTCGGCGCATCTCAAGTCTCCTACTTCTCCCATTGCAGCACTCACCAAATATCCAAAGACACCGGCACCGCCTCGACCGTTGATCCCACGCAGACAACCTTCCTACATCAACGTCGAACCGTCGGCGCACCCGCAGAAGACTTTGATTCTAGATCTGGACGAGACTTTGATACACAGCATGTCCAAGGGTGGCCGGATGAGCACCGGACACATGGTTGAAGTGCGCTTGAACACGACATATGTTGGGGTTGGAGGACAGACATCGATTGGGCCGCAGCATCCGATATTATACTGGGTCAACAAGCGACCTTACTGTGACGAATTTTTAAGGCGAGTGTGCAAGTGGTATAATCTGGTTGTGTTCACGGCGTCGGTGCAGGAGTACGCAGACCCTGTGATCGACTGGCTAGAGACGGAGAGGAAGTTTTTCTCGGCGCGCTACTACCGCCAGCACTGCACATTCCGACAAGGTGCTTTCATCAAGGACCTAAGTTCGGTCGAGTCCGACCTAAGCAGGGTGATGATTCTGGACAACAGCCCTTTGAGCTATCTGTTTCACCAAGGTAAGAGCTGCTGCATTGGTCGGATTATTTAAGAAATCAACGTATTGACGTCGAGTTAGACAATGCTATCCCTATCCAGGGCTGGATCAACGACCCAACGGATACAGATCTGATGCACCTGGTGCCCTTGCTGGAGGGTCTGCAGTATGTGCATGATGTAAGGGCGTTGTTGGCCCTGCGGGGTGGAGAGGATGGGCAGCATATGGCATAACTTACGATTTGTTTAATTTGGAGTCAATAACGATCAATTTCTGCTTCTCGAGTTGCAGCACGTGGGAGAGGCGGGAGAGCAAACGCCGTGTTACCCCGGAGTCGGTTATACATTCCATCATAGAATGTGCGTGCAACGGCCCCCGTTGTTAGTGATGTGAGGTTTAATTATGATCACAATTAATAATCCAGCATAGTTTAGGGTAAGAATTATGCTAGTATGGGTAGTGTCTCTGTCCCAAATTCCAATTACATGATAAGTTTAGGTGGTATCTGCAACGAAGGCCCGTTTGGTCAACCTACCCTACGTGTTGTAACTTGAGATTCATTCAAGTAGTCTACGTTCTTGTACAATCGTGCACTTGCTCGAAAACAAACAATCAGGGTCCATCCACAATCACACGTCAAACCTATCGTGGCATCCAAACCTCGTGTGCTCGAATTGCATTGTAGGGATTTTCTTCAGGGACAGGGTCTGGAGTCAATAGCATGTGGTGGAAGTCTAAGACAACGACTGCAGATGCAGACAGAATTCAAGCGGGTTAGCCTAGGCCTGGATGGAGGTTGGGCCGGCTGTTTTCGGGAGGCCAGCACCGGCTTTACAAAGACGGGCATGGAATTGTTGAAAAAGAGGAATAGAACAAGCTTTTCGCCGGTTTCAGTTCCGCGGGGGTCAATTCTCTACGTAAAGAGTTAAGTTGAGTCAAGTTAAGTTAAGTTAAGGGAGAAGGAAGCACAGCAGATCACCCAGGCCGTGCTTGGTTTCTGTAGTGAACCAGTTTCATGTTGCCGGGGTTTAGGAGAAAGGGAACCAGAAAGAAGCAGCCGAGGGAATGGGATAGATGCAAATGACGCTGTGACACCATCATCGCCCATCACCCGCCGTCACGTACTTTTGGAGCATGGGCATTGGATGGCGCCCGTTTCCCCCACTAAGAGTTGCTCTGCTCTGCTCTGCTCGGTTTTGCGTCGCTGAAAACTTGCGCATGCCCTGGACCTGGGCCTGGATTCAAGCTTTCCCCATCTTTTGCCCCGCCCGAGCAGGAGATCAAGCTCCCTGACCAACGACTAACAAGAAACTCCCGGCTTTGAACTCGAGCTCTGCAAGTCGTAAACGTCAGATCAGGTACAAAGTTGGCAGGGGAGGGAGAAAAATGAAAAAATGCAGAGCAACCCCGCAGTAAAGGCTTTCGGTTAGTGGCAGGAAAGGTACATTATTCTTTCGGGCTGAGAGCTGCTTTTCCAGGAGGGAAACGGCTCGTTCAAGGTGTCTCACTAAATGGTGACATCATCATCGCTGGTGACGACACAAGGGGAGACGAGACAGGCAAGCCACTGGTTCTGGGCTGGGCCTGCTCAATGATGCGAGGTGTTGAGATCGAGATCTGTGACAGGCTGCAAAGTACAAATACTGGGAAGGCAGCCAGCTGGACGTGACCTGCCTTATTCTCTCCCATACTTGTACCTGACTCACCCCAATTGAAGCTATCCATACTCATCTACAACCACAACAACCAAAATGTCTCTGCACTACCTCCCCCCCGTCAAGCCCTCCGCTATCGCTCTGGGCACTGCTTTCAACCACGGTGTTGAGCTCGCCGTCCTCGCCCCCATCTTCGGCCAGACCTACCAGCGCGCCAAGGCCGCCAACACCAAGGAGGAGTTCATCCGCTCCAAGGAGGCTTCCGGTGCTGCTCTTGCCTGGGGCTCTTCCCTCGCTGGCTCTGCCCTCCAGGCCTACGGTGTCGGTGCTCTCATCAACGCCACTGGCACCCTGAGCTACAAGGGCGCTGCTTACCTCGGATCTCTCATCTTCTTTGCTACCTCCGCTCCAGGTGTATGTGTTCCTCCTTCCCATCCTTGACTGCTGAATCGTGCTAATACCATGCAAGTACATTGCCCAGATCTTTGTTGAGAAGCGACCTCTTGACACCGTCGGCGTCAGCCTGGCTACCAAGCTCGTTGAGACCCTTGGTCTCTCCGTCTTCCTCACCTGGTGGGGAACCCGAACCAACCCCTTCGAGTAAGGGATCTCGCTCATGACGAATGTTTTTAATCTCCCATGATCGGGATGGCTTTCATGAATTTGTTATATCGTGGCTGCGGGCCCGTGTGAGATAGGAATAGGAATCATTATGTACCTATAAGCAAGCCAATAAGGCAAAAATAATACCACTCAAATGATCAAAAAGCTGTCCCACGGTGTGAATATTCTAATAACCTCATACTTGAAGAAATTTATTAAATTATCCTTAATATATTGATGAATGGTGTAGACTCATGGCAAGCTATTGCCAATACTATGATGAGTAGTCCCAAGTCACTTTGAGCTATCCTAAACCAGGAACCTCTTGACTGATATAATCATAATATTATCCTAAACTTCTCTTTATTGCTAATTGTGTGTGCGTATCTCCATTTCAATCCACCTGATGATGTGCTGATAGAATTTTGTTATAAAGAATAGACAGTACAATCTCTACTGGAAAGTTCGGTTCGGTTCAGTTTGCTGCCGTACGTGAGAAACTATTTTGCAAATTATGGCTGACTGAGAAACATGCGCGCATAGGGTTGTCCTAGAACATGTCAATTGGGATGAGATTGAGCGCATATGATTGTAAGAGGGTTGAAATATTTTGTCATTACCTAGCTAGGTTGGCTTATTTTTTATTAAAAAAAAGAAAACGCAAGCTAGGAGCTTAGCTGATGGGGTCTATGTCTGATCGCGTGTCGTGGTTGGAAAGATGATCCGCAGAAACATTGTAAGCAAGTCAACATCACTGAGCTCAAAGCTCAAGGTCTGCCAAAAGTTTCAAGGGCCCCTTGTAATCATGTCCCATTTTTAATGCAATAGCTAAACCTGAACGCCGCCAAAGCCCTCACCCAGCCGTTGTTCTTCGGCCGGATCTTCTGGTATAATACATCCAGACTTGTTCTAACACACAATCCATCCCAGTGAGCAAGCTTCATGCCACCCTGGTTGATGGCTTCACTCCTGACACAGCACTGTCGCGTCTCCGACTGATCGTATTCCCCTAGTATTTGGTTCCGCCCTTGACCCAGAAAGCCTGCTTGCCGTACTCCTTCTGCATGTACTTGACGAGCGACGCATAGCTCTCGCCGAACGCCTCACCGTCGTCCTCGCCGTCTTTCTCGGTGGACTTGGCCTTCTTGCCCTCAGCCTTCTCCATGATCATGACCACGGATGTAGGTCGCTTGGTCTTGGCGGCGGCGCCGAGCTCAGCACGCGATGTAACGAAGATGAAGGGCACGTTGTGGTCCTCGCACAGCACGGGGAGGTGGGAGATGACGTCCATGGGGGAGATGTCGCCGGCAATGATGACAACGCCGGGGAAAGAGGTGTTGCCAGGACCGGAGGGAGGAGACTTTCGGAGGGTCTTGACGACCTCCTTGACACCGCGCTTGAGGGTGTTGTTCTTGGCGGCTGTTGTCGAATGTTAGCAATCTGCCACTGCCAAGTATAGTTTCATTGTCATCGCATACCCTTTCGGATGGTCTTGTAGACCTTCTTCATGCCCTTGTCATCAGCGACGGGGAGGGCGAAAGGAACGACAACGCGCTCGAGAGGGAGCTCAGCAGCCTTGTCCTCCTCGGCGTCGGAGTCCTCGTCCATGTTGGCGGCGGCGGCGGCAGCGACGGGGGCATCCTGCTGAATCTTCTCCTCGAGGGCAGCAGCGAGCTTCTCCTTCTTATCCTTCTTGTCCTTCTTCTCCTTCTTGGGCTTGGAAACGCCGGACTCGTCGCTTCTCTTCTTATCCTTCTTCTCCTTCTTCTCGGGCTTCTCGGCGGCCATTGCTGCGGTTTCTCGTCGAAGTGATTACTTGTATGTTTTGTGTAGAGTCCGCTGGTATCGCACGGGAGTTATGTGTGCCAATTGAGGATTCCCCGGGACGGTGTGTGATATCGCAAAGCTTCCGTGTTTTCTTTCGGCACTCTACTGACCTCGAAATTTTCTAACTTTTTTTTTTTCTGGGTCGAGGAAGAGGTACTGCGCTGAGACTCGGCGTTATGTGTAGCCGGTTCCGGGGCAACTTTGTATCCACGTGATCTGAACTGAGAGCCAGCCCAATCAGGCGGTCGGCAATGGTTATTACCTATGGCTACGCCTCAAGATTCTGGGATCATGAAAGAATATAATATTGACTTGATCATAAGATGTCAATTGCGATTGGTGTGACAGATTGTTATAAATAATAGAAAATAGTGTGACAGCTGTCTATTGCACCTCCTGATCTAGGTATTGATGATGTACAATGAGTCCAGGGGACCTACTCCAACATATCCGCCGCGGTTGTATTCCCAGAATTTAACCAATTTACTCCTCCTCATCACTGTACTCGGCACGACCAGCCTTGGAGTTGAGGTACTCGCTTCTATAACTGGAATTAGCATCCTGCCCTTGGGTGGGTGCTGCATACGAACGTACCGCTCGACGGCCCAGCTCATGATGTAGTAACCGGCAACCATGGGAGGGAGCCAGAAGAAGATCTGGTTCTTGGTACGGCGGAAAGTGTTGAAGATGGCGGCGTGAAGGGAACCAGCCCAAGGGTTCTGTCGGTTGGCGGATAGACCGTAGGTGACGATACCACGCTGCTTCTCACCACCTGATGTCGAGTTAGTCTCCTGTTCCGTTCGTAGCGTTTGTGTTCCTCCAAGATGACATCGACGTAAAGCAAAATCTGGATGAGCGAATGCATCGTGTTGTGGTGTTGTGTAGACCCAATTGCACCCCCCCTCGAGCACCGTCATCAATCCGTTGGTCCGTCGCGTTCATCGATCCCGGTCCAGTTCGTTCGCACATCGTAGGAGCAGTCACTTACCGAAGTGGCCCCAGTTACCCAGGTAGCTATAGGGGAAAAAAAAACATCAGCATTAAATCCTGCAGCGATTGGGGTATTTAAAGAGAGCCTTGGTGTTGCTGGTCCGGCCCTTTATCGAGGAAAAGCCGCACGCAACAGCACCATCAATTGCCCTCGCTCAATCGTGATGTACGTACTGTCCGTTCTTGGGGTCGGCAGCGCCGCTTCGGAGCATCTGAGTCGGTCTCATCTTGGCGGATTTGGCACGGGAAGTCGAGTCTCGTGTTGTGGTGTTATTTTTTGGGAGTCGTCGGTTTGAGGCTGGAGGCGAAGGCAGAAAAGGGCCACTTGAGGATTTCTCGGGTCGGGTTGGATTGGAAAGCGCAGACACAGGCTTTCTTTCCCCATCAGCCGAGCTTTCCCGAAACGGCTTAGCACGGCGGGGCAATCCACCCGGACGTCCAACCAGCGAACGCCGCTGGGAATTTGTCCAAAGGTGGACTAACAGACAGCTTCAAATCATCATCGCCGTCCGTTGACTCCGAAAAGCTTCAGCTACGCCTCCATCCTCCTATCGCTCGTTGTGGTTCTACGACCACCATTTTTGACCGACATCTTTCAACGACAACGAAAGACTTAATCGCAGAACTTCAAAATGGCGGCCGCTGCACGAGCCCTCAACTTCATGTACCGCCTGGCGGTCCCCGCCTCAGCTGCTGTCTTCCTAGGCAGCCAGGCACTATACGACGTCAAGGGAGGAACACGGGCTGTTATCTTCGACAGGTTGTCTGGTGTTAAGGAGGAGGTCATCAATGAAGGAACTCATTTTCTCGTCCCCTGGCTGCAGAAGAGCATCATCTTTGATGTGCGCACCAAGCCCAGGAATATCGCAACTACCACAGGTAGCAAGGATATGCAGATGGTTAGCTTGACGCTTCGAGTGCTACACCGGCCAAATGTCAAGGCTCTTCCCAAGATCTACCAGGTAAGAACATCAAGAGAAAACATACGATTCGAACAACATGACTAACTCTTGTAGAACCTCGGTGCCGACTACGATGAGCGAGTCCTCCCCTCAATTGGTAACGAAGTCCTCAAGGCCATCGTCGCTCAGTTCGACGCTGCAGAACTTATCACCCAGCGAGAGGCTGTCTCTGATCGCATCCGTAACGACCTCACCCTCCGTGCCGCCGAGTTCAACATCGCCCTCGAGGATGTTTCCATTACCCACATGACCTTTGGTCGTGAGTTCACAAAGGCCGTTGAGCAGAAGCAGATTGCCCAGCAGGATGCCGAGCGAGCACGCTTCATCGTCGAGCGTGCTGAGCAGGAGCGCCAAGCCAACGTCATCCGCGCCGAGGGTGAGTCCGAGTCCGCCGACGCCATCAGCAAGGCCATCCAGAAGTCTGGCGACGGCCTCATTCAGATCCGAAAGATCGAGGCTAGTCGTGAGATTGCCGCTACCCTCTCAACAAACCCCAATGTCGCCTACCTACCCGGTGGAAGCGGAAAGCAAGGTGGCCAGTACCTGTTGTCGGTGGGTAGGGCTTAAGAGTAATGGACATCGTGTGATGTAAAGGGTGCTGAGGAAACGATTGGGAACTCCCCGCTTATTGTTGGTGATGAAAGTCTTTATTTATAAGCGCCAACTATGTATTTCTAGAACGAGACCAGACGGAAAATCAACCGTATCTCGCAATGTATAATCCTCTGCAGCTACATGATTCCTCGTGTTCCAATATTGCAAGAATATGCACCGAGCCTGTGATGAAATTTTCCTTTATACGCCAGGGAGTCAAGAAGCAAGATGAGATGATAGATTGACCCTATGAATCAAACAGAAATTCGAGAGGGTGCCTAAGGAGCAACTTGTAGGTTTATTTACTCAGGATCTATGTCATTATCACCATCAAGTTAGGATGATATAGATCATGCTATAGCCGCTATATTAGCAAACCGTGTCCTTGAACTCAGCTGTGCCGGGTATAACGCCTTTAGATAATCAATTAAGCCTCGATAAACTCTGCTGTTAGCCCAGCAGGTTTTCCAGGAGCCACAAATTTACCGTCCACCAGTTTCCAACCCTGCCTCTGCATATCCATCCACTCATTTTTGATCTTGAGACGAACAAGGTCACCTGCAGCCCTCGCATCCTCAGCAGAGTCATGGCCCAGCATCTTGGGGCCCGTCTCCTGCTGAATCTTGCGGTTGAGCTGGGTATCCATGAGCATCTTCAGACCGTAACGGTATGGTAGGCCAGCCTTGTGGGGGTACAGCAGCACGGTATCTATCAGTGTTGGATGCACAATACGAACCGAGTTGAGATCGTTTTCCAAGCCGTGACCGATTAAGGGTGTGGTCGGGGAGATGAGGGAAAAGAGAAGATCTCGAGCAACTTCGGGCGATGAGACGATCTTGAGCTGCTTCTTCTTAGGCTTCAGCTCTCCATCTTCACTCACATCGTCGCTGCCACTCTTAGTTGGCTTCGTTGAGGTGTCTGCAGACCATGATTCAGCCTGGGCAAGGTCTTCTGGCCAGACACCAGAGTACCGTGAGTTCAGGTCTAGGATTTCTCCCAATGGTCGGACCAAAACATCTAGCAGTTCTTCGCCGGTTGGCCAGGAAGTTGCGGTCAGGCGGATAAGTTCCATTCCGAAGACTGTATAGCCCATCTCGCAATCAAAAGCCACTGCTCTACCTGTAGGCGCCAGAGGGTTCTCAGGGGTTTCTGCAAAGTTAAGTATAGAAGCAAGCCTCTTGGGATCCGAGGTTTTGAATACGTGGTGATCGCGTGTGAAGCAACCGACAGAGTCTCCGAGTTCTTGACCACAGCATTGGTATCGTTTGGGTTGTCTCGTCTTGTCGCCCAAAGCCTTTGGGGCGATAAAAGTCTTGCCCCAGTGAAAGGTGCATGTTCCGCCAGAAGTGAGTGCGCCGTCTTCTTCACGTCTCCCAGGGAAGACCTGGAAGCGTTGTTGACATCGGTCGCACTTCTCCCACCCCGCGGCCGTCTCTATGCCTTGTCTCGCCTTCTCGACATCTTCTTCGGAAGGGACCACAGAAACATATCCATGGCTTGCGAGTTTATCGATGGGCGTTAAGATTCGCCTCGCAAGTTCAACTTCTTGAAGGGGTGTTAGGCCAGTCTTGATCTCTAGCGGTTTATCAGAAGGATTATTCCCAGAAGCTTCGAGTTCTAGCTTCTTTCTCTCATCTTCCCGCTCGGTCTTCCACTGGTCGACCTTCATCCGCTTGTACTGCATGACCTTATTTTTCATGACATTAGAGTAGACGGCAGTTTTGTGGACAGCCACGTACTCTTCCTCGTCTAGTGATCGAACGATGAGCTCTTGATCTGATAAAAGGAGGCTCGTCTCATCTTTCTTGGCGCTTTTTTTAAGTTCTTTGTTGAGTCGGGTCAACTCTTGATGAAGCATTCTGACAAGTCTCAGGCGAATATCATGGCTGGCAGGGGAGCTTTTAAGGAGTCTGGGATTCAGTGATTCAGCCTTCTTTGGATTTGCTGGTGCGGCTTTTTGAATAGAAAATGGCCGTGAGTCACTGGCAGGCTGACTGGTTTTGGCGATTTTTGAAGCAGGTTTGGGGGTATCATTTTGAGCATCAATTTTTCGCTTAAGCGGCGGAGGAGAGACTGGTCGAGCAGCTGTTTTAAGCTTCTTCGCTACTGGTTTCGGAATGTCCTCCGCTGAGTCCGCACGAGACGTTCCAGATGAGCTCTGCCCGGCATTCTGGGGAGTTCCAGGGGAAGGCTTTGGATGAAAGGGGTCTGTCCTCACGCGCTTGCGTGACACACCTTGGGTTGCTGCCGCTATCTCCTTGTTGCTGGTATCATTTGACGAGACCCTCGTTACGGGAATCTCTGGGGCAGAAGGTTTCTCGTTGGGATGGCCAAATATGCAGTGAAACGCTGTGCAGTCATTGCCCTTGGGACAGGGGATGTGTTTCAGGGACAAGCTCATGGCGACGACACCTTGAGGTGGTGTTGACAGCTTTTCGAGAAGGTTCCTACGCCCGTATCCTCAGTCATGCGGATAACAAGAGATGGAAATGGGATATTCTTGGCTGTGAATGGATGAAAGGAAGTTGGATCGTTGAGGTTAAGCTTAGGGTGGGAAAGCGATGGGAGTTGTGATCCACAGATGGGAGTTACTATGGCGAGAAAGCCCGTGCTGAAGTCAATGCACGTGAGCTTCCTAGAACGCCAAAAATCAAAGAATTGGAGGTCTTTTGCTTTGCTTCTTCCAGGTATTTTGAGCAACGTATATATTAGAACAGGCGCTTTTGATGCGATGATTGGAGTCGAGCTGTAAAGTTGAAGGAGCTGCAGCTAGCCTAACAATAGCCTCCACTCCCGGCCCCACGATTGGCCACTGAACACTGCTGCAAACTCCGCTAAGATCTGAGGTAACGAGAGCCTCAGCGGACATGACATGACACCCGACTTCACGTCAGCCTTTTAGAACTTTAGTTGATAAGTCTGTAGGAATAGAGGCTACATGATGAAATGAATAGTGACAAGACGTGTAGCACCATCTGGCAAGGACATACAAACGTGGTATATCCTCTTTCACTTATATTAGGTAGCTCGCACTCGGATTCGCTACCTTTGTAATCGTCATGAAAGTCTGTCTACCTGAATCAGGAACCAATATGCGATCGCGCGATGAAGCGCCACTTTTCAGCGTCGATTAATCAGATTAAATGAGATCCTTGGACTTTTCCTCCAGATCTAACCCAAAGCCAGCGACTGCCAGCTGTCGGAATTCGCATCTATCCGAGATGTTATTTCCTTCGTGATAAGTCCGTAACTATAAAGGCCAATGTGCCGCATGAAATGACGACGCCTGCAACTCAGCCTTACGGGATTAATACTTGCAATCGCCGCTTGACTTCCACAACCAGATTGTTATCCTAAACGGGGCATATGTTGTCGCGTGTCGGGTTGACGCTACTTGTCATCGATAATATGGTGGAGATTTCAACGGCTTAACTCCGTCCCTCCGTAGCACTGTCGGACTTGGAGACAGGCCGACCTTACACTCTAATTGTAGGTCTACGCATTCCGCAACTCCGTTGTTAGCTGTTATTAGGGGCGCATCTCCTGAGAATCTCTCAACTAAATTATTCCCTTTAAATAGTGGCAAGTTTACTGCCTCAGTCTCTCTTCGCCCGTTTCATTTCCATCCCAATCGCAAACCATACATCATGTCCAAACCTGTTGCTCTCGAAGATGTCACTGGCGGAAGCCCCAGCGCAACTCACCTTTGTGTTCTAGTTCACGGCGTAAGCAATCCCTCCCCTGGCGATCGACGCCTATACGTCATGGCTAACCACCTTTTGCACCGCAGCTCTGGGGAAACCCAAGTCATTTGCGCAATGTCGCCAAAGCCCTACGAGATGAACATTCTGAAGACGAGTTATATATCCTGCTCGCGAAGCAGAACAGCGGCAACTTCACATATGATGGCATCGAGCTTGGGGGCGAGCGCGTCTGTGCAGAGATCGAGGAGGAGTTGCGCAATATTGAGAAGCAAGGAGGCAAAATCACCAAGTTGAGTATTGCAGGATATTCTCTTGGAGGTCTAGTTTCGCGATATGCGGTTGGCCTGCTTTATGCGAAAGGTGTGCTTGATGACCTGGATTGCATGGTAAGTTGACAATCGCAAGAATACGGGCCAAAAGACTGACAGTCTCACGTCAGAACTTTACCACTTTTGCATCCCCCCATCTTGGGGTAAGGACACCACTCAAGGGCTGGCTCAACAGCGTCTGGAACGTCCTTGGCGCGAGAACACTATCCATGTCTGGTCGCCAACTCTTTACGATCGACAGCTTTCGCGACACCAACCGACCTCTTCTTGCTGTGCTCGCCGACCCCGATTCCATCTTCATGTCTGGTTTGAAGAAATTC
This sequence comes from Fusarium nurragi, assembly GCA_012977755.1. Lineage (NCBI taxonomy): Eukaryota > Fungi > Ascomycota > Sordariomycetes > Hypocreales > Nectriaceae > Fusarium > Fusarium nurragi. The sequence goes on from JAALXI010000066.1 coordinate 293,108, forward strand.
AAGCGCCGAACGCTGTACACAAATATTGTTAACGACCGAAGTGTTGTGCACTACACGTCTGCTATCACCAAAAATGATCCCTACACTAATCTCGAGAACGTCAAACTCAACTATCTTAAGGGCTACGAGGGCGTTATTCTCGACCCTGATCATCCTGTGGCCCCCTTCCCAAAGATCAGCAGCCAAGATTCGCTGTCATCAGATTTTGAGGCAATCAAGAAATGGGTCAAGGGTGTCCCTTTCATGGTGACAATCGGTGTGCTTATCCCAATCGGAATCACCGTCTTTCTGGCCAATGCTGCAGTTCAAACAGTCCGCAGTGCCAATCGCATCAAGGCGCATGAGTCAGGAAAGGCTGGCTTCAAGATCCAGGACTACCGCATGCCCTTGCGGATTAAGCATATCCGGGAAGAGGTGGAAGAGGCCTACGAGGTTCTCAACAGCTCACAAAATCAACAGTACCTGGAAGCATCAGATTCGGAAGAGGATCTAGCTTACGACGCCGAGGATCGCAAGTTGCTTAAGAAACAGCGCCGGATGTCAACGCCCTCGCAGCCTACGCTTGCACTGACTCCCGATCAATTTGAGATGATTGAGAACTTGGACGCGGCTGGCTGGCGCAAGTTTCCCGTCCACATCCAGAAACATCGCCATAGCCACGCAGCTATTGTGGTGCGCATGGATAAGGAGAGTTTTGCAGATGGCTGGGTGATTCTGAGGCATTGGGCTGGAGATGAGTTTCTCACTTAACCATTTCATTTTCATGTGGGATTAGAACGGACTTTATGGAAAACGAATGCGAGGAGTTCTGGAATACCTTTTACAGAAGGTTTGGCATAAACGGATAGGACTAGGAGTTCACAATTAAGTAGGACCATAGTTTTTGAGTATGGGGCTTAGAATAGATATAAGCGATTTTAATGAAGACACTTGCTAATTTTTGAAATGAACACACATCATCTATGTTAAGATATGGTTATACGGGTGCGTATGTGAATCTGCTATTCATTTGTTACGAAGCTATGACTCTCCGGTGTGTAGGCTTATCAGATATGATGTCTTCCATTTCTCCTTTAATTAGGTGCCCAGCCTAACTTAGTCTACTCTCTCGCCGAGTGGTATCGTGAGCTCAGACTCTGTCGTCATCTCACCAACTTTTGGTGTTGCAACCCTTTGATGACGCTATGATACATCCTCACGTGTCAATCGCCATATCCTCTCCCCACACGAACCGACCCCTCACCGTTGCCCAATCGGAAAGTGTCAAGTCAGCCAAGGTTCGGTGATCAGGCAGCTCGTAATTGGCCAGACTCACAACTACTGCACCTCAATCAGCCGATTGCTCCTCTTTTCTTGCCTCCACTTTCTTCCACTTTCTTTTACAGCGGAGAGACGAGACACAGACTTGCTCTGCTCTGCTTGTCGAGGTCGCGAGAGCCCCAACTTGATCACTCCATCATCTGTATTCTATGACAAATTCTTCTTTTACTATATTATTATTCTCCCTCGTCTAGTACTCTCGCGGCCCGACATAGCTGCGAGCTACGCTACGCTACTGCTTCCGTCTTACCTTTTTTATCGCTTCATTCCCGGCTCCGCGCCCGGAGATAAGAAAGTGCTGGTCCTAGGCCGAGGCGCCGGCTCAATTTTCCGCAACCACCAACCTCCCAGCGATAAACTTGGTCGCGGATTATAGTAAAGCTTACGGCTCATTGGGATTTGAATTGGGAATTGAAAGCTTTACGACTCTATTCCGACGCTACCATAATTGAAAGGTCATCCCAAACCCCAGTCATCTAATTGGACACTCGTCTTCGTCGTGGTTTATCTTCAAATCTGTTTCTCGAACGAGCAGTATCTGCTCAAAGCCGCGACAATGGTTCTTACTCACACGACAAACCACACCTACTCCCACCCATTTCCTACCGTCACTCTCGCCTACTTTCTTCGATACTCGTCTCCGCAACTCAATCCCTTCGCCGCCCACGTCCTGAGCACCGATACCATTGAGAACTATGTCGATCCAGAGACCCGCCGACTTCACACCACCCGCATCCACCTAAAGAAGAGCCGAATGCCCGGTGCTGTCTACAAGCTGCTTCCTGCCAGTGTTACCGGTGGTGGTTCGGGTGACAAGGCCTCGTACATCCTAGAAACGAGCGTTGTCGATATCAAGGAGGGCTGGATGAAAACCGAGAGCCGAAACCTCAACTTCACGGGTGTGCTCTCTGTCATTGAGAAGCAGGAGTTCAACGTTCCTGCTGAGGGTGTTTCCCAGAACTCTAACGAAACTGCTGTAACGACTATGGTCCAGTTTAGGTCGAGACTTGGAGACAAGATTAGGGGTAAGCTGGGACAGGCTCAAGAGGACGGCTGGTTCAAGAATGGCATCATCGGTGGCTGGGGTACGAAGGGCATTCAGCGCAGCATCGAGAGCATCGCCTCCACCAAGACCCAGGATCAGATGGGCAAGAGCCGCGATGGCATGAAACTCGTCCTCGAACGCCTGCGCAACAACGGTGTCATGGGTGTTCTCGAGACGATAAGAAGGGAACGTCAGCGCCAACTCGTCTGAACTGACTCCGATACGATTCAACTGTAACAACGAACGACAACGGCCTTTGAGCAACACGATCTCATGTGGGAATAATATGAGAACGACTCCCAGTTCACCCTCGTCGATTGAGCCTCGTGCGCTCTATTGTATTACTACTGCTTTTTGCCTGAGCATGGCGCAATGTGTCTTTTTTTCTGGGCTGGGGTATTTGAGGTGAAATGACGAACATATGGAGGCTTCAAGGGAAGCAAGCGGTGCTGGATTTGGCCAGCTGATGAGGGGATTGAAGAACGTGCAGCGGCACGGCGTCTCTACCAAATGTGGCATCCCCTCTCTTGTATTAAGTATGAAAAATCTGAATGAAAATACGAAGTTAAGGATGAAATCATTTTCTCTGGTGGTCAGTCACGTCCATGTGAAAGCTCGGCCATGGGTCATTTTGCTGAGCACGGTTCTAAGCACATGTATCTTGAATGTTCCTAAGCTCCATGACATGCTTGCTTGGCTCAACTGGTAAGCGTCTCTAACATGATCACAGACCGACCTATGGCATGCTCCCCTACATACTTATCGATAACTTATCTCGACGCTGTGCACCCTTTTACGCACCGCTTGACCCTTACCGATTTGTCTCTTTGAGTCTTCTAAGTCTTCGAAGTATAGGATGCATTGGCCCCCAGCGACATCACACGTCTTTTTAAAGAGTCTTTCAGGCCTTATTCCATCACATGATAGCTTCATTGGCTAAGCAAATGGCAGAAAAGATACCCCATCGACCTGGAGTTATCAGGACAGCTCTTTCCTGGATTTGAACATAGCAGACTGAGCCAAGTCGCCCGGTCTGCCAGGCTCCTGACCAAAAAAGGCCCAGGTACTCCCTGGTAGTATGACACCCAGTACTTCCAGTCTCGAGCAAGGATGCTCCGTTCAAACAATGTCTATACAAAGTATAGCATAGCCGTCTACGTCCGCCTCTCAACCTCGTCTACATCATCATCCACACCCTTGATGCTACCCGAAACCCCGTCTTCGAACTTATACCTACCAGTTCATTGCATTACTTATTGATTATTCTTCTTTTCTAGTATACCAGCAGATCTAACATGTCTTCTATAGAGGGCCCTCCTGCCGCCGCGGACGTTACACGACGTGAGAAATCGGACAGCCAACAAGATGAAATCGCCGTCGTCTTCCAGGAGATCGACCCTGAAGAGGAGAAGAGGCTGGTAAAGAAGTTGGACCGTTTCATCATGCCCTTGATGGCGATTGTCTACTTCTTCCAATGTGAGTCTCAGCTTATTATTTTTTGAAGGGGTCGAGTTTCCGTCTGTTAACTTCTTTCTGAATAGATCTCGATAAAGGCTCTATCAACTATGCTGCTGTCTTTGGCCTCCGGAAAGATCTGGGCCTTACTGGAGAGCAATTCTCCTGGGTTGTGTCTCTCTTCTATGTCGGCCAACTGATCTCGGAATATCCGGCCGCTTTTATCCTCAGTCGCTTCCATATTACTCGTTTTATTGGTGTCACGATTATCGTCTGGGGCCTCATGGAGATGTGTATTGGGGCATCGAATGGCTTTGTGGGTCTCGCTGCCACTCGTTTCTTCCTTGGCTTTACTGAAGCTGCCGTCTCTCCCGCCTTTATCATCATTACGTCCAACTGGTACCATCGTCACGAGCATCCCATGAGAGTAGCTACCTGGATGTCCATGAATGGCATCAGTCAGATCGTTGGTAGCCTCCTGATGTATGCTGTTGGCCATGCAGACTTGGCCATAGCGAGATGGAGAGCCCTCTTCCTCGTATTTGGAGGACTGACCGTTGCGTGTGGCATTGCCTTTTTGACATTGATGCCTGTGAATACTACGACGGCGTGGTTTTTGACTGAGCGAGAGAGAGAGGTTGCCACAATGAGGCTGGCTATTGATCGGGCTACGCGTGACAAAGCGGGCTTTGATCAGAAGCAGATGGTTGAAGCTTTGAAGTCGCCCTTGACATGGTTGTGCTTTATGATGGCGTTGTGCATCACGCTGACCACACCCATCTTGAAGGTAACTTATGAACATTCCCACCAAACATTATCCCATTAAGCTAACTACAAATCTCCAGTTCTCTTCTATAGTCATTACAGGGTTTGGGTTCTCTAAGTTCGATGCAATGTTCGTCAACGTTCCCGCCGGAGTCCTCAACTTCATCACCGTCTGGTCCTCGGCCTTGGTCCCCCATTTCTTCCCTGGAACACGAATTTTAACAGCTGTTTCTCTAGTCGCAATACCCCTCAGCGGTTCCATATTGTTTCTGGTTCTCCCAGCAGCAACCAACCATGGTCCTTCTTGGGGCATCGTGGTTTCGACGTGGCTAGCAGGCTGTACTTCTGCACCCCTCTGCTCATGTGCCGCTCTATTGGCAAGCAACGTCAAAGGAAACACCAAAAAAAGCATTATTAGTGCTGGATTCTTCATTGCGTATTGTGTAGGGTCCATCGCAGGTCCACAGGCGTGGCTTGAAAAGGATGCCCCACGGTATAGAACGGGATGTATGCTCAGCATCGCCAGCTGGGATGCTCTGGCACTGGTACTCCTTATTTACCAAATTATGCTTAAGAGAAAGAACAGCATCCGCGACCGCAAGGCAGCTGAGGGGTACGTGGAGTATAGAGCTGGAGGCCGGGTTGATGAGAGAAGCCATACCCAGGTCGGTGTGTCCGAAAACTCGGATCTTACCGACATAGGGGACAAGGGATTTCGGTATAGCACCTAGTTCATTGAAACTACCTGCTTTAAGTTCGCATGTATGCCTATAGGAGGAAGACGGCAAGTGTGTTCGAAGTTTTAGCGGAAAGCAGTGTTACCAGAGTCCTTCCACTATTCAGACGAGGCCTTCGTATAAGCTTATAAAAACATCATTTTATCTACATGCTAGGGACTATCATAAGAAATACTGCAAGTAGAGCTCCTGAGTATCATGCTGTTTCAGCACTACCTTGACCAAGCGCTCAAGCCATCTGGTAGACGGCGCTGACAGATCCCTCGGTATCTTCAAAGAAGCGATACAGACCAAACTCGCCCTCCTTCTCTTTTTCACTCAGCATTTTACCCCCAGCTTTCTCAATAATAAGACCGATAGTGTCAACATTCTCAACAAACCAGTAGAGGCAGATTCCGCCTTTTCCAGGAGCGAAGTGGCCAGTGCGATCAGGGGCCTTCTGGATGCCGCCTGTCAAGCCAAGACTTGGGTTGAAGTCAAACATTCTCAGCTCATCTTCAGGATGCTTATCGGAGGAGTCCTTGAAAGTAAAGTTGAAGACAGTTTTGTAGAAGTCTGAAGCTACAGGGCCATATTAGTGATAAGAAAGGGCGGGGTGCAAGCTGCAGACGTACCACGGCTGACGTCCGTAGCGGGAATACTCATCCAGATGGGAGTACCAAAGGCCGGGGGCTTCCAGTCAGACATGGTGAAATCTTGCTATGATTGTTCAAAGGGTGCAGAGTTGCTTGGTGCGTGAGTTGTCAGGAGGAGAGTTCAACCTGAGGGTATAGAGGCAATGGCATCCCTTTTATAATACATTCTCGACGCCATTTACATCAATTCACGCTCATTCACGCTCTCTCATGCTCTTTTGTCTCATCTCAGGTGCTAAATCATGGACAGACTTTGCTCCGGTGGCTTGAGCTAGGTGAAGATGCTTACACGTTCTCAACAATCAGAACGCGTCTAGACAGCCATGTTAGCAGGGGTCCTGGACGCCGGCTGAGCGCGAGAGCACGTGTTGCTGGGAGAGAACAGTACCTGTCAAATAACTAAGAGACAGCACGGAGTATGATGAAGCTCGGTTTTATTATAGGTAGCTTGTCTATATCACCGCAGAGCGTTGCCGATTGTCATGTAAATTTCTCGTAGATTGGCCAATTACGAGTCATGAAAGTCATGGCATTCTCGCTGTACTTTAGGTGCCCCTCTAAATTATCTCCATCTATATAGCAACATAGGTATCACAGCATGTACCCACTCCAAAGCCTGGAAGCGAAATGGCGGGGCATTTATGCGTGTCACACGTCACTCGTTCGCGACTTGGGCAACCATTTATTTTCCTCCTTATTTAATGAGTACTTTGCAAAACATTGTTTCGTTTCAAATCGTTCGTCGCAAACATGCCTGACCAAATTTCTGTTCTATTTGTGTGCCTCGGCAACATTTGCCGGTCGCCCATGGCGGAGGGCATCTTTCAGAACCTCGCCAAGCAGCCGAACCTCAAAGACAAGATCGGGCGCATCGACTCTTGCGGTACAGGTATGATTGATTATCTTGACTTATCGTCATGATTTGAAGGAAAATTTACCGACTCTTTTTCTATTTGTAGCTGCCTACCACAGCGGCGAACCCCCGGATGACAGAACCATGGATACTCTCGAGGCCAACGGCATAAATGATTACAACCATCTCGCACGGCGCGTACGTTTCTTTTTTCCCTTGGCGCTCTATGCCTACTGACACGGTGTTTTGCGTTTTATAGTTCCACCCAAGCGACTTCACCAACTTTGACTACATCTTCGCCATGGACAGGTCGAACCTCTCAGATCTCCACCGATTACAGAAGAACAACCCGGACTCCACCGCCAAGGTGATGCTGTTTGGAGAGTTCAGCGGCACAAAGCGACCCGAAATAGTCAACGACCCTTACTACGGAGGAAACGACGGCTTCTCAAAGGCGTATGAGCAGTGCACGCGGTTTTCCCAGAATTTCCTGAAGGAGGTTTTTGGAGAGGAGGAAAAGGAAATGAGGATAAACGCATAGCCGAGATGGGGATTGGAGCTTGGGCGGAGCTGGATATAAATACCCGATACATACCTGGACATGTACATACGAAGGATCAAGGAAGGGGGAACCAGGTTCAATATTAGATGGACTAGGTAGGTATAGACCATATAGTAGATTAGAATATTGACATTTCAACAAAGTTAACAATTGACTCACTTTCTTCCCCATACATGATCTATCAAGTTGGAATTGAGTTTATTTACGTCGATCGCAAAGATGTCTCAGAACCAGGCGGTCCGGTTCCATCTCAGGTCAGCACAGCTGGCAACCAAGGTCTATTAGAAGCATTCGCCAAATGCTGCAGCCTCTGAGGAGTCCAGTCCCACTTGGCAAGCTTCAGCCCTATGCTTCCAGGGCTGACAATGCAGCGGCCTAGGCCTAGTAGGCGGCCTTGAACCTTGAGACCTGGGCTGAAGAACAGCGTCATTCAATCGCGCTGCATGGCATTGGCAGCCGGTGACCATTGACTCTGACATAATGCATCGGTGATGCCGAGTAAGATTGCTGACATCTTTGACACTCAGCCCCCGTGTGGCACAGGACGAGGTACATGGATCAAGGAATTGGAAGCAGTAACTTTGAGCTTCGTGAAAAAGAGGTCTGTCTCTGGAAATCATCGAATTTTACTCGGTATCCTCTGAGCGATCAATACGAGGGATCTCCCCTTTTTACACAAGATGAATCCGAGCCGTTGCAGTAATAACCAGGGTCGTTGTCGCGCGGCTATCCAGTGGAGGGCCTGACTGCTCATCTCATTGGCTGAGACGATCATGGGGGGGCGCAAGCCGAGCAAATCAGCCACATCACATCACCAAGCTGGTGAACTTTGGCAATCCCCCAAGTCCGCCGCTATCACTTGGCTGCGGGGTCCATTTGCATTTGCTTAGCGGCTTCGGGCCACTATGGATCGGCTCGAACAGCCCTGGAACCCTGTACCGGGCTTCATCCAATCCAGTAGCAGTCCGGGCTTAGCAGCTGACGGGAGAGAGGCAGACGCAGAGAGCTCTGGGCCTTTCCCCCCTCGTTCCAGGTCCGACCCAACCAACCAGCAACATTATTAGGTACATATATCGCAAACGACAGACGCATCTTCGTCTTTGTTCTCCCCCTACATTTTACTGTTCCTCTTTGATACATTCACCTATAACCTTGTCCTCTTGAGCGACATAACTTAACGGTCGCTTTCTCTTCGTCAAACCTTGTCGCATTCGAAGCTTCTTTCTGTCAGACACCATGGGCGACCTTCAAGGACGGAAGGTCTTCAAGGTCTTTAACCAAGACTTTGTTGTCGACGAGCGCTACACGGTTACCAAGGAGCTTGGGCAGGGAGCCTACGGTATTGTCTGGTGAGTGCGCATCTTGTTGTCTGTGGTACCAGTCTTGTCTTGTGGAGCGACTGTACTCCAACTGTTTTATCTCGTCTTCTACCCCGCGGCAGTTGCTGACGATAGCCCCGCCTCGCAGTGCTGCAGTGAACAACCAAACCAACGAGGGCGTCGCCATCAAGAAGGTCACCAATGTCTTCAGCAAGAAGATCCTCGCCAAGCGCGCTCTGCGCGAGATCAAGCTGCTTCAGCACTTCCGCGGCCACCGCAACGTGAGTATTGCCTCGGCGCAACCACGACCAAGCAAGGACGCGTATGCTAATATGCTCACGATAGATCACATGTTTGTACGACATGGACATTCCTCGACCCGACAATTTCAACGAGACGTATCTGTACGAGGGTCAGTAACGACATCCGAAAAACAAACAAAGATTATAAGCTGACGTCGCGCAGAGTTGATGGAGTGTGACTTGGCTGCTATTATTCGTTCCGGCCAGCCTCTTACCGACGCCCACTTCCAATCCTTCATCTACCAGATCCTCTGCGGTCTCAAGTACATACACTCCGCCAACGTTCTGCACCGAGATCTCAAGCCCGGAAACCTGCTCGTCAACGCCGACTGCGAGCTCAAGATTTGCGATTTCGGTCTTGCCCGAGGTTTCTCAGTTGACCCTGAGGAGAATGCCGGATACATGACTGAGTACGTCGCTACCCGATGGTACCGCGCTCCCGAGATCATGTTGAGCTTCCAGAGCTACACCAAAGCGAGTACGTGTAACCCGGGAACCACTGCATTTGTGAGCGTCCTACTAACTCGATATAGTTGATGTTTGGTCTGTCGGCTGCATTCTCGCTGAGCTGTTGGGTGGCCGACCTTTCTTCAAGGGTCGTGACTATGTCGACCAGCTGAACCAGATTCTGCACATTCTAGGAACTCCCAACGAGGAGACCCTATCTCGCATTGGCTCACCCCGTGCCCAGGAATACGTCCGCAACCTACCCTTCATGCCCAAGAAGCCGTTCCCCAGCCTGTTCCCTCAAGCCAACCCCGACGCTCTGGACCTTCTCGACAAGATGCTTGCCTTCGACCCTTCGTCCCGTATCAGCGTAGAGCAGGCTCTCGAGCACCCCTACCTCCATATCTGGCACGATGCCTCGGACGAACCCGACTGCCCTACCACATTCAACTTCGACTTTGAGGTTGTTGAGGATGTTGGTCAGATGCGAGGCATGATTCTGGACGAGGTGTCGCGATTCCGACAGAATGTCCGCACCGTTCCCGGTCAGGGTGGCGCTGCTGGCCTTCAAAACCAGCAGGGTGTTCCTGTCCCTCTGCCCCAGGGCAACAGTCAATGGACTGCTGAGGACCCCCGGCCACAGGAGTACCCTGGTCACGGAAACACAGGACTCGAGCAGGATCTCCAAGGAGGTCTGGATGCTTCCAGGAGATAAGGAGATAGGTGCATAAACGACAAGAGTGGGAGAACTTGTGTTCTAAAGAAGGGTTAAGAAGGCATGGTTTCTAGCTCAAAATGAAAAATACACTTTGAAGAAGGGAAACAAAGACCAGCGTTGGATGATTTCAAGAACCTAATGCCTGGAATGAGAGGGATGAGAAGGACGGTTCCGGCTGCAGCAAGCTGGAGAAGCATGCCCATACATGCATGGTGAGGGTAGAAGAAGCGTTTTCCTCGTCGTCATTTTCACCATATGTTTTTCCGAACGAGAAACGAGATCAATACTATATTTCTTTATATGTTACGTCAGTGATAAGCAGAGTGTCAACTGCCTTCGAAGTCAGTAGGCTCAGCTCGACATGGAAAGCCACCCACCCTTTGATTGCCCTCACTGTTGTGAGCAATGCCCACCCCGTATCACCTGTTATATACTCCGTTAGTTGGACTGAGTTTTTCAAATTAGCCACATAGCCACTATGGCCTCATCTCGGCGCCCCACGTCCATTGAATAAGAATGTTAAATGCACTTAGTTATCCAAATGGTGTCGATTAAGATTTTCCTTGAGCACATATAAAGCTCAACAATAACTGCCTACCTCAACAACCTTATGTTCAAATGAACAGCTGGCCTTGACCCAAAGGCTATAAAAATGACGTTTCCCCCTCTTGCTTAGCAGACCAAATGTCACAGACCTTCTAACTTGGAGCTACATAGTATCATATCCTCCTTGACACTCAACCTACCGCAAGCCTAATCAGAGATGGCTAGGGACAGAACTTCCTGGGACTACCTACCTCCCGAGATTCGAAACGAGATCATTGGTCTCCTGCCAATTCTCGGCGGGAGGTGCAGTCAGCTCGCGACCGTTTCCCGAGCTTGGCAATCAATTATCGAGCCGCTCAACTTTGCTGAGATCAGCCTGACGCTACCGCGCCTCACCGACCTCAACTCTCAAGCTCTTCTGTTCCGAAAGAGAAACCAGATTCGCTATATCTGGTTTCGGGTGGAACTGAAGCAGTACGATTGCAGACATTGTGCGAACACTGACCGGGACCTTTGGGGCTTGGACAATATCGACAACCAATTCATCGCGGATGCGTTTGAAAGCCTGTTCACGACACTGAGCACATGGGAGCCTCGTGGTGACTTGGTCCTCGATATCAGTGTCTACTCGCCCAGTGACAACCAGCACTGGTTCAAGTACCTAAGCTTCTGCCCAGATGTCAACCTAGGCAAGTGGCCGTCTCGCCATGGACACGAACAAGGAACCAGTCTGATGAATGACATGGCTCATGGCTGGGTTGCCGGACAGCAGGTCCTTGCTCCCGATGAACTCGCCATCGAACTTGTATTTGGAGAGATCATGGGCGAGGGGCCATTCAACGACGAGGAACCCGAGATGCAGTGGTGGCGCGGTCTGCCCTTGGTACCCGTCGTCGGGGTCGTGCTCCTTCGCCAGCAGACCCGCCGACGATGGAAGCCGGTTGCGCTCGCCAATATGCTCACACGGTTCCCAAACATGAAGGAACTTTGTTACGAACCCTGGAGAGAGTGGTGTGGAATTGAGATGCAAACTGATAAACGCAAGTTCAATCTAGTCGACGCAGCCGCTGGCTAACTAGAAACAGGCAACCAGACGCTGATCGAATCCTTCCCCAGGACGGAATTGTGCAAGCTAACGATATTCGAGAACTTTAACGAGGCTTACCCAGAAAGATATTCCCATTGTCCCGCTATCAGGGTGCCGAACCCGGCCGTGAGCCAGAAACTTGCCCGCGCCAGCCTGCACCTCACGATGCTATCCGCCTCTTTCATGGCCGACGCCGGTCACTTCTTCTTCTTCGCAGCGCGTCAAGATTCATGGACGTGGGATAAGCTCACTTCACTGACGCTGACTTCGAGGGTCCTCACTGACGATGCGGACCCCTTGGATATCAACAACATGCTTCGAGACGCCGCTGCCGCAGCGCTCAAGATGCCGAGACTTGACACAATGGAGTTATGGAACGGTAGACGGGGTATGGCAATGCTCTTTCGCTACCAGAGGGCTCAAGATGGGCAGCCAGCCATCATCACCATACGGGGGACGTCGGAGCTTACTCTAGGGATTGCGGTTACGCAAGCTTGGGATGTGGTCGCTCACCGGCACTGCCATGGCAAGGTCGTCGTGCAAACCTCTTCGATCGATCCAGATGGGATTCGATGCCATGGTGATGCGATCCTCCAGCTGAGACTTTCGACCGAGGTCGCTAGGCTTGTCTCGCTGCGGCAGATCCTCAGCGAGGATCGGGTTCGGGTTCGGACATGAGACTATCGCTATCACCATCACCATCACCACCACTATCATTATCATCATCAACATGCAGAAGAATTGGTGCAATGATCGAGTTTTGGTTTCAGCCGAGTCCAGTTGTCTCGGCCTACTTATCCAGGACACCACGGAAAGGTACTCGAACGTCGTCCTGGGCTACTTAGCACCTCCACTCGACTGAAGAGAGCTTCGCAGGCAGGGAAAGCATATACAAGTGTTGTAGCGGCAAAGAGACAAAGCAGAACAATAATAAAGAGTAAATTTACATACCAGTCTAACCCCGGAATTCGCCGAAGCCTCGGCGAAGGGCCGCGAGGGCTGCTTCGGCCGCGATCTCGACCTGGAGAAAACGACGCCAATCGTCCAAATGCAGACGGCCAGCGAGGACGGCCCTGGAAGCGACGATGGTGGCGTGGCTGGCTTGATCGTGGACGATCTCGGCGTTTTGTGTAGCGAGGCGGCGGGAGGGTCCTGGTCCTGGCCTATCAAAGTATGTCAGCGGCTATGAAGAAGAGGCATAGAGAGAACTAGGCGAGAAAAATGGGCAAATTTGCTTACATCTTGGCGAGGATGTGGTAAGGAGGAGAAGAGCATCGAGGCGGTGGTGGACAAGGGGATCATAGTATTCATCAGCTCATTCACTAACTGCAATGATAGCAGGAACATCGCAGGTATGGCTCTTTAGGCAGTGGCATCTCTAGATCTACTATTAGTCTAGGAAAGAAATCCTGGGGCGGTCTTGGGATTAAGAGGCTTAAAGTCGTTCTTTCTTTAGCATCACTTGTGGGTGGGAAGTTAGCAGGACGTCCTTGTCAACACCAATATGCGGAATGCCTCCTGAACTTGATACGGAATTTTAATATTAGCCAGCGCTATGGACGCGAGCCAAACCATTATGATAAGCACTGAATCCAAAATATTAATAACTTCGACTTCTACCGGCAAAAACTCGCTATCTGAATATGGCTGGCCTAGAACTCCCCAAGACGCTCAGGATTCACCGTTAAATATCAATGGTTCTGCTGCCTTATTTGAAAACAGCCGGAGACCTTTGATGTTTAAGAATGGCGGGAATTTAGAGCTTTTGGCAGGCATTATCTCCTTGTTTTCTGGTGGTGGTCGCTGATGTCCTTCCATGAAGGAGTGGTATCAAGCGTAACCGCCTAGGTGGTGGTAGTTGTGAGAGTCATGATGAGGGTTTCGTGCACGTTGTTTAGCAAAGAATTAGCCAAAGGATATAGAGGCTGCTTAAATCTAGTCGTAACCTGGCAGTCATGGTATGATAGATATCTTGCCTATTTGGATTACCATCGACATGGACTTGGTGGGCTTGCACTAGTGATTGATTCCTTTCCTTATGGGGATAGTGGTCAATGGCTGTGTGGTTGTGCAGAGGGCACTAGTTACACGCTTATCGTGAGTTGATGATATTGGGTTGTATCATCCATCCAAGCAGCGGGTATGTTTAGAAGGAGATGTAGACGAGACTTGGCAATTTCCGAAGTCACTAGAGCAATTGACCTGATCTATCAGTTATCAGCTGTTTTTGATATCCTTGCTATATCTTGCTAACGCCCTTGAACTATCCCTGGTTAATCACACCAAAAGGAGGAAATAACCAAGATTCTTATCTGCAAAGTCCATAAGGAGTAACGGATCAACCCATCAATTGCGGAGAGCAATCGCCTTGTGGGTTCCCGTTAATCGTTTTCCCCGCTTATCTCGGTAGGTAAAACTCTACCACAACAATTGGTATAGACTAAAATACCTTAAATTGAAAGAGCGGCTGATTGAGAACCATCACAGTAGAATACAGAGAAATGGTGGTTATCTAACAGCTGAAGACGGTGAGACCCTGCACTGCCAAAGATCTTCACTACGCGCATGTATAAGTAGCAAACGCAGACACACTTATCGTCATCGCGCCGCCACCTTCAGAGCTTGGAGATAGCATCGTCACAAATATGCTGTCCAAGGCGAAGGCGTATCTGCATGTGGACTACCAGCCCGGCGAGAGGCGTCTGGTTCAGAAGATTGACTTTTCTATCTTGACGTTTTGTTGTTTGAGTTACTTTGTCAACTATGTACGTGGGCGTGCCAACGCTGGTGGTTGTCGATGCTAATTGCTGCAGCTCGATCGCAATAACATCAACAATGCATATGTTTCCGGAATGAGGGATGAGCTTGGGTTCGAGGGAGATCAGCTGAACCAGATCATGACCTGCTTTACTGTCGGGTGGGCTACTATCTTCATCTAATGAACAAGCATCTCATTCTAACGTCCAACACAGTTATATTATAGGCCAGGTCCCCTCAAACCTCGCCCTTCAGTACGTCAAACCTTCTATTTGGTTTCCGCTTCAGATAGTTCTCTGGGGCTGCCTGACCATGGTCACCGCCTCGGTCGAGAATCCGCAGTCCATCATGGCAATCCGCTTCTTCCAGGGCATGTGTGAGGCATCTACCTTTGTCGGCACGCACTACGTTCTTGGTTCCTGGTACACCAAAAGAGAGCTCGGGAAGAGAAGCGGCATATTCACGGCTTCTGGTCTGGCGGGGACGATGATAGGAGGCTTCATCCAGACGGGTATTCACTCGAGTATGCATGGCAAGAATGGGCTGAGCGGTTGGCGTTGGCTGTTCATCATTGACGGGTTGATCACTATCCCTGTTGCTGTCTACGGCTTCTTCTTGTTCCCGGATACACCGCATACAACTACAGCGTTTTACCTCTCCGAGGAAGAACGAGCTCTGGCAATCTCCCGCATCCCTCCAGCTGAAGAGAGACCTCGTCTCACCTTTGGCTACGGCAAGATGGTCCTCACCTCGTGGTTCTGGTGGGGATTCGTCATTCTCTGGATCATCGCGGGTGAGACCGAATCCTTCAGCACCAACGCCCTCTTTGCCCTCTTCCTACAGAACCACCCGACCAACAAGTACACCGTCTCCCAGATGAACAACTATCCAAGCGGTGTGCCAGCAGTGGGCATCATATCTACGCTATTCTGGGCAACATTGACAGACTTTTTGGCTGGCAAGCGATATCTCGTCGGATACTTCATTGGTATAACAGGCATCGCGACGTCTGTGATGATCCTGGTTGCTTCCAAGGACCCAACGAACACAGCTTCGACTACAGTTGTCTTCGCAGCTTATTACTGGGCCGGGTCTGTTTATGCGTGCCAGGCCACCTTCTTTGCCTGGTGTAACGATGTCCTGCGGCATGAGTCCGCCATGTTCCGCGGTATAGTGCTTGCCGGAATGAACACAGGCAGTAACGTTGTCAATGCCTGGTGGAGTATAGTCTTCTATGGTGCATCCATGGCACCGTGGTTTATTGTGAGTTTCCATTATTTCGCACCCCGGTTCATGGAGAAGTGCTGACTTGCCTGCTCAGCGGGGAATGTGGGCAATGATTGCTTGTAGCACTGCCATGATCATTTGGTGTGCGGCTTTGACGTGGAAGACTCACAAGTACATGAGCAATGCGGCTATTGCTTACGGGAGACAGAGTCTAGAACATGATGAGCAAGAGGTAGGAAAGGCGGAGGCATAACTAACATGTCTTGCGAAGTGCCATGTCAGTTGGCTATGATCTTTTGTGCTATTTAATACGACAGCCTTTGATATGATTCCAATATCATTATTTAAGTATGGCAAGAAGTATGTCCACGATACGAGCAACAATGATACGTGTCGGCTTACTTATATTCAGTAACGGCTAACTACTTGTCCTACTGCGTCTTCCGAATGACTATCAACAATGCGCCATTTAAACCATTCAACCCGTCAGAAAGCAAAACGCCAAATAGTCATTCCCTTGAATGCCCCTTCCCGTAACCCGTGGTATCTGTTCCAAAGACCAGCCAGAGTTCTTGTACCAGTAAACGATCGTTGTGAAACGTAAGTATCCACATGTAAAGCGATTGTGACCTTTTTATAAACTCCGATAAACAGACGTTCTATCGTGCAAAAAGAAATATGTAATTAAGAAGTGAGAAAAGTGATCAGGAGTCGGATATGACCGGCGTGGTTTAACCGTAGAACCAGTAGAGGGTGGCGTAGGAGGTGCTGTCGGTGCCCTTGGCCTTGCAGCCGTGAGAAGCACCACCAGCGGTCGAGACGCGGTAGACGTAGCTGACACCTTGGCTGCCACCGGCATCTCCGAGGTAGAGCCAGTCGACGGCGCCGGTGCCTTCAGGGCCAGCGGGAGCAGAAGCAGGAGCCTTGATGCCGTCGATCTTCTTAGCGATGAGGAGCTGGTGGGCCTTGTCGAGGTCAAAGGTAGGGACGCCAGCAGCGTTGAAGTAGTGGTGGCCAAGGTAGGGGACGCTGGAGCGGATGCTATCGACCCTGAGAGACTGCTCGGTGGGAAATGGGTTGGTGAGGGATGCACCGACGCCGTTCTCGTTGAGGTTCAGAGGGATCTTGCCCATGTTGACGACATCGTTAGGGAGGGACGCCCATTTCTCTGCACTTAGAGATGAGCGGCTCTGGCCAGGGTAGAGATGGGTAACGTCGTAGAGCACGGCCAGAGCACCAATGGCAGCAGGGGAAGCACCGGCGTCGGCGCAGGTGTAGTTCTGGATACCATAGCCAAGGGCAATGTGCTTTAGAGTCACGTCTTGAGGAGGGCTAGCGAGCTCCAGGGCTATAAGTTGTGTTAGTGAAACTGAAGGCTTTTTGTGTAAGACTGTAGCTGAGTTGAGACTTACCACCACCGTTGACAGGAAGGACAGGCGCAGGCTTTCCAGGCTTGCAGCTGGAACCTCGACCGAAGATGGGAGCAGGTGAAGCCAGGGCCAATGCAGCTGAGGCAAGGACAAGAAGGGAGTTGGCGAGCATGTTGAAACTTGAAGGTGATGGTGATGATTGATGCGATGAGATGACCGAATGCAATTCTGAGACGCCGGACTATGACAGTGCGTTTAAGGAGGTAAAAGATGGTGTCGATCGTGTCTATATCACCAACAGCAACAGTGACAGTAACAGCTGGAGAGACAGTAGAAAGAGGCAGCAGCAACAGGCGGAAGAGCGCGGTCTTGTTATACAGCCCGCGGCAACAACAAGTACAAGGGCGGCAATGCTAATAATAAACGCAACGAGCAAGGGGTCTCAGTGGACGGGGCGTGTCCACCTGGGCGCTTATATCGCGAGTGGGTGTGGTGTGGTGATGGGCGAAGGGTGTTGTGCAGGAAGCGGGGGATGAGAAAAGAAAAAAGAAAAAGCAATAGTTTTCCAGACGAAGGAATGGGTTTAGGAATAGAAGAGAGAGAGAGAGATTGAATTGTTTGAACTTGTTGATTGTGCTTCAATGGGAGGATACTGGGAGAGTTTATATAAAACACCAACGCAGCTGCTAACTGCGAGTTACTGCGCCCTACCCAGGCAGATCACAAAACAGACGAAACCGAACAAACATAACCGTCCTCCAGAGTCAGACGAAAAGAGCAAACAGGGACTAGGGCCTCGAAACGCGGGCGGAGGCGAGGCCGTTGATCCTTGTAAGTGGAGAGTGAGTGCCCGCAACGCTTTTCGCTTGCAATCCAGAGAGGATCGTGGACGGGCGGCCGCGTTGAGAGGCGACCCTAGCGCGGAGCGATGTTCTTTTTTAGACGTGGAAGCGCAGGGGTCAGATGTATCTCGGCTTTGGTGTTGCCGTCCCCAAGAAGTCCAAAGGGTGTTGAGACAACAAGACAGGAATTGGCTAAATAGACGGGTTAATTGCAGCTGTCTAGAACTGAGCTCGCCGCTACGTTAGAAGGATCATGGCTGTGAAACCTCGACTCACCCATTATCTGGACTTGTAACCAACGCAGTATCATCCTTGGCTCGAAGGATCCAGCTCACGCCCGCCAATAAGTAATAGTGCCAACCCAACAAGACACGGCCACGATGCTACCGAGCAAGAATGGATTCCATGTGCAAACATGATCGATATTTGAGTCCTTGCAAGGGCAGGGGTTCTAAGCTGCATGTTTCTGATAGTCTCTCACCTGAAGAACAGACAAAGGTAAAAAAGCAAGAGTCAGGAAAGGGGGAAGAATGCAATTTATCTCAAACATAGACTACCAGGCCCTGGCAGTTTCAGCTCGTCTAGCCAATGCTACTGTAGGATACAGCCGATGTCACTTGTGGTTCATTTCCACTGCATGACTCCCTCTTCTGCGCATTTGAGCGAGAGTATGAACATGATCGCTCTATGAAGTAAGAAATGAAAGGAAGTGAAGAAAAACAAAGAGAAGAGACAAACCTTGGGGAAATTACGCGCTCACAAACGCTTCTCAAGCTCTGGTTGGCTCGTTCTCGCGCACACCCTCTCCCCCCGGGGAAGCGTTGCAGTGGCTTGCGGCACGGCGACGGGAAGACGTTGGCCCTTTTTTTAATTGTCCATGGAGCTGGAGCTCTATCTGGTTTAGCTGGGAGGGTTCCCAGGTCCTTAGCTGGCTGTATTAACTGGTCAGAGTATCATTGGCTGTCCATATCGAGGAGTTGACTCGAGTTGAGGGTGGTTGGCGGAGGACGAGAGACTCAATAGTTCTGCAGTAAACGCGTGACGGTGTAGATTGGTTATTGCGCTTGTGACACTCTGGTGAGATTATATGCGGATACAGTCAAACTGCAAGTAATCAGAATTACCCAACTTGGACAGTAAGCTATTCCAGGATTACTTGTGTCACCCTAAACTTGCTGCATTCTTACCCTGCCACCTTAGAACCATAACGCTCTGCTCTTATAATAAGTTTCTACTTATACTATGGGGTTATGTTTATGTACGGATTGTGCAGATCTTGTACCCGCTTCCCGTACACTGGAACGCATATCGCTTCGCTTGTTGGGCCTATGCCACTTATTGGTCATGGCAGCGCTTGGTAGGCCGTTCACTGGCCCAGCGAGGCTTTCTTTATCAGCGATCTCTTTTTGATCTTGTTGGTTGTGGATAGCAGTTGGTTGTGGATTGATTATGCTTTGAAGCAGGTTGTGTATTACCAACTGCTTGTCAGGCAGAGTGTATTGGCTTACCAACAACACTGTCCCTCGGAATCTATGACATAACATCATATGATAGATATTACAGACGTTGGTGACATGCAATGCGCTGTCACTCACTGCAGCTGCGGGGGATGAGGCCCCCGTGTGTGCCTGCGTGAAAGCGGCCCCACATGTCCATGACATCGGCCCAGCGACCGCCAAAAACAACACCGACCACCGACCGACTCTCCTCCATTCTCCGTCCTGCTCCGTCTCCGCCCCAGTCGTCGTCTTCCGGCATCGACAACCGCCCATCATGTCTCGCCGTACCCCCAAGGGCGAGTACATTGAGACCGTAAGCGTCCCTCGCCCTCTCAATCCTGCGCCCGTGCTGACTCCGCCCGCTGTAGGACACAGGCAACAAAGTCGCCCGTAAAGCCGTCCTCGTTGGAACCCAGAACATCATGCTCGGCGGCAAAACCGTCATCCAACCCGAAGTCATGATCCGCGGCGATCTCGCCCGCACCGTCTCCTCGTCCTCGTCCGGCAGCGCGCCAGCGAACAACACCGCCGTGGCCATAGGCCGCTACTGCTTCCTCGCGCGCGGCGTGCTGCTCCGTCCGCCGGGCCGCATATACAAGGGCGCCTTCACGTACATGCCGCTGCGCATAGGGGACCACGTCTTTGTCGGCCAGGGGACCGTCGTTCAGGCTGCGGCGGTGGGAAGCCACGTGCAGATCGGCAAGGGGTGCGTTATTGGCGAGTTTGCCATTCTGAAGGACTTTGTCAAGGTCTTGGATGGCGCCGTTGTGCCTCCCAGTATGGTTATTCCCAGCTTCTCGATCGTCGCGGGTCAGCCGGCGAGGGTTATCGGGGAGATTCCTGAGGGCGGGTATGATGAGTTTGAGTTGAGGGATATGTACAAGACGGTTGGAAACAACCCTCAGCCTCCGGCGCCATGATCAAGTCGCAAGATCTCTTCAACACTGCGGAGAGTGGGGATAGCAGCCAAGAGAAGCACATGCATCCTGATTTAGGGCAAGGAAGAGTTTATTATCTCCCAGAAGACATGAGTTGGTGCCTCACCTCACGAAGCGGATTTACGATCGGACTGAATCTTCAATCCAGCAATAGTCCAAGGGACGATCCCGATGAGAGGAACAAGTTGGAACACTGGAAACTCATCATCATTTTTCGCAAGGAACTGCTTCAGCACCTGCAGATCGTCAAACGGTCCGCTCAACGCCTCCGAAGACAGTTGGTGTCAAATATAACGGCAGCATTAAATAGCAAACATGGAATGGGCGTGAAGGCGAAATATGTCAGTTATTGCAGAATTTAGACAATCGTTTAATGATACCCTTTTGTGCGCTGTTTCTTCCCCTGCGTCGATCATCTTGCTCGTTTACCAGTGAATACTCTTTTCCAACGCGGGGGCCGATTTCACTCGTGACAAACGCACTTCGACCCACGATACCAACGAAGCAGAACTACATTCAGTAATCCGAAGATAATGCTTGTTTGACACGGTCCACGTATTGTACAAATACCGTGTTCGATTCGAATACTTCTTGGTTTGCATCGACTGCCACTCCTCTATATAAAGGAAGAGTCTCGCCCTCGATCTCATCTCACAAGCATCAGCCAGGCACACCCCATCGCCAGACTTACCATCCCTTCACTGGTAAATCAAGCAACCATGGCACCCCCCGAGCTCCCGCGCAAGCTCGTTACCGTTCTTCCGCCTTGGTGCGTGGTAGCCGGCGATAACACCGTCTCCCCCGAGTCAGAGCCTGCCCCAAGCCCCTTCTGCCTCACTGTCCCTCATGCCATCCGTCGCAACTCTCGTCTCTGGGATGAACTCGGCAACACTGATGAACTCGACAACCGCGGCCTCAAGAACCGCATCGGTCCCATCTGCGATGAGATTAAGTACTACCAGAAGCACGACAAGAATGAGCTCTACGGCCTCTCCAAGACCATCGTCATCAAGTATGGCGAGACTGCTCTTCGCGTCATCCGCCGTGTCTGGGATCTTCACCTCGTCTACAACCATCCCCCTGAGATCCCCGGCAATGACCCTGGCGTCTTTGATCAGAGCACCTGGCTTGCTACCATCCGCGACACTGTCCTCTACCGTATGCACGTCCGTCTCCTGCGCAGCCAACTTGACAAAGCCCTCGATGCCTAGTACGCCGAGGATTTCAAGGTTATCAACCACGACCAGCTCAAGAAGGGCGTGTACATCACCGACGTCCTCGTCCAGGAGCACCGCGACCGAGTCGAGCGCGCCACCAAGGAGCGCGAGGTCTTCATCGGCATGGTCGAGGAGCTCACACAGGAGTCTCTGACTAACCTGCCCGGCTTTAAAGCGACCGCCCTCGGAGCCGCACCCCTATCCTCCCTGAAGCGCTGCGCCGAGACCGCTGAAGCCTTCTACAACGTCTCCGACGAGGAGGAAGACATCCTTGAGAACGACGACGAGAGCGACATGCGATACTACCAGGCGTTCCAGCTGTGGCACATCGCAGCTCGGGCTGCCATGACCTGGGAGCCGCGCCGCCCTGGAACGCTCCAGGACGTCCTGAGCATGTACTGCGATGACATTCTTCGACGTCGCAAGATTGAGAAGCGCAAGCGGAATGCTGAGTTGCGAGAGCAGCTTGAGGCGATTCTGGGAGACACCCGTGGTGAGCAGGTTGGAATGGGTAGCGAGGCTGAGGAGAGTGAGGATGAGTCTGAGGATGAATCTGATGAGGACGAGGATGAGACCAGCGATGAAGATGAGGATGACGAGGACAGCGACGACGACGGTCCTTACTTTGGGCACTACACCACTTGAAGGGATTCAGTCACAAGCGACATCAACGCCTCGACGTTTTTACAAGGAGCCCATGGCTCAAGGCGTTCTAACTTTTGAAAGGGAATCAACATCAAAGTCCACAAAGGATTTCGGGATCAGCATCAAAGTCTAAAAAGGGGCTTCCAACAGTGACCTGAAAGGAAAGGTCAACAGATGGTTACAGGATGAAGGGATATGTAACCACAAACGTTATTTACTTGCTATATCATGAATGAGGATGCTAGCTTTATAATTAATTTCCCATGATGCACATCGGTGATACTCTCCATGGCTCCACAGAGTTTGTTTCCCCAATGTATACTACCGTATACTTACTGTCTGGCGATGGCTCTCCCCAAGCCACACACCCACTCAAAAAAAGTAACCTTTTTCTAAAGCCAATCTAAACATAGTTCAAATCATCGACTTCGTAAATCCCATGATCAGCTTTTTTTTTAAACTTCCCTAGTAACCCACCCCCTCGCGCCAGCAGGGGAAAGGGTGCAAACGGCCGCTGGTCGGCCGGAAGGGAACGGGGGAGAACTAGTCGGCATTAGAAATAGCGAAAGCCGGACGAAGGCCGTTGAGAAGCGATCAAGTGCGGGTGAGTGAAGATTTTACCCGAAGCGGTTATGTTTCAAAGAATATGTTTCTACGTGTAATGGCTGGGAACTGGCATCGACGGAACCAGTAGCTGAGGGGTGTCAGGGACCATCACGAGGCAAATTGCACGAAAATATGGGTTGAAAGGTTATATGATTAAGTATTCTAATCGGTGACTCTATCAAGAAGCCCGTTCTAGGCGGTGAGCCCGAGGCAGTCCCTCGATGCTCTTTGCTCTCGACTGTCTAATAGACCGGGGGTATAGTCCGTACTCCAAATAAGCAAGGCATCTGCTGATGTGATGCCGTGAAACAAAAACTATTCCTGCCCTGTCTTTGTATGTGTAAAAACTTTTTTTATCGTCTAAACGCCTGGAAACAGATGTAAATGCTCTAAAATTGCAAAAGCTCTCCTCTTTTTTCAAGTCATGCCGTGTCGTCGTTAATGGTGTAGCGGTGAGTAGTGGAGTTGTGTATCGTGTGCAGAGCCTTAGAGATAAGGATTGCAGTGGGGATCGGAGATAAGGGAGTCATTTGTGCGTGTGGGCTGGTGACACACTCATAGAATCTGGCGCGCCTTCTCCTCGGCAAAAGCCTTGCGGCTCATCATCAGAACGCGCTCAAAGCCTTCACGGCCCTTGACGGCGTTCTCGCGGAATCGGGAAACCATCGTGTCCTCGATGCTGTTCTTGATTCGCTGCCAGCCACCACACAGAGCAGTGATGTTGGCGTTCTGAATGAACTGAGTCTGGTGGTCTCCCATGGGCTTGTAGACGCACTCCTCCTGGACGTTGACGAGGTTGCTCCATGTCAAATTCTGGCTGACCATCGTGACGGTCTTGTTCATCGGGTCAACGTAGCTGGCCTCGTACATGAAGCTCTCGTCTCCTGTGCCTCCGATGATAGTCTTGATCCAGTCGGGAACGGTTTGCTTGCAGGTGATGAGACGCTCCGTACGCAGAATACCGGTCGCAGGGTCGACTTCGCGGGAGAGGGTATCGACGGCGATGACATGCTCAGACTTGTTATTCCATGGGCCGTACTTTGTCCAGTTGGCTGTGGACACCTCATCCCAGGAGTAGTTGTAGGTCACGCTGTTGCTGAAGACCTTCATCGTGATGGTTCGCGGGGTTGTGTGATGAAGCGATTGAGTTGCTCGCGTGGGGAGTCAGAAACTTTTTTTTTTTTTTTTTCCTTTCACGTGTAGAAGCTACAAGCTTTTGGTGGAATCAAGGAAGGGGTAGAAGACTCTTTGTGATGGTGAGTCGAAAATCGGAAGATGAAACGAAAGTGAAAGGCGCTTCCGTAATATATGTCGCAGTGAATGAAGATAAAGCAAGATCTCCGGTGGCGATCGAGAGTGACGGAAGTGAGGGTAAAGATGAGCGACGGGCGTTGAATGGCGATGCGGCCCTTTTTAATTGGGGACACCGACTCCTCGACAAAAAATATTCCATGTGAAGAGTCTGGCTTCGCTGTCGCCGGCCTTCGGCTCAGGGGCCCGAGCGTATCCGCAGGGCAACGCTAAGCCCGATGTGGCAGCTTTCTAACTCTTTGGGGAAAAGCTTCTCGATCGCGATAAATCATCGGGATATTGAGACGCCCCAATTGGCCCGGTCTGCAGGAGGACGTCGGAGGTGGAAACCCTGGTCTCGTGCCAATGACTGTGAACAGTGGCGAGTGCCTTCATCATTCTCCGGTTTTTCCCCGCCGTCAATGCGAGAGCATTGGGCCAGTGTTGTCACTCACGCAAGATCGGGAAGGGATTAACACGGGCTGAGACGGTCAATTCCAGGGTCTTTTAGCTTGTGGAAGGTACAAGAATCGGTACAAAAATGGGGGCATTTACCATTGTATGTCATTATTATCATTTGTGTGATTCATAGATGGATCGATCTGGTATCCGTTGAAATGGGCAGTTTATTGCATTCGTGGTCGCAACGATGTAATTTACGTAGCAATGCATAAACCATAAGTCTAAATCTGCAGATTGATCCTAGGCTTACATAATGCTCCTGATTAATTCCATCTTATTGTTTGTTCATGCTTCATTTCCACATGGCTGTCCAACACCCCGAGCATCTAAACCACAAATATATGTATATTTTATTTTTATGAGAAATCGTTAACATTTCTGTAACTTTAAATCATCTTCATGGCCAGACGCGTCCGTTAAGAAGGAGGAGGGTCGTATTTCAGAGTCCTTCTCGCTGTCCACTGTTTTGCTTCACAACACCCCCAGATGTTATATCTAGTAATCATCACCACGACTGATGACCTCCTTTACGGTCGGTCGAATCAAGATGGTATGCTCACTCTGAGCTGTGAAACTGCCTTTCTTATCACACAAGGGCGGGTAGGCTTCGACAATACCGGCGTTGACCAGACTGTTGAGCTGTGAGAGCGTTAGCTATAGTTCGTTCCTTTGCGGGTCATCATGCACTTACTCCGAGTAGATACTTGTCCTGGCCAATACGGTCTAGGTATCGGCGACAGAACGGCAAAGTGCCAAAGTTCTTGTTGATGACGTTGAGCAGCGACTTGGCTGAGCTCAGGCGCAGGTCAACGTGCTGCCCGTCTCCACGCTTGGCATAGTGCGACGTCTCCATGTCGTCGCGGACGTATCCGTTGCCAGTGCTGCCAAAGGTCTCAATAGCGAAGACATCGCCCTCCTCCATCTTGGTCTGGTCGTTGCTCTTGACAATGGGCACAGCCTTGGTGCCGTGGATGCTGTAGGGCAGGATGTTGTGACCTGTGAGGTTGCGGATACTCTTGACGGGGTATGTAGTTCCGTCAATCTCGACCTCGAAACTCTCCATGGTCTCTTGGATGACGCCTCCGATCTCTCCGACGCGGGCATCAATACCTGCCTCGCGGATACCGGCATTGGTGGCTTCCTTGACGGCTTGGATGAGGTTGTCGTATTTGTTGTCGAAAGACATGGTAAAGGCAGAGTCCACAATGCGACCGTTCACATGAACGCCAAAGTCGACCTTCATTACGTCTTCTTGCTTCAGAACCATCTTGTTGCCAGCATTAGGGGTGTAATGTGCGGCGCAGTGGTTAAGACTAAGACCGCAAGGGAAACCCATACCACCCTTGATGCTGTCACCCTCCTCCAGACCAGGGTGTCCAGTCAGGGCGCGAACGCCATCCTCAATGCCCTCAGCAATCTCGGTCAAGGTCTGTCCGGGCTTGACATTCTTCTGAGTCCACTGGCGCACCTGGCGATGAATCTCAGCGGCCTCGCGGTAATCGGACAGGAAGTCGCTGTTCAGGTTATCGAGATGGCGCTTCTCCTCGTCGGTGGTACGGTAGTTGTTCTCGTCCTTGTATTCAACCTCCTCTCCGTGAGGGTAAGACTTGTTGGGGAACAGCTGGCTGACCTGGACTCGGGGAGGGTCACTCTGGCTGGTAGGGTTCTTCTTCTTCTTCTTGGGCTTTCTCTTCTTCTTCTTTTTGGCGCCTCCTTCGGCGGGAGCTACTCCGTCGGCCTCGTCTTCCGAGTCATCACCACCGTGGTCGTCGCCGGCAGCGTCGGTCTTTGATTGCGTGTTTGCGCCGGGCTTCTGAGAGCCATCGGCCACTGCGGGGCACTGTTGTCAGTTTTGTTTGAGGCAGTCCAAGACTGCGCCGGTATTTGGCGACAGAGAAAGAAGTACAAACTCACCGTTGAGCTCCTTGAGAGCTTCAGTGGGGACTTGAGCTGCCATCTTGGCTAACTGCACGCAGGTTCAAGCTGCAAAAAAAGATAATTTGGTGGGAGGGTTGGACGAGTAGGATGTTATCACACCCCGCCATGGTTTTGGTGACAGAAATTCTAGGCACCCTGTGTCATTATCGCAGCGCTTCTTTTCTGTCCAGGTCCCCACCGAAGATTTGTAACACGCGAGAGGCGAGGCGGTTAGCATTGTTAGAGAACGCCGGCAGCTCAAGAAATGATTGGTTCATGAGTGCAGCCATTTACAGGCATATAAATAACGCGGAAGTGATTCGACAAGTCAGTTTTAATATTTTATCAAGTTCTTCGGCCAATATGTTGAAACTAATCGTTATGAGTGAGTGACTGAGTGTATGTCGTTGCACGACTTGTTTTTACCCATGAACCATTAGTTGCGAGATATGTTTGTTTAGAACATATCTCGATAGAAGTAATTCGCTATATGGTCGACTTTACTTGGGTAGGTATCTGCAATAATAGATCTGGCGTGATACTCTTATCAGTTGCTTATCCACGTCTGTAAACCTCAATTGTCACACTGTCAACTCTTGGATAGGACGCTGATCTTCTCCTACCAAACTCTGCAGTAATACAGAATGTACAAACGTATTACAACACCGCACCCAAACTTTCAACCGAGACGCAAACAATATTATGTCTCATACAAGAGAACGTGTAATACGATTCAGCATCTCATCGCTCCTATAGGGTATCCAAGCACCGCCCCTGCCAAAACATACCATGTCAGACATTGTATGACCTCACAGGCAGCCAAATGCAAGCTAGTCCGCATCGTCAAAACAAGCAAGGGTGAACTTAGCCACCATCATTCTCGTCGGCCGCTTCTCGCGGGCGAGCCATAAAACACGCGGCCACGCCTTCCCCCCTTTTCTTCCGCAAGCAAGAATCTGGTGATAACTTCAAGAAACTTCGTGAACTTAACAAAGCCACTGCCGCTTACGACGACATCGACTTTTCCCCACTGCGGCCGGTGCCTTGCACTTAAGAACGTCCCTTAACTTAGCGGCGCACGCCACGGGCCGCTTGATGCCCCTCTGTTAGATTTCCTGACTTCTATAAACTTGACATAACTTGCCACCTCAGTTTGGCTCGGCGCCTACAGAATAAGGCTCCTGATTCTCTTCGCGACTGAAAGAACGCTGTTTGAGCCACATGACAGGTAACCATCCAGAGGCTAATGCCTCAGCTCCCGCGAAGTCCCCCATTGAGCGCAAGCCAGTGGGAGGCATCTCACTTGAGAACCCCTCAGTCGAACAAACCCCGACTCTTCCTCAACGACCAGTTCAAGATTCAAGCGAAAAGACTGCCGAAGCTGTAAGCTGCGACACTTGCTCGCTTCCTCGACAAGCTACCTCTTCCACAAGCAAGTCTCCCCCGTCACCGATCAAGATCGACAAGACACAGCCTGAGGACTTCGAGGGCGAGCTTGCGACGAACAACGACATCCCCTCCGCCGCGACCCTCAAGAAGATCGAGAAATATATTGTCCTTGATCGACATGGAAAATCACACCCTTTCAAGACCCTCTACACTGGGAGCAATGTTGCACGACGCGTGCTCATCATCTTTGTCAGGCACTTCTTTTGTGGCGTATGTTGTAATACCTGTCCCTGGGTCGTCACAAGTTACTGATGCTCTGTTTTCTAGAATTGCCAGGAATTCCTTCGCTCTCTGTCCGAAGCTGTAACCCCTGAAGCTCTCCTGCGATTGCCAGTGAGCACCTTCATCGCCGTTATCGGATGCGGTGACCCTGCTCTCATCGATATGTACGTCAACGAGACAGGATGTCGCTTCCCTGTATACACCGACCCGACAAGGTCGATATTCGACGCCCTCGGCATGTCAAAGACGCTCCAGATGGGTGCCAAACCGGCATACATGCGCCGAAGCATGATGCACAGCATTGTGGGCAGCATAGTCCAGGGCGTCAAGCAGATCCCCACCGGAAATGTCCTCAAGATGGGTGATCAGCGTCAAGTCGGCGGTGAATTCCTCTTCGAACCGCGAGATATCCTCACACCCGTCTCGACACCCCGAGCCGAATTGGCACAGCCCATTAGCGCATTCGAGGAAGCAGAAGAGAAGGAAGCAGAATATGATGGCCACGGAAACGAGGAAAAGAGAGTAACATGGTGCCATCGCATGAAGACGACGCGCGATCACGCTGAGATTCCCGAGCTCATTGAAGTGTTGGGACTAGACCAGACCACAGCCGTTGGGAGGGACGTAAACCGCGGTTCAGTAACATCAACTCGCAAGGGCAAGGGTCGTAGCATGGCGCAGGAAATCCGGAAGCTGAGCGCCGAGAGATCTAGAACATCTAACGAGACGTGATGCGAACCCGCACAAGGGCGCTAGTTGGATTTGAGCAATTCGGAGCATTGCTGGTTTTTGTTACAGCGCTGGAGTAGGGATTCATTGGTTGTTTGGCATAGTTTGTGTTTTAGAAAAGACTGCCATGGTATGGTTAGAGAGCATTAGATGTGATGTGATATCCTCTGATATTGGTTGATAGAGTATATGAATGTTTATTTACTGCTGAAGCGTCTCCATTCATTCGTGTACCCAGCTTCCGTCTTCACGACTATGTATCAATTCGTCAACCTTGAGTCTAAAGTCCATGATCTCTTTACCATTGACAAGATCATTCTCCATGGCTCTACGATCTCCCTCTTCCAGATCCTTTACAATACCCGCTCTTACATGCCTCTCCCTCAGCCTTCTCCTCGCAACCTCAAAGTCCACCTCGACGAACCAAACCTCATCCAAAAGCTCAGCCGCATCCCGCCAGACATCCTGGTCCAGTGCAAGATAATTCCCCTCGAGCACAACAACACGATGCTCCGGCTTGACGACAATGTCATCGTCACGAGGGTCCTTGAGAGCATGATCAAAGGACGGGGCGAGAATGGGTTCTGATGGAATGGGTGTTTTGGAAAGAGACTGAACAAGGGCCAGGAACTTGGGCGCATCAAAGGTGAACGCCGCGCCGCGGCGGAAGTGGGCGGTATCGGGATCTGGCATGGCCGAGAGGGCGGCGCGGGTGAGATGGAAGCCATCCATGGGGACGAATGTTGCTGGTGGAGGAGAGGAGGGGTCTGAAGATGAGGCGCGCGCGTTGATGCGATCGGTGATAATTTGTGAGAAGGTAGTTTTGCCTATCGGAGCGTGAGTATCTTGGTGTTGAGAGAATAGTGATTCAACTTACCTGAGCCGGGAATGCCAGCAACGCCAATCACTGGGGATGTCAGCCATATGTGTCAAATACCATGGCCCAGCCGCGTATAGATATACGAGAAAGTCACTTCCAAGGTACCATTCGTCGTTGCTCGGTTCGAGAGACTTCTTTTAACGACACGAGTGGGCTGCGGGTAGGTACTCACATAATCGCTTGTCCCTCGGCGTCTGCTCATATTTCTTCCACGCCTTCTCAACAAGTCTCTCAACCTGGTTCTCCATCTTTGTATGTGCTGTTGTGATGTGAGGATGAAGTTGTAAGTTGAGGAAAAGAAAGCTATCATAAGCTCGAGTGTCGTTCCTGGATATGCCCCGCGGAGAGGCATTGCCCCACGTCGTTACATCAGAGCTCTCCACCCGATGCGACGATCAAGACAAGAGAAGAATGTACTGCGTGTGGAATTTATAGCTTATACCATTATCCGGAACAAAACCATAATTCGACATTGGACTATAGCCACAGGCTCCATTGCTAAAGAGATCAACTCCGAAGTTAACGCCAACAACTCTTAATACGTAGTAGAGCCTTATAAAAGTAGCTGAAGATTGTCACTTCACTCCCAACTCCCACTGCCTTTGTCATCCAACCGCAACACCACCACCAACCCCAAGTGGGTCCTATCACCAACTCCCAAAAACTTAGTCCAACGCTTTTTCTCCCCATCTCTCACACAACCCCCAAGACTCCAGCGTTAAAATAAATAAATAAATGGACGAAGAAGACCCTCTCGCGGGCTTTGCCGTCGCAGACGTATCCTCTGACGAAGCCGAGGAGCTGGAGGCCACAAAGTCCCGCCGCACAGGGCAGTCCGAGGAGGCCTGGCAGGCCATCCAGAAGGAATACACGGTAAAGGCCGAGAATGGCGATGTAAGATACCCCATTCAACATTCCCATACGAGTGCTAATATGAGGCAGATCTACCAAAAGATTAAACTGCCGCTTGGCCCTGGTGCCTCCAAGATGGACATCCAGGAAGTAGTACATGCCGTTGAAGAGCACTACTTCTTTCGTCGTTACACCGAAGCTGAGAAGCTGGCCACCGATATTCTGGTTGCCAGTGATGGACTTGACCTAGATTCAAGGCAATTGTTGGAAACATACCAAGACAAGTGTCACCAGAAAAATAAAAAAGCTTGAGCATATTCCCATCACGTACTGTATACACGAAGAGACTCATACAGCTTGCTCAATTGCGCTGGGACTATCTCATATCGTACAAACATGTCCCTTAACCGCTTTTGTTGCCTTCTAGACAGGCATATCTCCAACTTGGCCTCCAGAATCCGATGTCAAGTAGTTATAGCATCGGGTACCCGAACCCCTGAGCCAAAGTCATCCATTACGCCAAGCCGACCTACAAGCCTCTTAAATATACTTGGTCACAGAGCCCCGCGATCTACCAATAACTGTTGCGAGGACGAGGACCAGTAAAACTGCCCTGGAAAGCAACAGGCTTTGTTGCGAACCGGGAGGAGCTCAAGCCCCTGAGCGCTCCAGGTTCAGAGCCGGTGACTGAGCAGGTTTGATTCTGTGAAACCACAGCCGGGGAAATGATGCGACACTCGTCGCTCTTGGTGTTTGCATGGCTGATCTCGGAGTCAGAGTGCTGAGTCTCCTCGACCTTGGCTGAATTTTGCGCTCCAGTCAAGTGAGAATGTAAACTGAAGTGTAGACTCACCAAGGACCGAATTGCTTTCATGAATTCCTGCTTAAGGTGGTCGTTGCAACCCCTGAGGAAACCCTCGCTCATCCACCTCTCGAAGATGGCATCATTGATTCCGGCAATTTCATCAGCACCCAAACTTCTCTCTGTGCGGATGTGTGAAACGACTTTCTCAACCAGGCGTATCACATGCTTGGAAGTTTCATCAATACTCGGAATCTGGTTGTTCTTAACGAAACCCCATCCTTCGTCCATTGAAATCAAGGTTTCTGACTGCTCGACGGTCGTCGGAGTAGGAACTTCAGAAACGCATGTGGGGCTAGGAGCAGCGGATATCGTGCGTTTAGTGATTGCTGTGGAACCAGAAGCCTTGATGTCAATATCGTCCGTCTGAGGATGTTCTGTTGTTGGGGTAGCAGGATCGCATGCCATAGATTTAGTAGTTTCAGTAGAGCTGAAGGCGTTGATATCTGCGTCGTTCGTGGTGTTCGTCTGGAAATAGTCTGTGTTTTCCTGCTTCTGATGCAGACGGACTGCCTGCTGGGCAAGCGATAGACAATGTTTGAAATTTCGTGCCTCTTCCGTTGTATCGAAGCGAAGATAGTAAGGCCATTGCATGGCTTTTACTTTGATAACACAGTAGTCGCCATCAATAATAGGCTTGTCGATGGCATTAGCATTGTGGATCTTATCCCTTTTCAAATCGCTACGAAGTTCCAGGACACCCTCGTTCTCCGATATACGAAGCCTGATAGTGAGCTTGGTGATGTAACTAAGAGCTTTGTTCTTGCCAGGTACTATATGGCACTGTCCGCTGCCCGCAACATATTCCGCAACGTTGAGCGCTGAGGGAGCCTTGTAGATGGTGAAGGTTAGATGCAAATGAGACGTGCCATTCATAGATAGGACAGATGCAAGAGTGCCGTCCGAATAAGTGCCATTTGCTGCAATGTCTTTTGCAGAGGTGCTGTTGGCAGATGAAGGCTTTTGTGGAGCGGCAGAGGGAGCTGATGAGCTCTGCGGAGGCCCCCGTTGCGCTATAGTTGGTGAATCTACCTTGCAATCACTGATCAAACTTTGGACAGCGGGTTCCTAACCGGGTGTCGTCGGCTTGAATGGCCTATAGCCTTCGACGTTCTCAGACTTGGAGGAAGACGCAAATTCATGGGAGGTAGAAGGAGGAGGCCGGGCACTAATCAAACTGTCAATCGAAGGCTCTTATGTCACGGTATGGATGACTGACCTCTTCGCTTCGAAGGTTTTAAGGACCTCTGTGGCTTCTCTACGTGCCCAAGGGCGGGCGTCATAATCCTTCAGACCCTCCATCTGTTGGGACTCTTCATCATCAATCTTGATGTTCCATTTGCTCTTGAGCTGGACCTTTCGATGCTTGGAGAAGTGGTCGGTCCCGTTGTTGCAGGTTGGGTTATAAGAGGGCCCTCGCTTTTCCTCCACGCTGAGGGGAAGATCCTCCTGACGCTGGCGACTCAGGTCGGTCTAAGAGAGAGAGGTTATTAGTATACATCCAGGTCTGGGGATAAACGGCGGATAAGAAAGTAATTCTTACCATACAGGCCGCCTTGACGACCTCAGGGTCAACGTTGTCACTCATGGTGACTTTAAGCGAAGGGAACGGTGTTGAGAGAGAAAGATATGGATGATGACGTGAAAGAATGAATTGTAAAGAGTGCAGTTTTAAGACCGCGACTCGATGTTTTGATATGAGGGCAGTGGAAGAAAGGTTGAAGGGGAAAATCTGAATAGGTGTTGCGGTAGGTGCAGCAGGTACGAGTCTCGCTAGCCGCTTGTGCGGAAGGTAGCAACACTTTAGGTAAAACAGCGCGATACCAATTGTGGATATTGCGTAAACGAAAGAAGCGGGTACTGTAGTAAAAGATGAGATAGCACATATGCTATTCGTAAACGGAAGGGTAGACTATTCCCCCCCTTTTATTGCTGTGGAGGAGTCTGGAGGAGACAAGATTGTACGTGCCGGTGGGAGAATTTATAGCTAGGGCAATGTGGGTTGGTAGTGATTCACTGCGCCAACGGCGGGATAAGCTCGAAAGGTAAGCTGTAGAGACAAAAGCCTAGAAATTGGGGGCGCATGGAGCCTGTTGTTGTTTCAAAAATCAAAGGCATGGGATCTATAGGTACAGTCGTGCTGCAGAGACGCGTCGACACCCGAGGCGGTAGCTGCGGTACCGTTGTGCTGCTATATGTGAGAAATCAAGCCAAGTAGTGGCTTGGACTGTTTGATTTTATCTTGTATCAATTCCGGGTCCCTGAGACGTATATGAAGTTTGCTAATACTGACATATTCCCGAGTCACCGTTTCTTGTGATACGCGAGATCACTCACGTGTATTCTCACATTGGTTACATTTGAATGGACTCTCTCCCGAGTCCTGTATGTGTTGTCTTGTGTTACGTGAAAACGGGAAAGTGAAGATATGACTAAAGTGCGCTGAAGTGAAAGAATCCAACCTGCTATCAGAACCCGCCTTGACATCCCACTTTTCCTCCGCTCGCCATATTTCCTGAACTCTGTACCAGTTGAAGATAAGGCCTCATCACAATTCACGTTCGTCTACTTTCACAATTGTCATACTTCCCTCGTCTCGACCTACTGAACTGTCTTTATTACACACTACCTACAATTTCCCCGTCGCCCAACTCTTCCCAAATTACACCACGGTCCTCGTGCATACAGAGCATGCAACATGCCAAAGATCAAGAAGAAAAGTACTTCTTCCAGAAGCCTTCCAGATTCATGAGTTTGCTCTGCTCGCCAGACTCCCCCTTAGCCTCAGCCGCCCTCGCCTTCAAATCTTCAGGAGCAGACAAGTCGTTGGGCACGCCATAGTACAAACCGCCAGAGTACTGGCAGAAACCAAACATGTACTTGACGGTCTCAAAACTCTGGTCGCCATACGTCTCCATGGTCTTCCAGTCCTCGATGGGTACAAAGCGCGCGTTCTTTCCCGTTACTGAGAAGTGGTTAGCGAAGAGTTCACAGAGATCAGTGATTCAGGAGATATGCCTTTTTCAAAGTCAGACACGAGCTTCTCAGCCGTCTTGCTAGCGCTGACACCATGGACCAGCTGTCCGTTGTACTTCTTGGGATCGAGGAAGATCCCGTGGACAAGATCGCCATAGTCGTCTCCGATGGCGATGAAAGGGATTTCATCATTGCCGCCCCAATGAGGGATACGGAGAGTAAGATATCCTTCCTCGTCAGCCTGGTATGGAAACCCCCCTAGCACGGGTGCAAACTCCTCCACAAGATGGTTCTCTAAGTACCAGCCGGGACTGACAATGTTGACAGTTTCAAACACGCCTTTACTCTTGGCATATTCGCCAACAGCATTCTTCACTGAAGCGAGTTAGAACCAAGCCACATATATCACGGGAAGAAAAGGAACATACTGTCGAAAGCTTTGTTTGGAACAGCTCCCCCAGTAATCTCCGTGACAGAAGCCATGCCACTATACACAAAGTGACGAACTCCTGCGTCGGCGGCAGCATCAACAAGGCCTTTGCCTAAATCGATCTCAGAAGGCCCGTCGGCCTGGTTCACAGACTACACAAGATGTCAGTGAATGAAGGGCCGCCGACTAACCAAGATAACTCACAGGATCATCCGAATTTGTGTTGATGAAGACACCCCAGCTGTCTTTGAAAGCCTCGATCACCTCTTTCTTAACAAGACCATCGGCCTTGACGACCTCGACGCCCTGACCAGCAAGGGCCTTGGCCTTTTCAGAACCAGGGTTACGGGTGATTGCGCGGATCTTGAAGGACCGGGACTTGTTCTGGAGGAGGGACTGGACAACAGAGCCGCCCTGGGCACCAAGCGCACCAAAGACAGTGATAAGCTGAGGAGAAGACATGATAGAGGTCTGGTAAGGAGAATCTGAAAGTTGCAAGGTATGATTGTCTTTGATTTGAGAGTCAATGATTTGAGTACTGATGGAAACGATCGCTTTCTTGTAGACATATCCTCGTTCCTTATATCTCTAATCAATAATATCCAACTCCGCAACTCATGATGCCAAGATCGTTATGCCATTGTGAATAAGTGATCTCGGGGCACGCGGCCACCGTAAGAGTCGGCAGTACAAGACATCAATTATCCCGATCGCCCACTTGCAGCAGCTGGCATGGTGAGCTGACCAACCAGAAGACTGGCAGCCGAAGATGGGTTTCTCATCATTTGAGCTGAGATCACAATAGCGGCTGTGGCTTGAATGCGCCCACTTCTGCGGTGTTAGTTGGTGGTGGATACGATTATAATTCCGCTCTAAACACTTGCATGCTAGGGAGACAGCTGCGGAGGAAGAAGCGGACTTTGGAGGGAGCGCGAAGGGCGCGGAAGACGATATGATGATTAGCATTGACTTGACGCACGTATGACCGGACTACTCTCTTGAAAGAATGTTTAGGAACAAACCGTGGACTTGCTTGGATAGATGCACTGCATATAATCAGTTGTGATTATTAAACACCCATGCTTCGCAAGCAAAAGAAATGTAATGCTTAATCCGGAGCTCGTCGTTCACCAACAGCAGTATCCACTGTTCTGTTCCTCACTGGTCTGGTGGTCTAGTGGTATGATTCTCGCTTAGGGAAAACCCTACAGCATAGCTTGCGAGAGGTCCCGGGTTCAATCCCCGGCCAGACCCTTTCTTTTGCCCGTTGCTTCCTTCACAAGAACGCTGCTGGCGGTGTGCTTCTTTTTACCCAAATACTTCATTCCTGGTGGTTCCAGGTCGGGCTCGTTTCATGATTTAAGAAGAATTGGCTGCGTTTGACTGCTGGGAATGCTCCTGAGGTCAAGAGCGCAAGCGATTAATTGGCAAGTAACGAAATGTCAACTAAGAATTTACGGAGGCGACAAAACCAACTAGATCGCTGCAATGATCCTTTCATCATATCATATATTATGTTCCTATCTTTAACTATGTAAACTCTTGATCATCCGAAATACACACATCCCTCAAACAACTCCCTGCCCTAGGTATTAAAGAAGAAACCTTGCAAATCAAGACACACGGCCGAGAACACAGGAACGGCAAGTTCATCTAAACCCCCCTCAAATCCATGACCTATCGCTGTCGCGAGTTATCTGGCAGTTCCCACCTTTGGGCTTGAGGCGTGTTAGCAGGTGCTGAGCTCGTATATCCCGGAAGCTCAGGAGGCCTGGCCTCTCCCGACATTTCTACCCGAGCATCACGACCGTCCATCTCCAAGTTCGGCCGCCACCCTCCTCCCGGCATCTCATGTTGCCCTGCCATCTGAATGGGTGGACTGGGTGACATGCTGGGGAAGGGATGAGCCTCGCGACCAGACAGTTCAGGCTGAACTCCAGTACCAGATAATTCATTGGTCCTGGACAAAGAGGAGACAGAAGAAATTGTTGTAACCCCGACAGGCTTCCGTGGTAGCGTGTCCCTTCTCTCTGGCGTTGAAGGAGAGGTAGCGACGACAGTAGGACCACCACCAGTGGTGATTTCGCTGAGTGGTAGGGTAGGATGAGGATGCTGGGCCATTCTTTGTCTTTTACGTCTGACGAAACACCAAGCAAATAACCCAGCAGCAATAAGAGCCGCTACTGGTACTGCAACACCCACAGAAATCTTGACAACAGAGGAACCATCGTCTTTGTTCTTGGTTGATGATGCAGATCCATCCGAGTTTACCCAGTGGGTAGAGGTTGCTTGAACAATTACTAGTAGACAAACAGTTAGCAAACACTCTTTGATAGGATAGCACTGGCACAGTACCTGAAGCAACAGCAAAGGTACAATGGCCATGAGCAGCAGGAACTCACCCTGCGTCCTAGAAGCACTATCCTCTGCCGTTTGCGTAACGATAGTCATGTGAGTTGAAGTTGCGTCGCCGCCTGGATTGGCCGTCCGACTGGGCTTCGCATCACTGCCGCCTTCATCGCTCTCGCTACTATCGCCCGTGGGCTTCTGTGTAGACTCCTCTGTAGCCTCAGCCGGGTTATACCACTTGGTGGCACCCGGTTGTGTGAAGCCTGCGCCCATACAGTAGGATGCGTAGTGAGATTGCATCGAGGTCAGGTCTCGAGAGCGATCGCCTGCAGAGCAGCGGGAGGTGGCACACTTGGACATGAAGCCATCAGCCTTGGAAGCCGACGCAGCTGCAGTAGCGCAGTAACAGTTGTTCTCATAGGGGTCGTCGCAACCCATGGCTCTCCCCATGTCTGGAATGACGGTGTAGAAGAGACATTCGCTGATGCAGCTGTGGCCGACGTTGTCTAGGTATGAACTGATGG
This sequence comes from Fusarium nurragi, assembly GCA_012977755.1. Taxonomy (NCBI): domain Eukaryota; kingdom Fungi; phylum Ascomycota; class Sordariomycetes; order Hypocreales; family Nectriaceae; genus Fusarium; species Fusarium nurragi. Next base: position 330,942 of record JAALXI010000066.1, read on the forward strand.
TGACACTTTCGAAGTCGGCGGATACGACATAGGGGAGATAGAGAAGAACAACTGGGAGTAATCGAACCATAGCTGCTAGTATTGTTTCTCCAACAAAGCCACTATATGTATAGAGCACGAATGGTAGTGAAGTGAATCGCTTCGTGGAATGGTTCGTAAAAAGGCTCGTGAACTAACAAGACAGAACGACTCGCACAGCCCGCAGCCGGGCACCAGCACTATATGAGCCCGGCAGGCTCTGGCTTTGAACACCCCATCGAGCGGCACGTCTATACACCGTCCTTCGACTTGGCATCTTCCTATCCTTGAAAGTTGACCTAGCCATGTAAGTGTGAGATCTGCATCGAAGCCATACCCGCCCATGCACGCAGTTCAGCGTTACTGTCAGGGGCAAAGGGCTTTTACTGGTCTCTTTGGCAGGACAGAGCGCCCATAAGGTACTGGGCTGCATGAGCTGAGCAGAGTCGGCAGAGTCACGATGCAACATGAAACCGCCATGTCTGCAAGGTGCTTGGGCGAGTGGGAGACTTGTTGAGGGTAATTTGGACTGCGGCTGTTGAACCCACGACAGCATTCCGACGGCACTTGGACAAAATAGAAGGTAACGGGATTTCCTTGTTGCGTCTTCTTTGTTGTGTTCAATGCAATCATCACCTTGAAGTTGTCAGCTCCCGTTTCGTGAAAGAGAAGACATTTTGAGGGCAGGCAATTTGCATGACTGCTCAATAACTATTGGCTCATATCGTGATAGGGTTCAAATCTGGCGCGGAAACGATTGAGTCGGTACTGGGGTCAGGTATGTAGAGAGTCAGCCGCAGGCAAGGGACGGACCGAAGCAGCTTCGGCATTGGTCTATTCAGAGCGATTGAACCCTCCCATGACCCTAACACCCAGCCTATTTATTAAGTTATACCACTGCCCTATTGGTCACAGGAATCGTTGTCCATTATGGGTTATTCGTATGTTTCCCAAGAGAAACAGTCGTGGTAATTCTTTGACTGAAGCGCTTCGGCTTCCAATGAGGTGAGGTTATTGCCAGGACCTGCATATTGATCTACGGTAAGAAGCTCAAGGACAAATCTATCTGAGCCTATTTGGGTCATAGAGAGAAGGTTTTCAGCTGCAAGCCAATGGAAACACCCGTTGGCCTGGCCCATCTGGTTCAGTAAGTAGTCGGACGTTGAGCAGCCGTCTAATATAATGGAGCACGGCTATAATCAAGAGGATACTTCTGTGACATAAAGGGAAGTGCCCAAGTACTTTATCGCCATCTATCTTTTCGTTATTTAAACTTAGACATCCGAGATATTTTGTTTAATTATTCGGACTCTGTACCCGTCGTGCATATTGAAGTGTTCTGTAGCGGTTGCGGGAGAAGAAAGATAAACAGTCTGTCCCGTTGGATTAAGCTCTTTGAGTTTGGTCGTCTCCACTCCATGCGGGGTCAGGTCTTTCAGCTACTGTACTGCAAGTACAACAGTTGGGTCATGTGCTTGTTTATTCCCGCAGAGAGAGCCCAGATTGAACGCGCCATTCAGAAGAATTTTCGTGAGGTGATGAGCTTTACAAGCACGAGCAGCACGAGCAGCAACGGGCACGCGACATGGCAAATCGCTTCGTAAGAATCAAAAGTCTTGGCGCAGGAGTTCTTGACTCCAGGTGCGTGGCGCAGCAAGTTCAGAATGCGGTACTTCTGAATCCGAACAACCGTGAACATCTAGGTGTGGCGATTTATGTACCGGTTGAGATATTTTTGGACACCTGCTGAGGACGGATGCAATAAAGGTCCCTCTCTAGGGCTGCGCCGCTGCGGCTCTGGATAAGCACAAGGGGATACCTAAAAGAGAAAGGTGATTGATCATTAGTCAGACTGGAACTAATCGCCCGAGTCAAACGGTAAGATGCGATGCGATGCAATGTTGTATGGCAATTAATAAGGGAGCCTCGCGGTTCAGCTCAAAAAGCCTTACGCGCACAAATTCTCCTTGGGGGCTTGAAAGGCACGAAGCCGGGCTTGGCTGGATTCTTCTGGGCTGCGTATTTGGCGGAGGCGCGGCTTGAGAGGAATTGGAGGCTGGGCTGACGGTCGGGCTGAGGTGTGAGACAAGCTACAAAAGCCCTTGCTCCAGCAGCAGAGGTCAGCCTCTTTGTATAACCGTCTTGTCTGCCCTCGACAATGAATACTGATTCCCATTTCCCTCTCTCTCTTGCACTTCACCATCTCCTGCGATAGTACGGAGTAGCAGGACAGACAACCCCCTGTAGCCTTGCCATTCGCCGCCTGCACCTCGTCTCCTGCGATCAAACCAGCCCCCGCCTGCGGTTCAAGCCGAGCCCCAAACCCAACGTCACTCGCTCGTTGACCTCGACGAATAAATCCAACGCGGCTCCTAGTCCAGTAAAGGATCGCTCATCGCTATCCCACAAGGGGGTTACTGAAACACACACGCCGTTGCTTCCGCTGGACCCTCTCATTTCTTGGATTTGACGGAATTATTGGGAGAGCTGCCAAGATCACCGCCGAGCCACAGCGACGCAGTGTAGTGCGACGCGCCCGATCCCTGCGGCTGACATTGGATTGAATTTTCGTCAGCTCTGAAACGAAATCCTTTTTCTCGTCCTACACTCGCACACCCTTTTAGTATTTTACTTTCTCTCTATCTACTGTGCATCTGTTTCAGTCGTAGTTTGGCGCACGTTGTCCTGCATCAGTGCACCCGTCGCATAAAACAAAACGTCACAACGGCAGTGGGCACCCGGGGCAACGAGCTAGCCCAGCATCATCAACCCTTTGCGCAACAACGTAACCGCGTTCGCAAAATCAACGAAGACCAACCACATACTTCAAAACATATGCGAATAGCGCCTGGAGTGCGCATAAACAACCGCAGTCATGTCGTATAATCGCCTAGGTAAGTCTCTTGCTCTGATCGTTCCCTATTGAGCCCTTGGATCATCATCTGTGCCCCCTTTCTCCCTCAATTTGAGACAGACGAGACATACCCCTCCCTCTTAAGCCACGCCTGGCTGTAATTGCGACTCGACACTGGTCTTCTTTGTTTCTCATAATTGAGTTCGGTGTCGCAATAACGTCTACCTTTGTTTTCTTGTTTTTCGAGATAAACTTTCCCGTTGCTGCGTCTCGACACGCGCAATCCCCGTGGCACCGCCTTCGCCGGCTTATTTACCTTTATCGCTCCCGCTTGAACCACTCTCCGCACCGCATGCCCAACTCTATCAACAACATACTCAGCACACATAGTCTAACCTCGATTGCCTTCAGACGACGATTACTACAATAACGAGATGGACCCACGCTACGGGGCCCAGCCTCACCAGCATCGAACGCCTTCACCAGGTCTCCCGCTCCAGCAAGGCTACCAGCTCGACGATAACCCCTTCGACGACGGCCGGTATGGACAATATGGGCCTTCTCAGCAGCATCTTGCTATGCCCTCGGGCCCTGATCTCCACCGGTTACCTACGCCTAGCGATCATTTAAACCTCAATGCTGCGGTAAGTCTCCGCCACCGCCATGCCTGAACGTTGCACACGTGGAGATTCAAGAATTGCACTGACTTGGGATGTAGCAATCCGTTGATAACTTGTCTGGCTACGGTCCTAGTACGGGCCCCAGTCCCGGTCCTGGCGACTACGCCCTGAACCCCGAAGCGCATCACGATTCCTACTACAACCAGCCCTACGAGCCTCGGCCTACCCAGCAACGATATGAATCAGGCTATGATCAAGACTATGACCAACCTTATGACGAATCTGACAACAGGCCCATGCTCCCCCATCAACAGTCAGAGGCCCCCAGCGAGCAATACCAAGACCAACCCCAACCGGGCGGCGGAATCAAACGTTGGAAGACCGTCAAGCAGGTCCTCCTGTACCGTGGTAACCTTGTTTTGGATTGCCCTGTTCCTCCCGTTCTCCTGCAGCAGAACCCTCACGGCGAGCGTGATGAATTTACACACATGCGATACTCGGCCGCGACTTGCGATCCCAATGACTTCTACGACCAGGACTTCACCCTGCGACAGAGACTCTTCACCAAGCCTCGACACACTGAGCTGTTTATTGTTGTGACAATGTACAACGAAGACGATATTCTGTTTGCCCGAACTATGACCGGTGTTTTCAAGAACATCGAGTACATGTGTAACCGTCCCAACAGTAAGACATGGAGTAAAGACGCCTGGAAGAAGATCGTCGTCTGTGTGGTCAGCGATGGTCGTTCCAAGATCAACCCCAGAACCAAGGCCTTGTTGGCGGGCATGGGTGTTTATCAAGAGGGTATTGCGAAGCAGCAGGTTAACGGAAAAGATGTCACAGCCCATATTTATGAGTACACCACGCAAACCCACCTTCAAATCAAGAACGACGTTGTGCAGCTCGTTCACAGACGCCAGCCAGTGCAAATGCTTTTCTGCTTGAAGGAGAAGAACGCGAAGAAGATCAATTCGCATCGATGGTTCTTCACGGCCTTTGGCAGAGTCCTCGACCCCAACATTTGTGTCCTTCTCGATGCCGGTACGCGACCTGGTGGAAGCTCAATTTACCATCTCTGGAAGGCCTTCGACCTTGAGCCCATGTGCGGTGGTGCTTGTGGTGAGATCAAGGCCATGTTGGGTACTGGTGGAAAATACCTTCTGAACCCCTTGGTTGCCGCCCAGAACTTCGAGTACAAGATGAGCAACATTCTCGATAAGCCTCTGGAGTCAGCTTTCGGTTTTATCTCTGTGTTGCCGGGAGCCTTCTCAGCCTACCGCTACGTTGCTCTTCAGAACGACAAGAACGGCAAGGGACCTCTGGAAAAATACTTCTTGGGCGAGACGCTCCACGGAGGAAGCGAAGCTGGTCTTTTCGAATCCAACATGTACCTCGCTGAAGATCGTATTCTTTGTTTCGAACTGGTCACCAAGCGCAACTGTCATTGGATCCTGCAGTACGTCAAGTCGGCCACCGGTGAGACTGATGTCCCCGATACAGTGACAGAGCTGGTTCTCCAGCGTCGTCGTTGGCTCAACGGTTCTTTCTTCGCTGCTATCTACGCTATCGTCCACTTCCTCGACTTTCTCCGATCCGATCACACATTCCTGCGAAAGTTTGCTTTCTTCATCGAATTCATCTTCAACACTATTAACATGATCTTTGCTTGGTTCGCCATTGGTAACTTCTTCCTGGTTTTCAAGATTCTCACCACGAGTTTGGGTGACCCCACTCTACTCGGACGGACTGGAGAGATCTTGGGCGTTGTCTTTACCTGGCTTTACGGTGTCTTCTTGATTACTTGTTTTGTGCTATCTCTGGGCAATCGACCAGCGGGTTCTGGCAAGCTCTATACTGCCATGTGTTACTTCTGGGCTATTATCATGGTGTAAGTTCACTCTCAATTATTTCTGCTATATGCCACTAACGTTGACCAGTTATCTGATGTTTGCTGCAATCTTCATCTCGGTCAAGGCTATTATCGCCGACGTTAACGACGGGAACGGCTTCAACATATCCGACATCTTCAAGAACAAGGTCTTTTACATGCTCATCATCTCGCTCATGTCGACTTACGGTATCTGGTTGATCGCTTCCCTGATCATGCTGGATCCCTGGCACATGGTTACGTCTTTCCTTCAGTACATGCTTCTCACGCCCACCTTCACCAACGTCCTGAACGTGTACGCCTTCTGTAACACACACGATGTTTCTTGGGGTACCAAGGGTGACGATAAGGTTGAGAAACTTCCTTCGGTCAACACCAAGGATGGTGCTGGAAAGACAGATCTGCCCGACGAAGGTGATTTGAACGCACAATACCAGCGAGAGCTTAGCGTCTTTTCACAGAAGGAGGTTGTTGTCAAGACTGCCCCCACTCCGAGCCAGCTCCAGGAGAAGCAGATGGACTACTACAGGGGTGTTCGTACTGGTGTCGTTCTCATCTGGATGGTCCTCAACTTTGCCCTGGCAGCGCTTGTTCTGAGCTCCGCCGGCCTGGATCGAATCAGCCCGAACAAGGACAAGGAAGCGGACCAGCTGAGCCGCTCAAACATCTATATGTCTATCGTATTGTGGAGTGTGGCAGGTCTAAGCGCGTTCAAGTTCATCGGAGCGATGTACTTCCTCGTGGTCCGAATGTTCAGAGGTGTTTGAGATACCAAATACAGGTCACAAGCAGTGCGGAACGAGAAAGTTCGTTTAGCTCTTTAAATTATACCCATTTATGACGGCGGGGCCCGGTGGTTGGAGGACCAGAAGCGGTTGGAAATGTGTATGTAAACTTTTATGTTGATGTCATGTCATGGCGCTTCCGTATGTTTTTGCATAGTTGACAGGAAGGCGTTCGGGTTGGCTAGGTTCTTATCCTTAGATGGACACATGCGAGGATGAATTTTACGTTGACTATGTTCTCTGCATTTGTGTGCATTCGTTGCAATCGTCAATATGGTGGTGTTGATGCGTATCTGGCTATCGGATCCATAAAAGTCCGATAGTGATATCATGACAACTTGTGCTCCAGCTTAACCTCCAAACATCAAAAACACAATAATGACACGCGCCCCTCCCCTCTTCAACTGCCTCATACGCACCCATCACATAACTTCGCGCAAAAAGCTCCAGCGCGTGCGCCGCGCCGCGCAGCAGCTCAACGTAGACTGGCTCTTGGTGCGGAGCGGCGGATCACCGGGGATAATGTTCGCCGAAGCGCGCGACGAGGCGGGACTGACGGAGTGGGTTGCTACAGTGCAGGCGCTGCGGTACAAGGATTTCCGGTGTGTTGCGAAGCCGGCGCCGACCGAGGGGGTGGGGATGGCGATGGCGAGGATGGGGTTTGAGGAGACGGAGTCGGTGGCGGTTTTTGCGAGGGTCATGGATGAGAAGGGACTGGGGAGGTGGTGGAAGAGGGGGATGGGGTATGAGGGTTGAGGGTTGGTGGTGATGATGGTGATGGTGATGGTGATGAGGCTGGAGACGCGTCAAACGCGCGGCCCGAAGGGGTCATCATTTGGGAGTTCTTTGGGCTGAGGGATTGGGAATGGTAAGTTCCATGAACCGATTCGGAAACGTTGCTAATACATGTTCAGCTGAACTTGAGTCAATTCAGTTGGTCATTGGAGATCATCAGCGGCATCGGATGTCACATCTGCTACGCCCGAGCACACAATTACTCAATAGTCCTGCGGATGAAGTACCGCATCTTCGTGGTACATTATATGACTATACTTTTTTAGAGCTTCAAAGCTGTCTGGTAGCCACCCGTTATCGATGGCACAGTCAACACACGTCGACAATATTCTGTTTAAGACCTTGCAGCACTCTTCCACAACTCCCTAGGATACACCACCAAGCACTCCTTGCACTCTCCACATCCCTCACATTCCGGTCCCCATTCCCCAGTCAGAAGATTCAACCTCCAATCCGCGGGCCTCTCACCAAAGGGGCCACTCTTCAAGTCAAATCTATCCGGTCTTGCGGGAAAGTTTCTCCAGTAACCACCGTCATCTCTGTTCATGAGCGTGCACACATGGACGTCTGCTTTGCTTCCTGCAGCGATCGACTTCTCGAAGGCAAGCTGCTTCCGACCTGCGTTGAATGGCATCCCGATAGCGATATCGCGATCACACTGGCTGTGCGCCCTCTCAACGTCCTTGAGGTAGATGACTCTGAGATTCTCGTATTTACCGGACTCGATGAGGCACGCGATAGCCGAGTCGAGGATGTCCGATGGCCTCGCTGGGTCGGGGCATCCCACATGCTCATCTGACTGCCCCCAGATGTACATCGCTTCGATGGTCGAAGGGAAAGCCTCTAGGACATACTCGCCGAGGTCCTCTGCGGTAGGCTGCCTGTTTTTGGTCGACTGATACAACCCATCCAGCTCTATGTCGGAGGCTGCGATAATGATTTGTTTAATGATCTCAAATTTCTCGAGCTCTTCTGGACGATAGACGTTGCATCTATAGCCGTGCATCCCTTCAGGGTTGTAAATGACGAGTTGCTGCAGAGTTGGGCGGCTACGTGCCAAGCCACTCACGAATGCATCGAAATCGTCGACATACCGCCCATAGGTATCCTGAGCACGTATAACTAACGATTCCAGGTTCTTCGAAGCGTCAGAAATATAGCCCAAGAAATTTGGTGACGGGTCCTCAACACCGTCGAGGAAGAGGCGCTTCACACTCGATGTTTGATGAGGAAAGTCATACTTCTCATCGAAATCGAAATCTTCTTCATCTTCCTCGCCAAGTTCTCGGAAAAGATCATTGTAGTAGATGCTTTCGATATTGGGAATATGCAACAGCGCTGCAAACTCAGCGCCATTTGGATGGGTTTCTTCATTGCTGTCAATGCGGGGGCCTGTTGAGGTTCCGACCTGGACGTGGCGTAGAGACTTGAAGCCTGGGGGCCAATTCTCAATAATCCTGCTACATTTTGTCGCTTTTGTGATCCATTTGAGGGCATTGTGAGCGTCCCAACCTCGATGAACGTATTTTAAAGTGTGTAGACGCGGACACGAAGCGATGAGGAGTAATTTGAGGAAATCGTCTTGCCCTGATTCCAGATTCCGTCGGACCTCGTCCATTTCATGGACAGAAAAATCCCACGATTCATTTCCAGCCTGGATATATCTTTGCATTTCTCTTGTCTCTAACTCTGACCTTGTAGGAGTCCCTTCGGCGAGTTGGTGTATCCCTGGTAGTTCTGTAGCCCAAGGCCGCCAGTCTTGCCAGCCTTGTCGGCTTCCCCAGATCTCCAGCTCGCGCACATGCCATCGCTCGACTCTGGCCTTGGTCGTATCTTTCAGTAGATCGATTACAGTCTCCGGATTGAGATCCGATGTGATTCTGTATTTAGAGTGAGCAGCGCGATGAAGGTCAAGAGCAGACCGGCATCGGTGGTATAGCGTTGAGCAAGTGAGCGCAAGGTCGAGATATGATGAGGGAGGGATATAGTCGATGATATGGAGGACGAGCTCCGTAGAGAGATAAAGTAAAGAGCGTGGCGTGTCGGCCTCCATGGTGTTGGTGAGGGAGACCCTGAGTGGAATTGGGTGTTGAGGGGAGGTGAGGTGGGATGTGTGGGGCATTTATAATGATGCGATGGCTGCTGATGATTATAGATTGATAGTGGTGACATAATTCACGATGCGTTAAATCAAAGAAGGAGAAAGCCGAAAACTAGGACCATATGCTAAGCTAGCTAAGAGTTTGCTGCCTAGGAGATTGGTTTGTGAAAATATTATCGACCTATCTACTGAGTTGAGGATAGTGAGTTGCAGTGTCAGCATTAGTACTGTAAGCACCCAGATAGGCGTCCGAAGGTGAGGTAGTCATAATTAAAGCAATGGACATTAAATATATAATAAGCTAAGAAGTGCAGCCCTCTGCGCAGGATATCATTCAAAAGCCAACTCGTTCTATCTATAATCTAAGCATCAAAGAAACTCCGTCATTCGTTTAGGAACAGCCTAAGCAGCAATCATGACGGCAGCAACGCCGACAACAGCGGCGGCAGCGATGGCGTTGGCACCACCAGTAGCAGCAGCGTTAGGGACGGCAGTGGCACCAGGAGTAAATGTCGCAAGAGCAGTCTTGAGCTGAACGGTCTCAGTGGTCTTGTCGGCAGTGAACAAGATAGTTCCGGGGGTAGGACAGCCGTCCACTTGCCCGACCTTGTCGGCCTCGTCCTTGTCGATACACTTGCCGACGATCGCGTTCATGTCGGCCTCCTTCTCGACAGCCCACTCGTTGATGGCGGTGATGTACTTCATGAGGTCTGAAGAAATAGAAGAAGGAGCCTCGAGTGTGCAGGGCTTGGTAGTCTCGGCAGTGAGAACCCACGACTCGATTTCGGGGTTGGGCGTGGGGATGCTCAGCAGGATGGAGGTGGCAGAGCTTTGGCAATCGCTATCGCTGTCGCGGGCGAAGATAGCATTGACGCTGCGCTTGTTGGGCGTGAAGCTGGGGATGTGCTTGCCCATCTGCAGAGTCTCGAAGGTGTGCACAACGTCGACTTGGGTGACTTCACCGGCGGAGACAGTGGTAGCGGCCGCAGCGGCGAGAATGGGGAGGTACTTGGTCTGCATGTTGAAGATTTCTTTGCAGTTATTTGGGTAGTAAGCGAATGTAGAAGATTGCACGAGTGATACTGAGAAAGTTATAGCAAGAACCCGGAGAGGGCCACGACCTACTTATAGTGAAGTGTCGCGATGTGATGAATGGGGATAGCCGCTGTTACAACGTACCATTCAGCGCTCGCGTAGGAGTCGCCGGGCACAGCCAGAAAGAAGCGAAACGAGATATGTCCAATGACACCCATGTAATTTCTTCTTGGCAGGCGGATAGAAGGCCCTCACCCCTGCGTCCGGGCGGGCAAGGCTGGGCGGAGGATGGGGGGTTCCCGTTCATGGCACCGACGGAGCGAAGCGCAGGGTTTATTCCCCCTGGACTGCCTGACTGTTTGTGGTGGTAAATGCCTCTCGGGATGACTCTTTACATCTCATGCAACGTTTCCATAGAACGTATTGTATCCATTTCTCTTACGCATCCGTCTCAGTACACCGCTGTCCCATCGAAATAGAGCTATAATTAACTTTGTGCCACATTGTACAGTGCAGTAGCTGCCTTGCAAGGCTCACAGGGCGTAGCACAACCAATCGCTTAGCGCGGGAATATGCAACTCTATTCGTATCGTCTTCTTATTTGTCGGCCACTTCCTAAAGCAGAAAGAAGGTGGCTGAGTCTCTTCAGCACTTATATCACTTCTTTATTAAGCATTCATATCATCAAAACTACCCACACGGATCTGCTGTGATGGGCCGACATAATATCAATCTAGAAAAGGCCCCCATCGAGGTAGAAAGGCAGGTCCTTCTGTAAGCACTTAGCATCCGCCCCGTTTGAGTGTCCGCGACTGAGTCACAGCCTGAAAACCACAACACCACACAACGTAGGAACACCACCACCAAAAAGTTGAATACAAGATCATCAAAAGGAAATTGATCTCATCTGAGTGTTCTTTAACTGCGTAATCAGGGAATCGAACCCTGGGCTCCCCGACGCTGCTCGAATGGCAACGGAGAATTTTACCACTAAACCAATTACGCTGTTCAATTGTTGAAATTTTTACAATGGTGTTTCAACTTATGATCGCAGAGTGCACTGTGAATGGCAGGGTCTCTAGCTTCAAGACGTTGGAAGGCCAGCTGCAAAGAGAGTCCCAGTGTTCATGACATAAGTTAAATATGCTCTTACGTTAAAGACGCGGAGAAATTCTGGCAGCATCGGAATAAAGAAACAATAGAGGGGGGAATCCTGTGAGCAATCGCTGATTTGAGGTTCCCAGTGCGCTCGATAACAATATGGTATATAGGGTTGTTTATCAGATTACTGCCAGGAATCCCTTTATGCGCCGACCTGCTTCGACTTATTTTTGTTCTTCTCCTTTATTGATCTACTGTTCACCGCTATCTTGATTGGCCTCGGAAACAGCTTGTGTAATCAAGCATATCAACTTACTTTCACGCGCTGAGAATGATAAAAGTCGTACTACCGAGAGTGGACTCCAACATCAGAATATAAAGTGAGATCTTGATCCTATCAGTTGTTGGTTGAAGTCCGGCTGAGGAACTTTACTTATCCCGAGAAGATACCTGCTTATCGAGACGGATCCATATGTTTCTACAGATTCTACTATCTCATCGAATACTAAAGGGCTCAGGTGATATGTCTCTGGGGTCTTCTTGTATTTAATGAAAAAAAGGTTCGAGTGTGTTTTCTACCTCTGCATTCCGCATCTCCGTAAACAATCAAACAAAGAACGTGGCTGTTTTGTGCTGGCGCCCGCGACTACAAACCGACGCCTCTGTCATAACAGAGATCCATGCAGTGGGGATTGGGAATGATGCGATTGGTCTTCAATAACATATTAGAGCCCTGAAAGATACTGGCAAGTTGATCCCGGAACAATAAGTTACCCATATTTTTGATTAGACAGGTGCTTGAACTCAACTTGTATCTGACATATTCTCCTTCTTCAAAAGACTTTATCAAGGTTCATGGTTAGTGAGCCATAGTAGGCCTGTAGTTGAATGCTATATTTGTTCGATTTCAGCCGCAGGGTAATACAAAAGTGATCAAAAAAATGTCACTGTAGACTTGCAACTAAGGATGCACCTGAACAAAGAGTTGAATGTGATCAAACCACAAGCTGCATGAATAGATGAAAGAACATTCATATTGCTGTTTTTGTTTTAAAGAGAAATTCAAACCCGCAATAGGATTCAATCTTAATACAAGCTACCAATCTAACTATTACACGGTATAAATGCGGCGACTTTCAGCCCGACGTTCTCACAACTCCATCTTTCCTAAGACGCTGCATTCTTTCTCAATGATATTTTCGGCAACTCTACTGAATTCTCTACGATGTCTTCTTCTAGCCACGTATCACCTGCTCCCATCCGCTGGGCGTAGCAAAGACCATATCCTTCTGTCAACTTCACCCAGAGAAGGTTCTCTGCCTCTATATCCCCACAATCAGAAACTGTCCCTGAGTATGTCATTGAACGTCACCGGCTTTTCCTGTATGGCGTTCACCTTCTTGGTCCTTTCACGGCTTCAACGCGCATTCCGAAACCTGTTTCGGCACTTATTAAGAAATTCGAAACTACCGAGATCGATATTTCTGAGTCTGCGGAGCAAAGCGTTCGGAGAAAAAGTGCAATTAACAGGCTATGGGAGGCTGCATCTTCCGATGAAATCTCTGAATACATGGTACCAATCTTCTTCGGCGACCATGGAGATCGTCGTGCGCACTTTGAGAGATTTGAAGCAATGTGCCCACATTTGAGGCGTGACACAGGAAATATCCCATTGCCATCGCCTCCAAGCCCCAGCGTCATATATGGGCATTCGAAAGAGGATCTCGATCAACCCTACTTACGAGATATCCCCAAGTGGATGGTCGACGAAGCCAAAGCCGCCTTGAATTTGTTCTATCCGTTCCTCATAGTCAAGATGCAGGGCCATGGCACCAAATCCGCTGGCTGCATGCACAAGGCAACAAACGATTGTATGCTGGCATCCTCGATTTGCGTCAGGATGATGGACAAGCTCAACGGGCGTCTGGCTGAGCGTCACGAAGGCGAGGCCCTCAATGGTACCCACGATATGCTCACAATGCATCTTCTTGGAAGCACGAGTGACCTAAAGCACAACAAGGGTCCTGTAACTTGCATGCCTGACTACCCTAGAAATAAACGAGTTATCACAGACCTGGCCGAATGCGTCTTCCGCATAGTGAATGGATGAAATTGAAAATAAGCAAGAGCATGGAAGGTATGGAAACTTTTACAGGTGTTGAGCCATGTCGTATGGGGAGTCAGTCTGTGCCGATCTCCCCTTTCTCAACACAAATAAGCAAGCCTCGTTGCTTTTTCTGGACAGGGGACTGCCAATTTTGTGATCTCTTATTGGGTCGCGCCTGCAATAGCCAATGTTTGTGCAGGGTTTAAGAAAACGCAGAAGAAGCCGCAGGAGAGGGCGAAAAAAAGGTCACTGCTGCGAAACATTTCAGACTCTCCAGTATAAAACACATGATTGACCACGCAATGGACTCCAACATTTTCTTCCTTCTCATCCTCAACCATTCACCCTTCTTCCCACCATCTGCCATTTTGCATCCTCGACACCATATCGGGCTCTATGGATGCCACTTCTCCCAGCGGTAATGCGGATTCACGGATTCACCAGACCCTGCGGCACCCACGAAGCCGTTGCTAATAAGAGTAAGTGAGATTATGCTCGACTGCCATCATTCGTTGAAAGATAAGAGCATAGTCTAACAAACGAAATCAGATTGCAAAGGACGCTTAGAAGGCCTGGTTACTCTTGAAGAGGACTTAGCCCATGTGTCCTTATTGTTAGGCTCAGGAGATGGGCCAGGGCATGTTCGAAACCCTTATCCCTCTGACCTGGTCATCCACGTGGATTCCGAGGAGCCAGGCCATGATCTTTTTGATACAAGCCTACTGCCTTCAATTCCCTTGGGATTGCCGACGGCACTGTATTCCCAAGCTCAGTCGCATTCAGAGCCATCGCAATCTGGAGAATCGTTATCTGTACCAACTGAAAGCATATCAAGCACCAGCTCCTCCCATCCCGAAGAGCAGACAAGGTTGACATCTGTTCTGGCAAAACCCCTATTCCCGCGGCATTACGAATTTTCATGGGAAGACTCCCGCCTGTGCTTTGACGGTGATCAGTTGGAGCTCATAGCAACTAAGGGAGACCGATGTTCCAGAGTCAATCAAGGTTCAGAACTCGCATTCCGGACGGCTCAAGCATCCATTCCTAGCTTGAAACCCACTCTGACAGGGAGTAATGGGATTGACTTTCACAGTCTTATGGGTATTGGAAGCCCCCACGCTCTAGCAGAGTATGAGGCTATGCGCAGACCCCTTCTGGATCTTGAGGCGACAACCGTGCCGCACTCAGGTTCAAGTGAAAGTTGTAAAACTAGTTTCACAAATGCTGCTATTTCCATTCCAGAAAATACAGATCCTATGGTGATTCTTTCTTTGGATAAAGGAATCGATCACATAGTTGATTTACTTGTCGATGATTTCATCAGAACCCATCCGCCGCAAAGATCACAAAAACGGACCGCCGCATCAAGGAACAAGAATGCAGAACAAACACTCGGCTGCCCCAACAACAAAGCTGAAAAGTCTGACAATTATTCCGCTGCCAAACGGAGGCCTCGTAGAGGTAAGTCTATTGTTGGTAACGAGGGTAGTGACGATGATGGACAAGGTCCTTCAGGTGCTGGAAAGTCCAAAGACTCTGACTATTTCGCTTGTCCCTTCCTCAAGTGGAGACCGACAGAGTACAGCAGAAGGTGCAACCTTAGATTCAAGAGAATCAGAGATATCAAGAAGCATCTGAGGCATAGGCACAACAGAGATTATTGCGACCAGTGTTACTTCATCTATTCAGAGGACCGTGAGGACCAGAAGATTCAGAAGGAGAGCCACAATTGCCAGCCTCTTCTTTCTCGGAATAAATTTCTTCTTTTCCCACACCGTCCACCTTCTCCAGATGGGCTCCTCACAGACCAAAAGCTCTTGATGCTGCAACCGCCAGGGAAAAAGTCAGAGACTCACGAGAAACAATGGCAGAGGATTTACGAAATACTTGTCCCTAATGACCACCGCCGTTTCCCACCATATCGCAACCCGGTGTCGGAGGAGGATCTGGGCGTCGCGCACGAGCACCTTCACTCTGAGAGCGCACAGATGCTTCTTCGCCAACACATCAGTGAATTGAACAAGGGGAATTTGACCGATCAAGAAATCTTCAACATGATCCAGTATAGATACCTCCCACAAGCTCTCTTTAGCTACCCCAATGCTGGTGAAGAGCAGGCGGCTGAGCATACCCAACCGTGTCAAATCATGGATTCTGGGATACCTAGCATGTCCACCCCGTCCCCTGCCGTCAACATTGCGCCACAACACTTGCAACAAAGAACCGCTACGATGAAGCCTTGCGCTATTTCGGAGTTTGCAGGTCCCTCTGCACTATCGGCATCTGTGCCAGAACTCTTTGCAGTTCAAGAGCAAAGTGGAAACATTACCAGCGGTTTCCTGCCCGGCTTGACCGAGGCCAGGAAAATTCCTGCTACTACTGAGCTTGGGCCTATTGGGTTACGTGGAAGTGACATTTGGGAGATCGCAGAACCTTTTTGGTCCACGACGTACGAGGTTGGGTCGGATCTGATGTCGGAGATGTAAATCCGGTACAAGAACGACTTGTCTCATAACAAGAACTTAGTACATGATAAATGGGTGATCTTTTCGATTCTCTTAGATATTGAGCAAAGCCCCTTTCACACCACTGCCTAACTGAGCTTTCCAGATTTTGGACTCATTAAGCATGAATATCAGGCCGTTGGCACCGAAACAAAAGTTGGCAACGCCGCCCTCAACAAGAATCTTCCCGAGTAGGACTCCACCTGGTGACCAGAGGCTCACGCCGTCGCCGCAGCCGCTGTAGACGTTGCCGTCGGTATCGCACTTGATGCCATCAGGTATACCGCTGTCGGCCATGGCGAAAACTCTACGGTGGGTGAGAAATGGCTGGCCCGAGTACTCGACTACATCGAAAGCATATCTGGTAATATCTCTGTTAAAAACTTGTCTTTTGATGTTATAGGTAGCTTACATAGTTGATGCACGGCTGTCGTCTGTTGTTCCGTCGCCATGTATCCAGTCTGTATCCGTGATGTAGACAATCTTCTCGTCGGGACTAAAGCAGATGCCATTCGGTCTACCAAAGCCGTCTGCTATGACACGTATTGATTCACTTCTTGGGTCGTAACGATAGACCTGGTTCGGAAGCCTTGGCTTAGGGCGTATACCCTGTTCCCATCCATAGATCGGATCAGTGAACCAGATAGACCCATTGGAATGAATAACAACGTCGTTGGGTGAGTTGAAATCTCGTCCATGGAAAGAGCTGATGAGGGTTGAGCAGCGATAAGGCGACACTGGCTCCATCAGTACAAGACCTCCAGGCGCTTGCAGAGATCCTTGTGAGCAGAATAGTACTCCGTCCTTGTAGTTCACACCACCGTTGGCCATGGGCACATCAGGTGCGTCGATCTCTTCACAGCCAAGTATCTTTCCCTCATCTGAGAGCTGGACCTTTGTTATTTGAATCTTTCGTTGGCCCGTCTTGGCATCGTTGTATTGGTTGCTCGTGATGAAGAGTGAGCTTTGTTCCGGAATGAAGACGCCGGCCTCGTGGGCAAAAGGATATTTGTAGTTCTCGTATATCAGTTCCAACCTTGGAGAGTCGCCGAAGATAGCTGTCGCAGCCTCGCCATATGCTTTGAAGGCCATGTCGGATTATGATGGCTCCGGTATCTCTTGGTTTTGGTTATTGAGGAGTAAACTGGCGAAGTGAGTTGAGATGGTCGGGCTTTAGCCTGGAATTGGTTACCCCTCAGCGGCTAATGCATAATTCCGCCCGAGTCATCTGGTCCCTCATTTGCCGAAATCATCCATCACGAGAAGACTACTCTTGATGCTTCTCAGTGGCGCATTCCGCAAGTAATTTAGCACTGCGAACAGCATTGGACACGGTTGTTAGGTACAAAGTTTGAGACTGGGTGATCGAGATTGATAGTACTTCTCCCTTGAAGCTATAAACTCAAGAATACAACTAAATCACCTGATAGAGACGCTATCTTCTTGCAAAGAAACCAAGTGACTAGGGCCTCTATGTTCTTAGGCAGGGTTTTGGTCCCCTACAGACTCAACCATAACCGTGTTTGCCTTCTCGTCGATTCCTCCGATAATATTCTCACCTCCAAAAAGATGATCCACATCCTCCAACTCCAGGCCTTTGGTCTCGGGGAAGAACAGGAAAATAAGAGGGACCCAAAGGCTGTTAAGCACTGCGAAGATAATGTACGTCCTCCAGCCGATGTTCTGGATCGAGATGGGAGTAATTTGCACGATCATCTAAAAGCTTGTTAGTATAGCCCTGTTTGAATTTTGATAAACGTACATAGTTGAAGATCCAGTTGGCGGCGGTGGAAATGGACGAGCCGCGCTGTCGGAGACGAAGAGGTAGGATCTCGGAGCTGCAACCTGTCAGTAAAGGTACCAAATAACGATGTTCCTAATGGGGTTCTTACGGGTAGACCCAGACAGTTGCTTGGAAGCCTATAGTGAAGGCGCCTTGGAAAACAAACAACATTGCTGCCGCTGCAATTCCTGCAGCATGTGCCGAGGCCGTGTTGTTCTCTACCTGGTATATCAGGCCTGCCTGGACAGCCATGGTGGCGGCCATAACACTGATCATAGATAACAGCTTCGAAGAATTAGCCACACATCTTGCAAGTGTTTGTGTGTGCTCTTACCAGTGGTCTGCGTCCAATTCGGTCAATCAGTACCCATGGAATGAACGAGGCAACGAAGAACCATGTCTGGAGAAAGCCTGACATGAGAGCTGACATGTGGGGAGAGAAGCCAATGCTCTTTTCGAATAGGGTGCTTGAATAGTCTAAGACTGTTAGAATCGAGTTGTTGCTGGAAGAATGAGAGTGTGACTTACAGATGATTGCGTTGATGCCTCCAAGCTGCTGGAAACTCTGAATAGCGCAGGCCAAGATAAGACGCTTACGAGACTTGATGCTGTCTTCCTTGAGGAGGTCTTTCCAAGAACCTGAGCCAATCGACGTTTCATAGGCAACAGTTTGGGTGATGACACTATGAAGCATCTTCACTTCAGGATCATCGACCGACGTGCCATGGACTCGAGCAAGGACCTTTAGACACTCCTCAGGCCTGTCATGTGCTGCCAGCCAACGAGGTGTCTCGGGAATAATAGCCAAAAGACAAATGATGGTCATGATAGGAACACATTGGAGAATGACAGGAATACGCCAAGCATAGCTCCCATCGTGGGTGGACAGGGCATAGTCGATCCAATAAACCACGAAAATACCAAAATTGAGTGTCGAGAGCTGGGCGCAGACATCTAGCCGGTATGAGAAACCCGATCTTGTCCATGGAGGGAGATAGAAGGAACTTACAGATACCTCGGCTTGACTTGGGGCTGAACTCTGCCTGCATAACAGGGATAGTCGAATTAACAGTACCCAAACCAAGACCTGAAACAATACGTCCGACGATCATCATTGCCCGAGTGTAAGACGAAGCTTGAAGAACAGCTCCGATGATCAAGACAATGCAACCAACCAGGACAGAGCGGCGACGACCGAGCCTCTCTCCCCAGATAGCTGCAAAGACAGCACCGAAGAAGCATCCAACTGGTTGTTTCTTAGAATACAAGCAACGATTCCGCAGGTGGAGGACTCACTCTCGAAAATGGCGACGATCACACCAATCATGTCGGAGTCGGGACTGTCGAAAGTGTCCTTGAACGCCGTCGTGTTGACGATACCTCCCATAAGGCCGTTGTCGTAGCCTATGAGCATAAAGCCCAGGGAGGTCAAGACACTGACGGTCAAGATGAGGCTTCGGCCCTGCAGCTCCATTGCTGAGATGTGCGACAAGAACAGCGTAAAGTGCGGTTCGGCTCTATGTGGACAAATTGAGAGATGACAAGCGGGTTAATAAAGACCACAGCCCGCACCCTGAACTAAGTTTGACCATTTCGTGGGGTCCCCGCGGGGAAGAACTAGAACCACACTAGAATTGCCGTCGGTGAATGAGTGGCACGGATACAGAAATTCAATTGCCGACCGACCCGTGTTAGTTCTGCGTTAGCGTTCGTCCACGTATAAGACGTCAAGCTTGGCTGACTCAATTCGGTTCAGCTCAGCTCAATTGCTAACAAAAAGCAGCGATGACGCTTCG
This sequence comes from Fusarium nurragi, assembly GCA_012977755.1. Classification (NCBI taxonomy): domain Eukaryota; kingdom Fungi; phylum Ascomycota; class Sordariomycetes; order Hypocreales; family Nectriaceae; genus Fusarium; species Fusarium nurragi. The sequence continues at coordinate 350,332 of JAALXI010000066.1, forward strand.
ACTGCAGTCGATCGATAACGACATCAAAGGCCGATTGGCTTTGGTGACAGGGTCAAGGTGAACCAGAACCAGAACCAGCTCCCACTGTTAACCTGCGCTAACGGCAAATAGTGGCGGAATCGGTTCCGTAGTAGCCAGAGCCTTTGCTGCTGAAGGCTGCGATGTTGCTCTACACTTCTCCTCCAACAGAGACAAAGCAGACAAACTCTCACAAGAGCTTAGCAAGACATACCCAACGCAGTTGTTTGTCACTGTGCATGCAGACCTCTCCCAGCGAGAATCAACGCGAGCTTTGGTCCCTGGTCTACTCAGGCAAGACGCTGTGGCCTCCAAGCATCGCGCAGTTTCGATTCTGGTGGCAAATGCTGGGTTGGGACGACGTATACGTGATGTCTGCGACATTGGCGAGGATGATTGGGATGAGATGATGGAGATCAACAGTCGTAGCCAGTTTGTCGTTGCAAAGGCTTGTCTTGCTGGCATGAGACAACAAGGATGGGGACGTGTTATCCTCGTTGGTAGTATTGCAGCGCGTGGCAGCGGGCTGAATGGATGCCATTATGCTGCTTCCAAAGGAGCTCTCAGGTGAGTGGAACAGAAACAGGAGGTTATAGGACTGTTGGCACTGACAGGTCACACAGTTCCATGGGGCAGAACTTGGCGACTTTACTGGCACCCGAAGGTATCACGGTGAATACAGTGGGTTAATCGACCTCTGACCCATACTGTGAAAGCTGACTGTTCGAGCAGGTATCTCCAGCCATGATAGGATCAACGGGGATGATCCCTCCGCCCCGGTCAGAGTGAGAAGTTTCAATTCCTTGTTGACATCTCTTGTCTAAACTAATGTTTTCCTGCAGAAGCTGGAGCAAAGGATGCGATATGGAAGAGCTCAAAGAGACCGATCCCGGACTAGCCATCGCCGCGTCTATCCCGGTCCATCGGTTGGGTTCCCCTGACGAGGTTTGCAATGTGATAATCATGTAAGTTTTGCTGAGCGGTGATGAAATCCAATCACTAACTGCGGCAAGGGTGGCGAGGAATGGTTACATGACTGGACAGGATATACTGTTGGGCGGTGGTTTGAAATAGTAGATGCCAAACAGAATTATACAATACAATAGTCCCAACGTTGTCAGCTATAATGTCAGTCCCATGTAAGGATTAACTGCCGATAACAGCGGAATTCTCCGACAAGGCCTATGCGTCATGAGTCCAGTGGCTTCGGCTTTTGCCGACTCGACATAGTTTGGATAGCTTCAAAGCTAATCCAATCCAGCATCACTCTCACATGAACCCGACAAAGCATAATCTCCACTCATCCTGCCTGAATTAGTTAGACAGATCACATGTAGCATCCATTCAAATGCCGCGGTCCCCTCTTTATCGGCGTTGGACGACTTCCCCTCGGTGATTGATACCGTACCCATGATGACGCCAGCAGCAGATACCGAAAAAAGGGTTTCGAGAGCTTGCGTGAGTTGCAGATCTCGCAAGACGAGGTGTGATCTGTAAGTCTTTGTACAGGCATCAATATTGGCTCCACTGACATGATATGGTTGCCGTTTCAGTGATGCCAATGGCGTACCCGGAGACCCTCCATGTCGTCGATGCATCGAGAAGGGCCAAGAATGTGTTCTCGCAACCTCACGACGAGGCGGTCGTCGCATCAAGGGCCAGCGCCTGGGTCGCCCTACGCCAGTCAACAACCCCCATCGATCATCGCCAGACAGATCCCTCAGCTCAATGAGCCATCCCTCTAATTCCAGACCTCGAGACCCCGACGAACATAGCGAATGGCTCTCGTCACAGATTGGATCGCCACTGGACCATCAATCAGAGGATGGGGATGACGGGCGCGATGCAGTGCGACTGAAGGGCCATTTCACTTCTTCGGATCTTTTGAATCCATCTGATGCGTTGGATCTGCTGGCCCACGTCGCGGACATGGAACCCGAAGGGCATGTTCAAGTACAGGAAAGAGAGTGCGGCCCCGAGAATCAGGCGAGAATGGCAGATCCTTCACAGGGTGCTTGTCACTACCCGCCCATATCCTCTGGAGCACTGACACTCTCCGAGGCAGCTTTCCTCATCAAGCAGTAAGCGTGTGGATTAGAAACACATTTTCGATACGAGACAGGGCTAACAAAAGGCTTCAAGCTACCACGACAAGTTCCACATCTTCTTCCCCATCGCCTACAGCGCCATCTTTGACTATGGCCGCATATCAGAGCTGATCAAGCAAGAGCCATATCTCACCACAGCTATACTCACCGTAGCCACAAAAGATGATCCTTCTTGGTCCAGAGCCCACAACGCCTGCGCTCGCTTCATGGAGACCCAGATTTCCAAGTTGATATACACCGGCTCTACCACGGTGGGCGCAGTCGAGGCGCTGTTGATACTTGCTGAGTGGGCTCCCCAGCCACAGGAGGAAAACCTCATGATAGGTTGCGGAAAAGAGGACCAGGGGTCCTGGATGCTCGTCGGCGTTGCCATACGTCTTGCGTATCTTCAGAATCTGGAACAAACTGGTCTTACACAGCACGTTGAGGGCGTATCGGAGGATCTGAGTAGGAAGAGAATTGCTTGGGCGGGTAAGCGAGATATCACCCACCATTGAGGTTTCGGTAAAGTAGCTAACGTCGTGTTAGCTTGCTACATGAGCGATCGTCAAGTTTCGATTCGTCTCGGGAAAGGCTTCTGGTCTCGCGGACCAGGCCCGTCTGTGAACCTACGGGCCGCCGACTTTCCTTATCTCCAAAGCCAGAGGCTAGGCAATGATAACCTAGCTTTGCTGTTCCAGGCACACCTGGAAATCACACAGCTGTTCAGTAACGCACATGATATCCTGTACTCATCAACCAGTCACAGGGAGCAGTTGTACATAGGGGGAGAATACGTGCGATACATCGTGAGAGATCCTTCTATATCACCCTCCAAAATAGCTGCAGCTAATCAAGACAGGACGACTTCTCCTCTGTGCTCCGCAGGTGGAAACTATCCTGGGGAGGACTCAGTTTCATTCCCCGCGTCAAAGCATCTCTCATGTTGTCCTATGATTTTCTTCGCCTGTACATCAACGCATTTGCGTTCCAAGCAAACTTGAACCGCATTGTCCGTCGGTCAAAGAGACTGGCTGGCCCTTTGTTCTCGGAACTCGCCGCTGCGCCAGATGCGAGATTCATTTACGAGTCGATCGATGCGGCCAATTCTATCCTGTGCACGCTAAATAGTTTCATAGACCCTGATGAAGCTTTTAAGTATATGCCTCTCAAGTTCTATCTCTACGTCATCTACGCCGCGGTGTTTCTGTTCAAGGTATGAAGCGTCTACGCTTTGATTTTCCGAGAGAATGCTGACATGGTCCTTACAGGCCATCTTTGCCGGGGCCATCAAACCATCAGAAGCACGCGGCGTACGGCGCGCTATATACGAGACTATTTCTCGCCTGCAAAAGACCTCCAAAAATCAACAAGGTCTCGGCCAACGCTACGCTCGATCCCTAAGACTCCTCTGGCTGAAAATGCTGGGGAAACCAAGACCGCGAAATCCTGGAGCCGAGGGACCTGTTGACTCGCTGGCTTTGACGAGCGGCCTTGTCCAATCCCAAGTCGAGTCAAGCGAATCGCACCCAAACTCCGACCCCTTCAACAGCTTCTCGTGGAAGGATCTCCACTCTTTGGGGGAGTTCATAACAAATGATGGAACGTCCCTGTTTAATGATAATTTCATTATTAGTCCTGAGCAGGACTCGATACAAGGAATCGAAGGACCTGATCATATGGGTGGTAACTTATGCTATCCTGGCCTACTGGGTGAGAATGATATCATATTCTGAGATTTAGATACATTTCCATGTCTAGCATCTGCTAAGCCTGAGTTCGTGCTGACTGTGTTACTCTGTCCGCAATCACTTGAATTACATGAGTCCTCGAGGCTTATATATTGGTTATGCACGTCTTTGCTAGGAACCTCATCCTTCATACCTTCTTCTGCAGACACCCAAGGGGCAACCCTCCACTCTTAATCAAACATCAGCCCATAGCAAGCAAATGGCCTCATAACTGGGTCGAAGCAGCTTAGTGCTTATTCTGCCCTTTGTCATGACCGCATTGCGGAGACCGAGGATAAACCGTCGGCAAATTCAGATCCCGATGGTCACTTTTCTCATAAAATATGTAGGATGACTCGTCCTCAAAAGCCTTGGTGAGTTGTTGAAGTATAAGCTCATTTGACCTCATTATCAGCTTTCATACAACAATCCACAGATTCAACAACAAACCACTTCTCAAAATGGTGTCTTCTCAAGCTGAAGATCTTCCCTTCTCTAAATATTTCTCTGCATTTGCCGCAAACTACGTCCAACAAACTGGAAAAAGTACCCGTCGCATCTTGGAGTCGTCCTTTGACGAGATTCAAGCAATCAGCCCTCTGAACAAGGACTCTGTGGTTCATGACAATGCCGCCGGCCCAGGAATAGCTGCATCAGTCATCGTTGACAAGCTCTCGACTGATGACCTGCCCAAGATTCTGGTGACAGACAACGTGCCTCCCATGGTACAGGGCGCTAAAGACTCTTTTACTTCTTGGCCACAGATCGAAGCCAAGATTCTGGACTCGCTCAACCTGGAGGGAATTCCCGATGACCACTTTACCCACAGCATTCTCAACCTTAGCATCTTTACTCTTGCTGATCCTGTCAAGGGCGTCAAAGAGATCCACCGCACGCTCCAACCTGGTGGTCTTGCCGTTATATCATGCTGGAAGCGCTTCGCTGTTGGCCAGCTCATCCACGCGGCCCAGGCCAATGTCCGGCCAGATCTTCCACCTCTGAAGATGCCCCATCCCGAGTTTTTCGAAGATGGTGTTTTGGAGAAGTCGGTAGCCGAGGCTGGCTTTGACTCGTCCAAGTTCAAGCTCTTGGAGAAGACCATTGTCGTCAGTGGTCCTGAGCTGCACGAGGGATTGAAGAAGTTTATGCTGGGAGATTTGATGCGTCCTGCTCGTGCCGGGTTTACGGAAGAGGAGGAGAACAGGTGGCCAGGGGCTGTTGACGAGGTACTCGAGAAGGAGGTGGAAGCTTATGGGGGAGTCAAATTCGAGGGCTGGGTCCTCCTGGCTCAGAAGTAGCTTCTTCAAACGTAGAGCATGGCTGAGGCAAACCTACAGTCAAGTGATATTTATGATTTAAAAATACTTTAGTTACTGATCGAGACAACAGGAATGCTCGAGTGATTTGTACCTGTGTTTTTATATATGTCTGGTTGATTTTGCTTCCGATGCTTGCCTAACTTTACCTGGTGGTGTGTGGTAGGGGAACCTGCCACTGTGTTACTTCAAGTAGATTGAGTGTACTTATCCTCGCATTTAGTGTAGATATACTAGAGTTTCCCCAAAAGATGATCTAACTAGCCAATCAATAGGCTCTAAATACCTTTCGGCGGAACTGCCAAGTCGAGCTTGATTTGAGAAGGTCTCTTTTGATCTACACCACTTCATAGAATGGTCAGTAGAATTATGTGCGTTTATACTCCGTTTAGCTAACGAGTTTGCCCTGCTACAATAAATAACACACGCAATAAAAGTATCCTACTGAAGACCTGATCACTTTCAACCAGATCACACAGTATAAGTCTCCCGGGCCTGATCGATACGGAAGTAAGTGAGTGATAACTCTCAAAAGCCCTGGCTCACATATGAGGCTTCAAGACTCGCTTAGTATGATCCAAAACCTTCCTCTGCGCACTTTCCCGGAGTGAAGACATGGCCTTTGGATTTGGCGTACACTCGCACTTGTAGTTAACAAGAAACAGTCCATTTTCCTGTCTGCCGTGCGAGTTGACTCCAACTTTCCCCATCCACCGTGTTCCGCGGCCGCCAAAAGCTGCACTGGTGCTTTGGAATAGGTGTCTTTGGCCAGACTCTTGGTTGCTGTACGAAAACATGGCGATCAAAGGTTCCAGGAAGAGCCAGATGACCCAAGCTAGGATTGAGCCAGAGTCTAAGCCCCTCCTGACATTTCCGGTGTTGACCCAGCCTGGCCAGGAATGAACAAACGTGACCTGGGGATTTCCGTTGGCGAGTGATTCTAGAAACAGAGTGTTCATGGCGGTGTATTGCATCTGGGCCTTCATGATGTTGAAATTCCCTGGCTTCTCCAGATCGATATCGTCGAGTTCGATAGTTGCTCGCTCCATCCCCCCGCCCAGAACACTTACGACCCTAGGAGCCTCTGCTTCATTGAGCAGAGGAAGCAGGTGCAGAACAAAAAGCATTCGCGAGTAGTAGCTCAAACTCTGAGAGATTTCCAAACCCTCGGAAGTCTCTCTTCGCGAGGTGAAAGGCGCATAGCCCGTGGTGAGGAAAAGCAGATCAATACGGTGCTCCTTGCTTCTGATAATCTCACAAACCCTCTTTGTGTCTGCAAGAAGCGAAACTTCCCCATCAACCCAGATAGTCTCGGCACTGGGATTGATGGCGTGCAACGTCTGGATGAAAGTCTCGGTCCGTCGTTGAGAGCTCTTTCGGCCGACGAGGTAGATCCTCAAGCTGGTGCCAGTGGCGACCAGGGCTTCGATTGTGGCTTTTCCAATGCCTGACGTGCCGCCGACAAAGACGGCGATGCGCGGGGTCGCGGCATCGTTGATGAGGGCGTTGGACGCTTGCACGTCGTCATACGAAACCATTGTGAACTTACATCAAATAGTGAAGGAAAGTATAGTTCAAAGTTCTCAACAAGTTACAAATTACGTTTGAATTGGCAGGCGGATCGGGAGTCAAAAAGGATCCCATACACCGGAGCGCCTTTAACTCGGCTCAGCCTTGATGGCATTCCGCAGCACACCCTTTTCATTCGCTGAGCGATGCTACGCCTTGGCTCGCGGTTGGCGATTGGCGACTAGTCAGCTCGAGTCGAGATACTGTACGACCTGAGTGACAATCTCATCGCGCAAGCATATACCAAGCGCTCGCATATCGGCCGAGACGATGGATACAGGGGGGCACAGGCTGAAACCGGAAGGAATAGTCAATCCTGTTTCATGACCAGCTAAAGGATCGTCATATAACCCAGTTTGACATGGGACTTTCTATAGGGCTGCTGTATTACATGGAAGGGTCATACGTCAGCAGCAGGGCTGACAGTTTGGAATTAACTCAATTACCAAGATCCCCCACTGTAACACAACGTTACCAGGCTATTGCTTGGTCCACGAACCAGCGTCACGTGAAAGACCCCTGCCCCTGAGACGTCTGCGCTAACACAGCTTTTGGGGTCGAAATCCGCTGCAACGTCAAATCTATGGGGCTAAGGCAGAGTTGGGATAGTTGATGGAACTATTGGAACGAAAAAATACTTATTTCGCACCGGGTGCCACACTATTCAATGAGTATTGATAAAGTGGCTTGCTGAATGCGGCCTCTGCCTCACTCTGCTGATCTTTAGCCCGCCCCATCACTCACCAAGCGAGACACACACACTCCACTACACGCTCGCCATATGCCTTGCCAGTCTGAAGGATCCGAGCTGCCGTCAGACGGGATCAAGCTAAGGGAAAAAGCTGAAATAATAAGTGGGGGGTTTGATACGGCTTGCCCCTTACTATCGATGCTTATCCCTTGACACGGATGAACGACTGCTTATTTCTACCAGCGGGTGGTCCTTACTGATCTCGTCCGTTGTCCTTGTATGTATCCGCGTCGTTCTTTTGCAGCCCCGGATTTTGTTGATTATGGGTATCGCTCTCATGTCAGAGAAGGCATCGCCATTCCGCCGACCGGCTGCCCTGGCTGTCTGTGTGCTTGTCTTCTTTATTCTCTTTGAGACGTATTACTTGTACTCCAATGCGGTGAGTTTTCTTTTTGGGCCTTGCGTTTGCTGGTTACTGACTGTTATAGTGGACACCTACACATGGGTTGTCGTCCGGAACCGCAACGAAAACGACCGGGGCAGTCCATGCGCCCAAGAAGAAGGTGGTCAAGACGTCACAGCTTCACTTCCTGCTGCCCGCCTCGAACCCGAATGACATGTTCTGCGCCATCGTCACCTCCGCCCTCGTCAATCGATACCCCGCCCCGTACATGATCGGGTGGAAGGGAGAGGGCAAATACAACGCATCTGCCGCCCACACGGCAAAGCTGTACTCGATCAAGAAATACCTCGACGAGCTTCCCCAGGGCGGCGCTGACGACGACCTGGTTTTCTTCGGCGACGGCTACGATGTTCTGGCCCAGCTCCCGGCTGAGGTGGTGATCGAGCGCTACTTCAAGGTCGCTGCCGACGCGGATCAGCGTCTTGCCGACCGCTTCGGCATCTCCGTCGAGGAGGCCCATAAGCGCGGATTGAAGCAGACCCTGTTCTGGGGTGCGGATAAGATGTGCTGGCCGGCCCTCAACGAGGCACAGTGCACTAAGATTCCCGGGTCGCACCTCTCGCAGAACCTCTACGGACCCAAGACAGGCAACGGTGATGTCACGTATCGCGACGCCAAGTACTTCAACTCCGGAAGTGTCATCGGACCGCTCGGCGATTTGCGCAACTTCATCAATGCCGGCATCGAGAGTTTGGAGGATTCCTTCGACCCCAACTTCAAATACAAGACCTCCGACCAGATCTACCTCGCCAGACTGTACGCACGCCAGGAGCTCTCGCGCGCTGAGCAGATTGAGGACGAATACATGGACCTTCCCAGTATTGGTGCTAACCGCACTTCTCCTGATACCAAGGCTGTGGCCGAGTATCACGTCGCCATCGACTACGAGTCGGAGTTTGTGCAGACCGGATGCTTTGCCCACAAGTGGATGCAGAAGCTGAACTACAACAACTCGGATAACACGGCCACCATGTCCAAGGACTTGTTCGACCAGGGCAAAAACTTCAAGCCCTACACTGTGCAGATGCCGAACAACGTGTACCAATCTTTCGTCAAAATCTTCAAGTCGCTTTCTGAGGAGCTGCCCCCCATGTCCGCCCGTGACTGGATCGGCAGCCTCGCCCTCAACACCAACGTTGCGACGCGCAACATCTTCGGCTTCTACCACGCCACCTGCAGCAAGCGAAACCTCATCTCCGACTTCAAGAAGTACTGGTTCCATCCTTACGCGGTGCCGCTGCTGCAAGCGGGCTTCCAGGCCACTAAGCACAACAAGCTCATCACCGATAAGCTCATCGATGGGCGCAAGTGGATTTACAAGACAGTATACCCCGCCTCGGGGTCACCAGAGGATCAATTTGGTGGCGTCTTGACAGATTTCAAGAACGAGACATATATTTCCTTTTCAAAGCTATGTGCGGATTATTTTGATGTTCTTGAGATCCGATGATAGAATGGATATAGGTTGATGTTAGGTAACGGAGTAAAGGTGTATTGGTGTAACGGGACGGGGCAAGCTAGATTTACTTGCTGTATAACTATAGATATGGCTTCAATGTTTACCTTTATGGTCTTCTTTCTAATGGCACTTGAGTAGGGGGGTTCCCCTGCCATTCTCTCATCATGTCACTCTGGCCGATACATCGCGACCAAGCGCCAGGGTCCTCAGCTACATGAAGTTCTAGAAGGAGAGCACGGCAATCAAGCGGACGTCATTTTAGGTACTAGGCTCGCGAATCAATTGTGGAGATGACAAGAAACGTAAGTCTACCTTTGAACCTTGCCTACGTTCTGTTTACACAGGTTACTCTCAGGGCTTTTCCTCAGCTGACAGAACAGTTTCGGAATATAGCAGAGGAACAAACAGTATTATATACCCGCTTACTGTTAATGGAATGATGACATGGTCCGCGTGCTGGTTAGACTAATTTGACTGAAACGGAGGTCGGAGCGGAGGCCGGAGCGGGGGATCAGAGCGGACAAAAGCGGCCTCTGTCCGCTCCGACCTCTTGCAAGAAATTACGGATTACAAATCAGTCTCCCTCGCCTGGGCTGTCACTACGGAACAATCCCATCATATGATCCTTCACTCGATGAAAAGTCAACTTTGGTGTGATATGTAGCAACGAGGTGACATTATACCTTCCTCAACGCGCCCTTGTCCTGCAATTCCCCCTTCAAGTCCTCCGGTTTCTTACTGTTTGTCCCAATTGTGATTGTTCCACCCTCTTTGCTGATGTACCTTCAACCCCACGCCCCGTAGACATCAACAAGAGCGTCGTCGAGGCGAGGCCAGTCATATACCAGTCTATCCGAGAACTCACGCGCGTAAATTTTCTCATTGAAGTCGAAAACGGGTTTATCGATGGATGTCATTGTGATGATTCCTTCTTATGAGGTGATTTTTGTTAATGGTGTGCTTGGCCGTGTCGCACAGAATGCTAAACCGGTGCACTTATATCCAATCTTGACTCGTTCGAGCAAATGAACCACGTCCTCCAGAGTATTCTATTCGCTATCAAAATAGCCAAGGTTACCGATACCATGTGGTGACAGTGATCAAACATCGCCTCAGTTGGCTCGCTGTCTCACTTGTATAAGCATGTTGGTTAATCAACTCAGCCACCGTTGAAAGACAACGGCATACCCTCAATTACTATGTAGCCACGAAAACAAAACGGCGGTGTCGGTGCATAATTCTCCCGTAGCAAAACACGGTAAACGATACGATAATTGATAAGTCGAGCTTATTACGCCGACTCCGGACTGATCTGACCCACTATCCGATCTATTCCCGGCCGAAAGACCGGCCAGAGCGGACAATTGTGGGGACGAGCGGTCTCTACGATAGGGACCGCGGGATCAACGACAACGGCATCGAGAGAACAACCTTTGTGCTGATAAACCATCAACTTACAAATGGTACTCCACATGGCCATGGCCAGATGTGGTGATCCTCCACGTCTGTGTATATAAGGCGGCCGTTTCTCGACTTACACGGCGTCTCCCAAGCATACAAACTACTATACACTATACTTCAACCCACCTCACTCACAATGTCTTCTTCCAAGATTATTGTCATTCTCGGCGCCACCGGTAATCAAGGCGGTTCTGTCGCCAGCACCTTCCTCTCCGTACCAGGCTGGAAAGTCCGCGCCGTCACGCGCAACACCACCGGCCCCAAGGCCCAAGCACTCTCTTCCCAGGGCGCAGAAGTCGTTCAAGCCGACCTCGACGACCCCTATAGTCTTACCGCAGCCTTTGAGGGTGCCCACGCCATCTTCGCTGTCAGTGACTTCTGGGGCTTATATTACGATCAATCCAACAGATCCAAGACCAAGCCAGGTCAAGCTCTCAATGATTGGGCTGCAGAACATGAGGAGCAGCAGCTCAAACATGCCATTGATGCTGCTGCCAAGGTCCCTACGCTGGAGCGCTTTGTCCTCTCATCTTTGTCCAATGCGGAGAAGTGGTCCAAGGGCAAGTACACTCATGTTTACCACTTCGACGGCAAGGCACGTGCGGCAGAGTATATTCCAGAGGCACACCCTGGTCTCTGGGCCAAAACGAGTATTTTCCAGGCAGGCCTCTTTTTGAGTAACTTCATCAACTTGCCATTGAATCAGCCTGTCAAAGTGAGTCCCAGCGCCTATTTACAATAACCAAGACTAATACGAGTAACTAGAATACCGACGGTGTTGCACAGTTCGTCATACCCCTAGACACGGAGACCAAGTTTCCCTTCATAGCCGCTGAAGAGGACTCTGGACCGCTTGTCAAGGCCCTCATCGCCCAAGAACCTGCGGGGCACAACCTCATTGGCTACAGAGAGTGGTTATCCCACAATGAGATCGCAACCGCGTTCACAAAGGCCACAGGTATCAAGTCCGCGGTCGTCAAGTCAGATGGAACCCTTCCCCCTGGCCTGCCTGAGGATCTGGTGGACGAAATGGTAGACTGCTTTCGTTACTTCGATGAGTTTGGCTATGAGGGTCGAGATGATCCCACTGTTGTTCATCCTCGCGATGTAAGTGTGCAATAATCTATCTTGTGAACAAGTGCTAATAAATGGTATCAGTTGAAGTCGGCAGTTGAACTGGAAACGGTGGAGGATTACTTCAAGAAGCAGGACTGGACTCAAGTATTCGGATCATGAGGGAGGCGAAACTTGACGGGGCATGGTATAGTATACAGCAGTGCCTATCTCTGAGAGTGCTGAGCTAAAGGCGCTCAAGCTCATGCGACTGTCTACTTTGCGCTATTACAAACCTCGTGTTAGGAATGAGAGACTTCCTTGTGCCAGGTGTAATTCGACCATCGTGTACTTGCTTTAACCCTTATTGAACATCTTCCTCTCCTAAGCTTTCTACCAACTAAGAGTGCGTAAGTAGCTTTGCCGGGGGGAAAACGAAGCCTCATCTTATCCGAGACATTGATATCCGATATAGGAGATGGAGACAAGTTATAAACCCCTACCAAGCCATCACTTCATCTCCCCTTCGGCGCAATAAATTTCCGCCTCATAGCCGTCCTTATATGACTCACCATCGTCGTTCGGAAGTAGATCCTCCTAGATAGCCAGCTTCAATAACTTGTCGTATCGCGGTGTTCCCCATCCTGAAGCAGGATCCCAACCCTTGACAGCTTCCCATCCAGCATTGGGAATTTTGGGCGAAGGCAAATCCTCCCTGCTAATGCCGAAGCAACCTTCATTCGATCCCTCCACGATACTAAATACGCTGGTGAGAAATTGGAGAATGGGTTTGCATTTCGACAGAGACTTACTCGGTGAATCCTGCATAACCCTTGCTGTAGAGCCAGGGGTTGAGAAATCCCATCGCGGGCTTCCCCTTCTTGAATCTCTCATTATTGAGGAGAGCAATAACAGCTCCAACCGCAGGAGTTGCTGCGCTGTAGTCGCCGTGTCAGCCCGCTCATTCTATCTACAATGTCATTTACTTACCTTGTTCCTCCCCCGCGTATTTGTTGGCCACGAACCATTACCGGCTGGCCATCCGCAAAAGCCGAGACATCTGGGTATGCTCTTCCGTTCTGGTTAAAGTATGGCTTCCACTTCTTGCTATACTTATTCAGATAGCCTTCCACAGCTTTTTCCTGGTACTGCGGGCGCGCAAAGCTGTCCGAGAAGCCACCACCACCGGATTGGCGATATTCAGGATCAGCCCAAACCCTCTCTGGGCTGTTGCTCATCGTCCCACCAACGACTGTGACGTACGGACAAACCCCAGGCCATGCTGGGGTAAACTTGGTTGTGTTCTTTCCGTCATTTGATTGGCATGAGGCACCGACACCGTCGTTGCCGGCTGACACCAAAATCGAAACACCCCGGGTGCCAATCTGTCCAAACTTGTTGCAGACCTGGCGGGCATACTGCTTGGGGATATGCTGCTCCCATTCCCCGTACGAGATGGAAATGACTTGAGGGAGCTTCTTGTCGGGTAAATCCAAGATATGCTCTGCCAGTCCTAGCCAATTCTCAATACTTCGGAAGTAGTCGCCTGGCACCTTTTGCAAACTGTGGGGCCCCGTTAGTAGTGTATGCGACTTGCGGTACAGACATTAACTCACTCGAGATCGGGAATGAAGTCATAATTGATGCCTCCAACAGTGAGATGCTCTACTGGGACTCCATGAGCCAAAGATATGGCCTGCTGAGTATTCAAGTTCCCTTCAATCTCAGGAACATCGTCACCTTGTTTGTTACTTCCGCCAGCGGCGGACGCATTGGAAAAAACGACTCCCTCAAGCTCGGGGGCGAAGCGGCGGAAGAACTCTTGTAGCTCGTCGATTTGAGAGGTCATCTAAGAGAAAGATCAGCTAGGATTTAGGCGCATGCAAAAAGAGTATTCTCACGTTTTTGAAGCTGACAACTGTATACAAAGAGCCCTTCGCAGCCTTTGGGTAATCTTTTGGCATCTTGTAAATCTCTCGAATGCAAGCAGGCGTAAGTTCTTCTTTGCACTTCTGTAGATTGATCGGTCCTGAGCCACCATTGTTGCCATCTTTGGATGGTTTCGGATTCTTTTCATATCCAACGTCTCGCTTTATCGCTTTGGATACAGGTTCTCGAACACTCCGAGCTTTATGGAGGGCAGGGAAGAATGTGGTAGGTTGAACCGATGCAATGTGATGGCTGATTTCGAAGGGAACAGAGTATTCTCTGGTCCTCACGATGCGTTCGTCGTTGCGAGCAAAGACAGAGAAGCGAGTGCTCAACATGTCTTCAGCTTGACTGACGGTGGTGCGTACATGAAGCCACTCTGCTTCCTCACGTACATGATGCTCAGGCACTCCAGCATCAGAGAGCCAGCGTTTGACCGATTCAGTGGCCTCGCGAGAGGGGCTGAGTAAAGCTTTGGCGGATTCCCGAGAGAGATATTTGCCGTAAGTGGCCTGGTCAGGGTCTGAGACGTCGTAGATAATGCGCTCGAGGAGCTGGCTATCTTCAGGCTCAAGGCCAATCGAGAAGTCAACGAGCTTGTCGGGGTCAGGGGAGTCGGATTCCTCCCAGTCACCAGGTGTTGTACTCAGTGACTCGACCACAACTGGAATGGCCAGCACAGAGGTGACGCTGAGGAGTATACTCCATATCTTGAGGTAGTTGGTCGCCAACATGGCGATAGGAGGTGGTTTGTCAAAGAGATTGTTAGGTGAAGTTCGGAGGATTGTCATCAAACTGTGGTTGAGAGCTGGCTGATATCGTCAAATACCGCTGGGCGTTGATTGCCTTTATATTCGACTTGAGAGACGATATTCCGATATCAAGAACGACCGTGTCAATTCTATACCCCTACTTTTTGGCAACCATGTTGGTGTTGTGGTCATTCTTCTTCCCGATTAGGAGGTGGGCGTTGAGGAACAATACTAAGCCACTTCATATTGTTCATCGCACCTTCCAACCAACACACCAACACCATCTCACCATTTGTTCCAACTATACGGGTCCCTGCGTCACTCCTTCTCAACCGGGAGGGAGGCCACGGGAGGGTTTCTAGATTGTGTTCAATATATTCCTCACGTTATGCATCATTTGTTAGCGCAGGCATCTTTGTGCTTGTGGCGTTGATTGTTAGCATCCCTAACCATGGCCTTGGTAAATCTATCTTTCTAGAAGAGCGGCAGAAGCCAGTAGTATAGACAAACATGCGCGCGACATTCGTGTCGACTGGGATTAAGGCGCACAGGTTGTACAAAGTCTGAAATTGCGACTGTTATCGTCAGAGTACGAAGTTGAGTTTCGGAATACTACTAGGCTGCACCTGCAATCCCGCAAACTCTGGCCTCTAATGTCTTTCATTCATTCCTTACATGAGGCGCTCAGAAAAGCAACCGGTGGTGTGCGTTATGCTTCTCCTTGCGTTCTTTTGGTGGATCTGCTTGACTTGTAACTCGCCTTGACTGGTTTCTTTCAGATTGCACAAATCGCCAACTGCCCCATGTTTCTGCTGTTGGCTCCTGGATTGAATAGCTGCTTGCTAGGGCAGCTTGGCAATTGGCCGGAGGCATTGCTCGTCGCCATCTTGCGGTGATAGGTGCATGCCTGCGTCAAAGCCAAACCTCTAGCTGAGAGCAGAAGCCAATGGTGATGTCCAAATTTTGGAATGTGCGGTGGTTGATCATGTTTAGAACCAACAGATGTTTCAGGCCAAAGGCCCCTCGTTGGTTGCACCAGGAGTCTTGATGGCGATCCATCGAAAATCGACATTGTTGATGTGATAGTGGCATCCAATTCTGAACGCTACTGGTGAGGCTCAGTATACATTTATCGGACCAGCTTACATATTCCCTGAACGGCTGAAAACAACCCATGGCTTGCCAGTGTCGACTGACATTCAATATGAACCACCAACTTACGATAAAGCTTAACGATGAAAGGAATTCGGAGCACATTTAGGCCTTTCGATGTAGGCAGACTGCAGATCATGGAGATGGAATTCGTCCCAGCGGTCAAGCGATGGAAGCACAGTTTGAAGTTTTGGCCAAACAAGCTGCATCAGGAGCAGCTCGATAGGTTCACAGGCAAAACCCAACCCAGCTGGATATTGTGATCAAAACGGGTGGACAGTTGTGAGCAGTCTCAAGAGAAGAAGTTGGTGACAAAGCTAGAACTGTATTCTTAGTCCAAGCTGATATGCTTAGAGTACCTACATACATGGGCTATCTTCGTATTCTGAGATGAAAACCGATTTTGGCAAACCTGGCAGCGTTTTTCAATGCATTCTTTTGGTAGGAGGAGCATGGATCGAAAAAAAACTCTGTTGCTTCCTCAGACGATTGTCTGCCTGCCTACCAGACACAGCTGCTGCAAATGACCTCAGGTATCTAAGGTGGACCACTGCTCTCGCTTCCAGCAGGCAGCAACTCTTAGCCTCCCCATATCCTACATCCCCATTGGCCCAGATTCTGCCGCTCTCACGATCACCCTCCACACTCACCGCCTTCAGGGCAACTATATAAACTCGCACGCCCTCTCCAAGCTTCGCTTTTCTCTTTCCTTTTCTCCTTAGCTCTCTTTGCCTTTTGGCTTAGATCAAGTGTAGTATCTGTTCTTTTCAGTTTAATCTCTGAAAGGTCTCTAAGGAGACCAACATTGATTATTCCTATTTTTGGTTCTAGGGTGGTTTCCTCTGTGCTTGCACATGATTCCGCCCACTGTGTCCCTGGTATTACACTGCCTCCAGGTGACGCGAAC